>CM057342.1:218468997-219068997 GCA_030015575.1 Agapanthus africanus
TATGTGATCAGGTTAGTTTGTCGACCTGAGATCGTCATTTTTCTCGTGTGAGTTCCCACTGTGCTTTGATTCCTACCCTACCCCGCTCAAAGGAGTTGTGCAAACAGGTATTTTTTAGGTACAGTCCTGAGCCACATGGAGGCAGCGAGCGGATCGTCGGGGATTCGTCTCTCCCGGTATTGGGGGTTGATGTCGCACAGTGCACGGGTGGCCATCACTTGAAATCCTTGGCCAAGGTAGTGGAGAATTACTGATTTGGATCAGTAGTTTCTCAGATGGTGATGGGCTTCATACCGACACGAATTATCGCGTTATTAGGGGTCTGACTTTATCCACCCCCCTAGACTCGATATGCGATACTCTTTAGACAAACGGACCGGACTGTATATACATTGTCACTGTCAGGCTCAGTAGGGTTTATGGATGAGTTCGCTCGTCAGCTTACCTTCCAATCAATACATAGGCAACCGTTACGTACAGCTCGTACCTCTGACGTGCTAGTGGTTATACCCAGTGCCAGTGTGTTGATGAGTCATTAGAGTCCCCCACAGACACTTTCCCAAGTTTGGGCGAAACGTTGTAGAGGCCGTATGGGTTTATGGAAAGGTTCGGAAAATGCACATGCGTTTTCGCACGTGTCATTTTTCGGGCAGATAATACTGGTCGGCTTTGGTTTAAGCCGGATCCGAGTATTATACCGTGTAGATATAATATCTTTGTCTCAGATGCATTTGTATTCGGTCGTAATACAAATGCGGGTATGCTTATACTGATACGGGGTTATCCTGAAATTCGTTTCAGGATCACTTTTGGAAGTTTCCAGTTTTCTATCAGCCGTATTTGACATTCGGTTAAATGCGGATTTATCTTTTCTTCTTGAGATGAGTGTGGAAGCTTCTAGAAGAGGTGACTAGGATGGTGAGTCCTAGTGCATTGATTATTGCATTAATGGTTTTGGTGCCTAGGTTGATGATTCATCCTTTGCTTTAATTGTGTTCATACTAGGTGTAAACATGACTCATTTATGTTATGGTCACCTTCCTCTCCCTCCTACACTCACCCTCCCTCTTTATATGGCCGGCCCCTCCCCTCTTGTGATAGTGTGGTTCATTTTGAAGAAAAGATTATGATAGTAGTTTAGGTTCATGGAAATTTGATATGCCAATTTCTCATTTACCCGATTCAAATGGCAACTTCATTAACCGTTCGTCCATAGCCTTAGACGTAACGAGACAAAGTGTTCTACTCATTCTCTAGATCATCTTGGTCGTCTCTTTTAGCAAACTTGACAATCGAGTTGCCTCGGTTCAGAGGCGGGAGCCGTTTAAAGATCCGTCGACATGGTGCCACCTGGACGAGAAGACTGGAGATTCAGGAGATCGGAGCAGCCGCAACAAAGCGTGGGATGATGGTTGAAGACCGAAGGACTCGGATCGTTCGGTATAACATTTCTACCCACTTTGTAATTTGTTAGTTTAGCTTTAATGGCAGATCCGGGTTATTGTACACGATAGCGCCAGTTTGAAAAAAGTTTTTTGTTCCGCATTTGGCGTCTGTTAGACGGCCGGGGCGCTACCGTGGACTGACATATTTGTCACACCCATTTCAAATCCAATCATATCTCATAAATGCAAACAATAATGAGAACAAGAAAAGCATCATAAGATGCTTGAACCATCATAATCCAAATGCCACAAAGAACCTTCCATATTTGATAATTTGCACACTTGCAAATAAACCCCTCCCATCACAAAAATCCGGCCGTGAAGGAACAAATGAAAACTGGCCGAAACGGAATGCAAACTGGCAACCTCAAAAAACTAATCCCGTAATAAATTACAGGAAAACCCCGCGACCGTATATACATACTCGTATTTGTATTCCGACCGAATACAAATGCAAAGAGAAAAAATCTACACTGTACAATACTAGGATCCGGCTTAAACCAAAGCCCGCTAGTATTATCCGTCCGATCATGATCCATGCAATACCGCACATATATGATCGAACCCTGCCATATCTCCATACGGCCTCTACAGCGTTTCGTCCGAAACTTGAGAAACTGTCTGTGGGGAACTCTAAAGACTCGTCAATACTTTGGCTGTGGATTTAACCACTAGCACGTCAGAGGTATTAGCCATACGTAACGGGCTACCAGGTATTGACCAAAAGGGACGTCGATGAGCGAACTCATCCTGACACCCTACTGAGCCTGTCAGTGACAATATCCGTACAGTCCGGTCCGTTCGTCTATGAGCATCGCATGGCAGGCCTAGGGGGTTGGTAAAAGTCAGACCCCCAAAAGCGGTACAAGTCGTGTCGAAGTATAGACCAGAACACCCTGAGATACTACTGGAATACCTACCAGTAAATCTCCTGCCTTGGCCAAGGACTTCGTGTAATGGCTCTCCTAGACACAGCGCGATCTCACCCCCAATACCGGGAGAGACGAACCCCTGCAGATCCGCTCACTGCCTCCATGTGGTTCGGGACTGTACCCAACTAAAACCTGTTTGCACGACTCCTTTGAGCCATGGTAGGATAGTAATCAAAGCACATTGGGAACTCACACGAGACAAATGACGATCACAGGTCGATGAACTAACCTGTACACATGTCACCAGGGAACTGCTATCTGACGTCTGGTATAATCCCAACTAGCAGGTTCCCGGCGAGTCCTGTCCGGTGTACTCATAACCCAATGAGCACCTGTATACATCTTAGGTAAACCGACTGACACCAGTGGCTTGTGAGACCGGCCACCGCCCCTCGTCGAGGTCTCGACTGTATACACTAGTCTACTCCGGAGTATCGATGCCCTGTCTCGAATACTCCCACGACTAGGGACCTTTTAAGGATGTGCTTATAGACCCCAGCTCCCACGTATATGATCGCCATCATACTGCTGGCAGTCAAGCAAGAATCCTATGGGCTCTATCAACGTGTAATAATGATCAGTAATGTCACCTAAAGCAGTACACGATGATAAAGATAAACCAGATAGCATACTATCATCTTGAGTAAGACTGTCCTACCGGCATAGGTCCTCCCTCAATCATTACAATCACGTGCCTATGATCCAATAATTGACTCTGAGGGTACTATATCCAACAGCAACATCAACCCCCTATACCGGGAGAGATGAAACCCCTCCTATCGCTCATTGCCTCCATGTGACTCGGGACTGTACCCAAAATCAACATGTTTGCATGCTCTCTTGAGCGTGGTAGGGAGGAAATAAAAGCACAGTAGGAATCACACAAAACTCTATGACGATCTCGAGTCTACAGACTAAGCTGTACCGGTGTCACCAGAGAACTGCTATCTGACGATAGGTATAATACCATCTAGGAGTTCTCGACGAGTCTTGTTCGGTGTACCCATTCTCCAATGAGCACCTGTGTACAATCTTTGATGTCAAACACCAATGGATGTGGGATCATCCATCGCCCTATACAGGGTCAAGAAACGTATACACTGGTCTACTCTGGAATATCAATACCATGTCTCGATACTCCCACGACTAGGAAGAATTAAAGGATGAACTTGTGGACTACCCTAGCCCCACTAGTATGATCTGCATCATAGTCCTGGTAGTCAAGTAAATATCTTAAGGGCTTTATCAACATGTGAGAGAAAGACAGTATAACAATACCAGTCTACATGTTAAGATAAAGAGCAATCAGATAGCATACTATCATGTCGAGCAAGAAAGTATTCTCTATATATGTCCAAGTATTCATTATAATATACAATCATGTACAATAATGGCCTCTAGGGCATACATATAACTAACAGTATTTAGGTGCAACTGGAACTCACGCATGCACAACACATAAAGCTATATTTTTTATTATATTCCGTATTCGTTTGACTTGATTAATTACACGTTTATAACACTTCTTTACAGTATTGTTTATGGTTGTTCCTTGAATAACATACTTGCCTCATTTCATGCTATTCGAACATGTATACCTTGTTTTTTCTGATCTCTGAATTGTCGCATGTACATGAATATATAATTAGATCTTATATGTTTGACTTGAACCTATTACATAATATACTTAACTTGAACTTGAACACTTGACTCGACTTGACCGAACCATGAATATAACTTGATATGAACTTGACATGAATACCTGAATACATGATTACAACTTGAACATTAACTTGTACATTTTTTATATTCATGGATTCAGCTAAGACCTGTAAACTTGAACTATACAGTACAATACATGGGGATAAAGGGTTAGATTGGTACGGAACGTATATCATGGCATAAGATGTCACTTAAAGGACACCTACATGAATTCACATGCCGTTTTCCTGTGGGTTATGACGGGGCCTTATACTACATGTTATCATAGTCCACGGGGTAATATGGACTCCTCTTATATACATGAATACCTTCTTTATCAACCTACAAACAACCACGTTAGAATAGAATAACCATATTCATAGAATTGCCATGCTTATATACTTTGCCATTCTTATATACTTGTTTTCCAAGTTCATGTTACACTGCATGTTATATAGAACTGTCATGTTACATAGAATTGTCATGTTTAATTATTAGTGTTACTCGTTAACAGCTTAATGATAGTAGTTCTTAATTTATATACTTGACACTATCATTTCTACACTTATCATGTTTTGGGACTTACCGAGCGCTAGTTCGTTGACGGGCATTCCACCCACTTCTTTCTATTCTTGGAATATTCATCAGGTGACATTGAGACAAAGAAGATAGAAGTGGTCGTAAAGGAGTACAACCAGTTCGCATCACAAACGGACGTATAGTTTCATTCAACTTTTCATTTCATTTCACCTTATTTATGTATGCCTCCTTATTAATGCTTATATGTTAAATATCTTGTATTCAGATATTTTGTCAACTATGAATTATGATTGTAATAAATCACAGTTGGATTTCAGTCTTTTGTTTGTTCTTGTTACTTTATGTTGCTTATAGATGCTCAGCGTATTTATTTCGAGAAACGGCATTCTCATAATAAATATGTTGCGAGCTTGCCACGTCACCATTTCCCTCTACTGGGAAGCGGGGCGTAACACATACTCGATCACTCAGAGCTCACAGTACTGTAAGTGCACGGCGGCGCCCCGGCCGTCAATCCGACGCCGGAAACGAGAAACTTTGCGAAACTTGCAAACCGGCACCACCGCGCACTTTCAACCCGGATCGGGCCATTAACCTAGCTACTAGCAAACTAAAATATGGGTAGAGAGATATACCAAGCGATCCGTGTCCTTCGGTCTTCGTCTCCACTCCGATCTCCCGCGAAATCTCCGTCCGTCACCTCCTCATCGGAAAGGGCACCACGTAGCCGGATTCTTTTACGGGCTCCCACCTCTGGACCGAAGCAACTCGGGCGCGAAGTTGGCAAGCCGACGCGTCCAAAGGTGCTGTAGGTGTAGTGTAGAATCGTAGTCTCTTTGGGGTAGTGAAGTTGCCATGGATGTGGAAGAGAAGAGAATAATGGAGAATGAACTTTTTAGCAAGCTAAAAATGAGAACCACACCCAAAAAGAAATTTCCTCTCTCTTCTCCTTTGTAGTGGAAGGCCTCATTATCAAAGGGGTGGAGGAAAAACGAAAATGGCATAATCAAGAGGAGAAATGTGTGATAAAAAGAGAATAAAATGGTCACACCAAGGTCAAACCCAAATCCAACTCAATCCTTTCATTTCCATTCTCAATTAATGCAAGGATTGATCCAAAAGGAATCTCATGATGAAAGCCAAATCATGAAGCTACCAATAACAAGAAACCCCCTCCACAATAACTTATTTGCAAACTTGCAAATAACCCCCTCCACAAGAAAGTCCGGCCATGAAGGAATAAAGGAAAAACGGCCGGAACGGAATGCAAACTGGCAATTTCAGAAAACTGATCCCGTAATAAATTACAGGAAAACCCCGCGACTGCATATACTGTTAGTGTATATGCCCTAGAGGCCATTACTGTATCATACTGGTTTGTATATTACTTAATGGATGCTTGGGATATTCACCTTGTATATACAATCTTGCTCAAAATAGTAGTATGCTACTTGGTTTGTTTCTACTTCAATGTGTACTTGTGTTTATTTCAGTATATCACTTATACGCATTAGTGGAGCCCTTAGGATCTTTGCTTGATTACCAGCGTTGTGATGGCAGTCACACTAGTGGGGGCTGGGTAATCTATAAGCACATCCTTATTCAGGTCCCTGGTCGCAGGACTATCGAGACAGGGCATCGATACTCCGGAGTAGACCAGCGCATGCGCTTCTCATCCCAGTGTGGGAGACGGTCTGTCCCACAGCCGTCAGTACGTCGTACTTGAGATAGTATGCGGGTGCTCGTTAGGTTACGGGTACACTGGACAGGACTCGTCGGGAACTGACTAGTTGGTATTATACCTATCGTCAGTTATCAGTTCCCAGGTGACATGAGTACAGCTTAGTCCGCTGACTTGACACTGTCACTCCGCCTCGAGTGTGTTCCCACTGTACTTTGATCACTACCCTACCACGGCTCAAAGGAGTCGTGCAAACAGGTGGTGGTTGGGTGCAGTCCCGAAGCACTTGGAGGCAGTGACGGTTAGACAGGATTCGTCTCTCCCGGTATTGGGGGTTGACATCGCGCTGTGTCTAGGAGAGCCATTACACGAGTAGTCCCTGGCCAGGGCAAACGAGATATACTGGTAGGTTTCCAGTGTTATCTCAGGGTGTATTGGGCTTCACTCCGGCACGACTTGTACCGCTATTGGGGGACTGACGTTTACCGCCCCCTAGGCCCGCCATGCGATGTATCAGACGAACAGACCGGACTGTACGGAGAATGTCACACTCAGGCTCAGTAGGAGTTCAGATGGGTTTCGCCTCGTCGGTCTTCTTGTCGGCATTACCTGGGGACCGTTACGCACAGCTAGTGCCGCTTGCGGTCTGTGGTTAAACCCACTGCCAGCGTAGTGTCGAGTCTTTAGAGTCCCACACAGAAAGCTTTTCGCCTTTAGGCAAAAGAGTAGAGGTCGCATGGTATTGCGACAGGTCGCATGGTTTTGCGACAGGGTTCGGTCACATCCGTGCACTTGTGCACGTACAGTGTCCGGACAGTTTACACTAGCGGGCTTTGGTTTAAGCCAGATCCTAGTGTACCTTTTGGGATTGGATTTATCCAGTTTGCATTCGTGTTCCTCGGAACGCGGATGCGGGTGTGTATGCACAGTTGACAGGGAGGCAGAGGCAGTGGATTCTCATTAGGGTTGTTGACAGTTGACCGTTGACTTTTGACTTTTTGCTCAACCCTAATGAGAATATGATATGTGATTAACTATTATATTAATTAAGTATTATGGTGATATGGTTGTTGACTTGTTGACTTTTGTTGACTTGTTGACTTTGGTGACTTGTTGACTTTTGTTGACTTGTTGACCGGTTGACTAGGCTTGACTAGTTGACCATCATGATAACCATGGTTATCATTTCATGCCAAAGACTTTTTTCTTGCTTGCTTTTTGAGTAAAATGAGTGCATGATATGATAACCTTATGGTTGCTTCTAACCATCACCAAAAGACTTTTTTGATATGATGAGTTATGATCACTTTGGATTATGAGAGGGTGAGAGAGAAAAGAGAGCCTCATTCTTTCTTGCTCATTCTCTCTCTTGTTCTTGAGCTCTCCCCTTGCTCTCACCCTCAACCTCTTGCTCCCTCTCTTGATCTATGGTTCTCTTGTCTCATGAGTTGAGAATCAAGAACCATAGATAAAATCCCATTCTACTTCCTCTCTACTCATTCTAGTTCACTAGGTTTAGCAAACCAAGTGAACTAGTTTCTTCAAAGACCGAAGAAGGAGCTAAAGGTTGGAGCTTTCAAGTGGATCTATCTTCGGCGTACGGAGACGACGAGAAGGAGCCATCGGACCACCACCGGAGCTTGAAGAGAAGGAGTTCAAGTTTAGGTATAACCATCTTCATCCGAGTAGCTAAACATCTTTAGCTTAGTTTGCTAGTTTTAGTTTAGGTAACGATCCCGACCATAGTTTAGTCCATGTTGCCTCTTGCGATAAAAATTCGTTTTTTATACCGTTTCCGCCTCCCCGTAAGAACCGGGGGTCGCAATATGGACTTACAGTGGTATCAGAGCCTAACTAAACTTAAACTAGCTAGGTAGTAAAGTGTAACGAAGTTCGGAACCGAAAAAATCACAAAACCGGAAAACTACAAAAACTGAGTTTCTGTTGAATTTTTTTCTGGTCAAAATGAAAAACTTCATACTCCTAAATTCGTCTCAGGGTTTTGTTAGAACACCCATGAAAAACGATTCACCAATTCGTCTAAACCGCCGCGTTTCCGCCGCGTGACCCTTCTTGGCCGCCGCGGAAGCGCCGCGGTTTGTTGTCTTTAGTGCGTCGTTTTTCGTGCAGTGTGTGTCTGTGTTGGTTTTGGGATTTTTGAGATATATTATATGTGCCCAGATTTTACAGAAAAGAAATTTCCTTTTGGGGTCCTATAATTCCGTATTTTTTCCGAACTTCATTGCACTTTGACTATGATGGTTATATCTGTGATGTTTGCATGTATTGAACGTCGGCTAATCGCTATAAGTCGATTAGTCGGGGTTATACATGATCTGTAATGTGCTGGAATGTGTATATAAATATGTTGGATTGTCGCGGGTGAATAGCCGGGGGTTGTGAGACGAGAGTTTACTTTTCTTGCAATTCATGTAAATTTGTAAATTGATGTAATAATTATTTGTTTGGCCGCACAACCGGGTCGGGGTTGTAGCCGTCATTGTATAATTTCTTTTTACTGTTTTTGCTCCTAGGATAGACCCGTGGAGGGGTGCACAAACTACCGGGTATGCCGAAGTGTCGAGTGGCCTACTCATGGAGATGAGGGAGGTTGCTACGCTTCGGGTACTTGGCGGGTAGTTTGCCGTACCCGTAGGGGTCTTGGGTGGGGTTTTGGCTATTCACCGCGACCGTGTTATCTGTTTTTGTTACAGGCTCGTACAAATTACAGATTACTAGTATATCCAATGTATTTATCTGTGATCTGAAATGTTTATCATTGCTTACTATTTAGGCGTTGCTTATGTTTTACAGACGCGCTAGCCCAGCCCCCGCTCTGTCGTTAGTTAAGTAACCTAACGGGTAATGACGGGGCCCAGTGGCGAATGCGAATGGCATAAGCGTACGTCATATTTTGGTTGTTTTCTGCAATGGTAGGGTTAAATGATGGGACGCATTAAAAGTACTAATGCAAGAATATCACGCATTAAAAGAACTAATGCAAGATAATAAACCAAGTTAAAGTCGTTGGAACACTTTCGAAAAACCACTCGGTTCTTTTCAAAATAACTTTTAAATGCGGAGCTTGAGCCACTCCTTCTAAAAGCTATCTCGTTCCATCGATTAAATCAAGTTCACTACGTTCACGGTTTCGCCAAAACCATCCGTAGCCCTCCGTCGTTTCACATGAATAGTCAATAGTATTCAAGCTGTGTTTGTTGGCCAAAGTCAAGGCACAGTGATTGGTAGCTATTGGGTATTCATGTGCAGCATAGATAGATGCGTTGGTTTGGAACAGTCGTACTGCCTTGTTGGCCAAAGTCAAGGGTAGGTGCGGGTGGATTCAAATTAACCTGGAGAACGACGGGCAGAACTTGACATGTGACTTATGATTTGTTGGCCAAAGTCAAGGTCATAAGAGCATGGGGCAAAAATCCACATCGGGAGTTTCATAAGTACTGAAACTTGCTAGATTTGCATACCATTTGGAGTGTGATGATTCTGGTAGGATTCCTTCAGTTTCGTCACGCGATGATATTTGGATCCCGATCCTACTGTGAGTATATGCTACTCCTCGGGAAATTTCTCACTTAACGATCAATGCTATAAACCTAGTAGGTGCCTAGAAAGGTGTTAGCGGGGCTACGCCCCCAGGGAAAAGAGGTTCTCTAATTAAGGAACTTCGCGAAAGCGTTGGAAAACCTCCCTCGAAGTACCGACACCGGCCTGGCTGAACGGTTAAGCAAGTATTGTACGGTGGGATTGATCCCGGCTAATTCTTCCTTTATGGTTTGAGGAGGGATTCGAGAAACAGTGGGAGCCATCCTGTTTAGACAAACTAAAAACCACTCTAAACTTGCAAGAGCATCATGCTGAGTGTTTCTTCTTCTCTCTCCTAATTGCAGCGACCAATCAACATGACTGGACTTAAGTTACTCCTAGATAAAAACAAACTGACAGGGCCAAACTACAAAGATTGGCTCAGGAATGTCACGATAGCAATCACTTATGACAAGCTGGGGTATCTTCTTACCACCAAAGCTCCCCCTGTCCCTGGTCCAACTTCCAGCGTCGCGGATAAGGAAATCCGCAAGACTTGGGAGATTGATAGCGCAAAGGCCAAGTGCCTCCTGCTTGCCTCGATGGACAACGAACATCAGAGGAGGCATGAGAATATGGACATGGAGTCCATATTGCTCCATACAAAAGAACTGTATGGAGAGCAATCACGTATCGCAAGATACGAAGCGTCGAAAAAGTTATTTTCGACAAGAATGGCCGTCGGATCATCAGTAGCCGAGCATGTGCTAAAGATGATCGGCTTCATTGAGGAGCTCGCTGACCTAGGGATCACATTGGAGAGTGAGCTATATACGGATATAGTTCTCCAGTCCCTTCCTTCCACTTACGCCCAGTTTATACTGAACTTCAACCTACAAGAAAAAGAGGTTGAACTATCAGAGCTCCTCAACATGCTGAGGAGCGCAGAGGGCACCCTACAGAAAGGTAGGGAAACATCCACTTTGTTTGTAGGAGGATCATCTTCTTCTAGGTCCAAGGCGAAAGCCAAGGGAAAGAAGAAGAAGGCCCCCGCCAAACCAAGGGGCGGTGTTGGTAAAGTGGATACGAAGGGAAAAGGCAAAGCAACAAAGATAGCGGGGAAGCTTGTGGATAAGGAAGAATGCTTCTATTGTCATAAGAAAGGACACTGGAAGAATGATTGCAGGGCCTGGAAGGCCAGAACACAGGAATTGAAGCAGGTTGCAGCTTCAGCTTCAGGTGTGTATGTTATTGAAAATTGTCTTTCAATAAACTCTACTTCCTGGGTATTGGATACCGGATCAGGATCTCATATCTGTAATTCTTTGCAGGCGTTGAGAAACCGTAGGGTTTTGAAGGCAGGTGACATGACCCTCAAAGTTGCGAACGGAGCTAGCATGGATGCTAAAGCCGTGGGGGACTATCACCTGGGAATGTCAGATGGACATGTTTTGGTTTTGCGTAATTGCTTTTTTGTACCCAACGCAACTTGTAATATCATTTCTGTATCTTTAGTTTCTAAAGAAGGTTATGAATTTGCGTTTGTAAGTAATGTTGTAAACATTCACCTTAATCAAGTTTTGATTGGGTCAGGTACATTAAGTAATGGTATATACGTGTTAAACCAACCACAAATTTTCAACGTCCAGAATACACACAAAAGAAAGTCTCCGGAAATAAATCAGACTTTCTTATGGCATTGTAGATTGGGTCACATCAATGAGAGAAGGTTGACTAAGTTACATACAGAAGGATATTTGAATGCGTTCGAATATCAATCGTATGCCACTTGTCAATCTTGTCTCAAAGGAAAGATGACAAAGACTCCGTTTACTGGACATGGAGTAAGAGCGAGCGAGCTCTTGGGACTCGTACACAGTGACGTGTGCGGTCCAATGTCTACACATGCCCGAAGCGGACATTCTTACTTCATTACTTTTACGGATGACTTCTCAAGGTACGGTTGTGTCTTCTTGATGAAACATAAGTCCGAGGCCTTTGGAAAATTCCAGGAGTATAAGAATGAAGTAGAGAAACAGACCGGCAAAAGTATTAAGATTCTAAGATCGGATCGAGGTGGAGAATACTTAAGTGCCGAGTTCCTGGACTATTTAAAAGAGAACGGAATTCTCTCTCAGCTTACTCCTCCATACACCCCGCAACATAACGGTGTATCGGAGAGACGGAACCGCACCCTATTGGATATGGTGCGGTCCATGATGGGTAATGCTGAGTTACCGCGATCATTCTGGGGGTATGCGCTAGAATCAGCAGCGTACCTTTTGAACCGAGTTCCGACTAAGACTGTGCCTTCCACACCATATGAAATGTGGTGTGGGAAGAGACCCTATCTTAAGCACATTAAGACATGGGGATGTCCGGCTTTTGTCAAAAAGCAGCATGCGGACAAGCTCGAGGCACGCTCAGTACAGTGCAAGTTTGTGGGGTATCCAAAGAACTCAAAAGGATATTTCTTCTACTGTGAAGAGGAACAAAAAGTTCTTGTTTCTCGTCATGCCTACTTCTTGGAAACTGAGTTTTTGGAAAACCAGATAAGTGGGAGCACAGTAGAACTGGAAGAAATTCCAGAACCACGGACTGTTACTGAAAGTTTAGTGGAACCAGAAGGTTCGGAAGAACAGGACATTCCTACGCCGCTCCGCAGAAGTAGTAGGCAGTCTCATCCGCCTGAGAGATACTACGGTTTTCTCATAGACGGGGATAGAGAGGATTGCATCATAGATTATGATGAGCCTACTAGCTTCCAGCAGGCCGTTCAGAGCATTGACTCAGTGAAATGGCTGGATGCAATGCGGACCGAAATGGAGTCCATGTACACCAACAAGGTATGGACGTTGGACATTGCTCCAGACGGGGTAAAACCCGTAGGATGCAAGTGGATCTTCAAAAGGAAGATTGGTGTAGATGGACAGGTTGAGACCTATAAAGCTAGGCTGGTAGCAAAGGGTTTTCGTCAAAGACCTGGCTTGGACTACGACGAAACCTTTTCTCCAGTAGCCATGCTGAAATCCATTCGGATCCTTCTTGCCATTGCTGCCTTCCACGATTATGAGATCTGGCAAATGGACGTAAAGACAGCTTTTCTAAATGGAAATTTAGAGGAGTGTGTCTATATGGACCAGCCAGAGGGTTTCATTCAGAGTGGGAGCAGCGGAAAGGTGTGCAAGTTGCTTAAGTCCATCTATGGACTAAAGCAGGCATCGCGGAGTTGGAACATCTGCTTTGATGAGACGGTCAAAGAATTTGGCTTTATCAAAAATCCAGATGAACCATGCATCTATAGTAGATTTGTAGCGAGAACTGTAGTATTCCTCGTTTTATACGTGGATGACATTCTCTTAATAGGAAATGATATTCCTATGCTACAATCTGTCAAGGGGTTCTTGTCACAAAGGTTCTCCATGAAAGACCTGGGTGATGCCTCATACATCCTGGGGATCCGGATCCATCGTGATAGATCCAAGAGGATATTGGGACTTTCTCAGTCCAGGTACATCGACACCGTACTGAAAAGATTCAGTATGGAAGATTCCAAGCGCGGTAACCTACCGGCTTGTCACGGGATCACCCTCTCTAAAGAGATGTCTCCCAAGACTGATTTGGAGAGGGATCGCATGTCTATTATACCCTACGCTTCTGCGGTAGGCTCTATAATGTATGCGATGTTGTGTACCAGACCGGATGTAGCTTATGCACTGAGTGTAGTAAGCCGGTATCAGTCAAACCCTGGGGAGAAACATTGGATAGCGGTAAAGAACATTCTCAAGTACCTGAGGAGGACTAAGGAGATGTTCTTGGTGTATGGCGGAAAGGACCTCCAGATCGAGGCCTTTGCTGACTCTAGCTTCCAGAGTGACAAGGATGATTCCAAGTCCATGTCGGGTTTTGTCTTTACCCTCAATGGAGGGGCGGTGTGTTGGAAGAGTTCCAAACAGGAAACCGTTGCAGACTCGACGATGGAAGCGGAATACATCGCTGCATCTGATGCCGCAAAAGAAGCTGTCTGGATGAGGAAGTTCTTGAAAGAACTTCAGGTGGTTCCGTCCATTGTTGATCCAATACCTCTGTATTGCGACAACAACGGGGCTATAGCTTTAGCGAAGGAACCCAGGTCCCATCAGAAATCCAGGCACATCTTAAGGCGGTATCACCTGATCAGGGAGATCGTGGATCGCCAGGAGATCGAGGTTCGGAGAGTCGCTTCAGAAGATAACACTGCTGATCCATTCACCAAGGCCCTGCCCCAGACTCAGTTCGAGCGGCTAATCGAGATGATAGGTCTTCGATACGCCAGTACATGGCCTTAGTGCAAGTGGGAGATTGTTAGTGTATATGCCCTAGAGGCCATTACTGTATCATACTGGTTTGTATATTACTTAATGGATGCTTGGGATATTCACCTTGTATATACAATCTTGCTCAAAATAGTAGTATGCTACTTGGTTTGTTTCTACTTCAATGTGTACTTGTGTTTATTTCAGTATATCACTTATACGCATTAGTGGAGCCCTTAGGATCTTTGCTTGATTACCAGCGTTGTGATGGCAGTCACACTAGTGGGGGCTGGGTAATCTATAAGCACATCCTTATTCAGGTCCCTGGTCGCAGGACTATCGAGACAGGGCATCGATACTCCGGAGTAGACCAGCGCATGCGCTTCTCATCCCAGTGTGGGAGACGGTCTGTCCCACAGCCGTCAGTACGTCGTACTTGAGATAGTATGCGGGTGCTCGTTAGGTTACGGGTACACTGGACAGGACTCGTCGGGAACTGACTAGTTGGTATTATACCTATCGTCAGTTATCAGTTCCCAGGTGACATGAGTACAGCTTAGTCCGCTGACTTGACACTGTCACTCCGCCTCGAGTGTGTTCCCACTGTACTTTGATCACTACCCTACCACGGCTCAAAGGAGTCGTGCAAACAGGTGGTGGTTGGGTGCAGTCCCGAAGCACTTGGAGGCAGTGACGGTTAGACAGGATTCGTCTCTCCCGGTATTGGGGGTTGACATCGCGCTGTGTCTAGGAGAGCCATTACACGAGTAGTCCCTGGCCAGGGCAAACGAGATATACTGGTAGGTTTCCAGTGTTATCTCAGGGTGTATTGGGCTTCACTCCGGCACGACTTGTACCGCTATTGGGGGACTGACGTTTACCGCCCCCTAGGCCCGCCATGCGATGTATCAGACGAACAGACCGGACTGTACGGAGAATGTCACACTCAGGCTCAGTAGGAGTTCAGATGGGTTTCGCCTCGTCGGTCTTCTTGTCGGCATTACCTGGGGACCGTTACGCACAGCTAGTGCCGCTTGCGGTCTGTGGTTAAACCCACTGCCAGCGTAGTGTCGAGTCTTTAGAGTCCCACACAGAAAGCTTTTCGCCTTTAGGCAAAAGAGTAGAGGTCGCATGGTATTGCGACAGGTCGCATGGTTTTGCGACAGGGTTCGGTCACATCCGTGCACTTGTGCACGTACAGTGTCCGGACAGTTTACACTAGCGGGCTTTGGTTTAAGCCAGATCCTAGTGTACCTTTTGGGATTGGATTTATCCAGTTTGCATTCGTGTTCCTCGGAACGCGGATGCGGGTGTGTATGCACAGTTGACAGGGAGGCAGAGGCAGTGGATTCTCATTAGGGTTGTTGACAGTTGACCGTTGACTTTTGACTTTTTGCTCAACCCTAATGAGAATATGATATGTGATTAACTATTATATTAATTAAGTATTATGGTGATATGGTTGTTGACTTGTTGACTTTTGTTGACTTGTTGACTTTGGTGACTTGTTGACTTTTGTTGACTTGTTGACCGGTTGACTAGGCTTGACTAGTTGACCATCATGATAACCATGGTTATCATTTCATGCCAAAGACTTTTTTCTTGCTTGCTTTTTGAGTAAAATGAGTGCATGATATGATAACCTTATGGTTGCTTCTAACCATCACCAAAAGACTTTTTTGATATGATGAGTTATGATCACTTTGGATTATGAGAGGGTGAGAGAGAAAAGAGAGCCTCATTCTTTCTTGCTCATTCTCTCTCTTGTTCTTGAGCTCTCCCCTTGCTCTCACCCTCAACCTCTTGCTCCCTCTCTTGATCTATGGTTCTCTTGTCTCATGAGTTGAGAATCAAGAACCATAGATAAAATCCCATTCTACTTCCTCTCTACTCATTCTAGTTCACTAGGTTTAGCAAACCAAGTGAACTAGTTTCTTCAAAGACCGAAGAAGGAGCTAAAGGTTGGAGCTTTCAAGTGGATCTATCTTCGGCGTACGGAGACGACGAGAAGGAGCCATCGGACCACCACCGGAGCTTGAAGAGAAGGAGTTCAAGTTTAGGTATAACCATCTTCATCCGAGTAGCTAAACATCTTTAGCTTAGTTTGCTAGTTTTAGTTTAGGTAACGATCCCGACCATAGTTTAGTCCATGTTGCCTCTTGCGATAAAAATTCGTTTTTTATACCGTTTCCGCCTCCCCGTAAGAACCGGGGGTCGCAATATGGACTTACATATACATGCCCGCATTTGTATTCCCACTGAACACAAATGCAAAGAGACAAAATCTACACTGTCTAATACTAGGATCCGGCTTAAACCAAAGCCCGCTAGTAAAATCCGTACGATCACGATTCGTGCAATACCGCACGTATCCGATCGAACCCTGCCATATCTCCATACGGCCACTACAGCGTTTCGCCCGAAACTTGAGAAACTGGTCTGTGGGGGACTCTAAAGACCCGTCAATACTTTGGTTGTGGATTTAACCACTAGCACGTCAGAGGTATTAGTCAATACGTAACGGGCTACCAGGTATTGACCAAAAGGGACGTCGATGAGTGAACTCATGCTGACACCCTACTGAGCCTGTCAGTGACAATATCCGTACAGCCCGGTCCGTTCGTCTATGAGCATCGCATGGCGGGCCTAGGGGGTTGGTAAAAGTCAGACCCCAAAAGCGGTACAAGTCATGTCGGAGTGCAGCCCAGAACACCCTGAGATACTACTAGAATACCTACCAGTAAATCTCATGCCTTGGCTAAGGACTTACATGTACTGGCTCTCCTAGACACAGCGCGACCTCACCCCCAATACCGGGAGAGACGAACCCCTGCAGATCCGCTCACTGCCTCCATGTGGCTCGGGACTGTACCCAACTAAAACTTGTTTGCACGTCTCCTTTGAGCGTGGTAGGGTAGTAATCAAAGCACAGTGGGAACTCACACGAGACAAATGACGATCTCAGGTCGATGAACTAACCTGTACACATGTCACCAGGGAACTGCTATCTGACGTCAGGTATAATACCAACTAGCAGGCTCCCGGCGAGTCCTGTCCGGTGTACTCATAACCCAATGAGCACCTGTATACATCTTAGGTGAACCAACTGACACCAGTGGCTTGTGAGACCGGCCACCGCCCCTCGTCGGGGTCTCGACTGTATACACTAGTCTACTCTGGAGAATCGATGCCCTGTCTCGAAACTCCCATGACTAGGGACCTTTTAAGGATGTGCTTATAGACCCCAGCTCCCACGTATATGATCGCCCTCATACTGCTGGTAGTCAAGCAAGAATCCTAGGGGCTCTATCAACGTGCAATAGTGACCTGTAAGGTCACCTAAAGCAGTACACGATGATAAAGATAAACATAGCATACTATCATCTCGAGTAAGACTGTCCTACCGGTATAGGTCCTCCCTCAATCATTGCAATCACGTGCCTGTGATCCAATAATTGACTCTGAGGGCACTATATCCAACAATCTCCCACTTGCACTCAAGGCAAATTATTGCGATGTCGCATACTCACAGCCCGTGTGATACCGAACACCCAACTCCTCTACTAGTCAATCTCACAAAGCCCGTTTGCGAAACTATTGCATTCAAGGAATAGCCTCGGTGAGTGGATCCGCTTTGATGTTTCTTTCTATGCCTGTCTATATCTCAAGTTCACGGAGAAAGCCATCTCCCGAAATGAGCAATACCTGTCTTAGAATATGTCTGGATGTCTGATGGGACCTAGCTCATAAATGAACTCCAAATCCAAACTTCTTAGACTGTATCATCAACTGAACTTAATCAGTATCCTGCGCCATCCTTCCCTCAGTATCCACCTGGACCACCTGTCCAAAATACTGCCCCTCGTCAGAGGGAAAACTATAACTCTGACGACCACCCTGTCGTCCATGTCACCTTGGAAGCCTGGAATGATAACCGTCTCCAGAACGAGGCTGTCGTTATCATATCCCTAGAACATCCACTTATGTTCTAAAACTGCTTCCGAATGTTTCTCCAGGATTGGATTAATATCAACTTATTGCATCTACTGCAAGAACAACATCTGGTGTGGTACTTGACATCTCATGATTGACTCAATTGCCTAAGCAAGTGATCTGCCAATCATGCACATCCCTCTCTATTTTAGTCTGTAGGACACCTTTAGGGAGGGTGACTCCATCACCTGCAGGTACACTACCGTGCCAGGAGTCGTCCATTCTAAATACTCATAGAATGCTGTCTAAGTACCCAGATTGGGAAACTACCCAAATCTAGATCTAATACCATAGATCCAGTAACCAGAATGTCTGATATAATATCCAAGTCCTATGTGGAGAAACCACTGTGTGACGACCAAAGTACAACCGATCGTAGTATAGGAATTTCACTTCCTACTCTGTGTATGTCATCCAAATACCAGGACATCACACCCTACTAACTTCTTAACAGGTACATCCCCTATTCTGATGAAGTCAAACCTATGACTGTCACATCAGAAATAGATGATCTATCTCCGCTATATCTACTTTAGTCTATAAATAGACATAAGCCACCTGTCCACCAATGCTTCCGCTGCTCCCACTGACCATGACAACCCTCTGGCAGAGTCATATAGACGTACACTTCTAAAGCTAGTTTAGAACGACGCTATACTCATCCTCCTGCCGGGTCTTACAGCCTGGAACAACAGCAATGGCAAGTCGGGGTAAACAAGAACCTCCCCGCTACCGTCCTTGAGGCTACCGGAGTACCTCTCGGGTGCCTGAGGTTACCCACCGTATCTGCGGAGTGGCCAAAGGAATGTCAAACCAGATTGAATCTTTAGGTTCCTATCAAATTTTCAGTAATCGTTTGCGGTTCTGGAATCACTTCCAGTTCTACCATACTCCCACTACTGTTTTCTGAAAAAATCCATTTTTATTAAAACTGTGGCGAGTCTAGAACAATATCACTATTGATCTTCCAGAAGGTAGAAAGTCAACCCTCGTCATAGCCCGGGTCAACCCACAAACAGCCATTACAGAAACGTGCCTTGAGTTATCCAGAGTCTGGTTTTAAGCATAAGATGGACAACTCCCCGTACCTTAACAATGTCAAGATATGAACTGTTCTATATCCAATATAGAAATAGAGGCACTGATTTAATTGAACCAGATTCAAATCATGCAGCTATCTCCAGTGCATGTCAAGTAAATGGAGAGAGGCCGGTCAGCGTTACTCAACTTAGGATTACTTCCAATTATGAGTAACCTGAAAGAGAAGCAAGTTCTCTTACTCATTACTATCAACTGAATACCATACACAAGTATCTACATCTTCGATCACCTTGAAGAATCCCGATACTTGCAATACCTGGTTCTCTACTTTACTCTTATACCTATAACTTCTCAAAATTTAGACCCTGTGTTTCTACGAAACACCTGTCTAAGAACTAGAGAAGTCATAAGTAAACAGAATATAGTACGAGGACCAACCCCTCTGTCCTAATGGACACTGGATAATATACGACCAACTAACACCAGTGGCCTGTGAGACCGGCCACCGCCCCTCGTCGGGGTCTCGTTTGTATACACTAGTCTACTCTGGAGAATCGATGCCCTGTCTCGAAACTCACACAACTAGGGACCTTTTAAGGATGTGCTTATAGACCCCAGCTCCCACGTATATGATCGCCCTCATACTGCTGGTAGTCAAGTAAGAATCCTAGGGGCTCTATCAACGTGCAATAGTGACCTGTAAGGTCACCTAAAGCAGTACACGATGATAAAGATAAACCAGATAGCATACTATCATCTCGAGTAAGATTGTCCTACCGGTATAGGTCCTCCCTCAATCATTGAAATCACGTGCCTGTGATCCAATAATTGACTCTGAGGGCACTATATCCAACAAGTACAAACTGACTAAACTTGCGAGCAACAACCAGTTGAGATCCTGGACCGAAAGGTGAAGACACTGCGGAACAAGGAAGTAAACTTGGTCCGAATGATGTGGAGAAAGGATTCGCCAGGAGAATCAACATGGGAACGATAAAAAGACATACGTGCAAGATACCCTTATCTATTTGAAAATTAGTCCCTATGTAAATGTAAATTTCAAGGACGAAATTTTTATAAGGAGGGTTGAATATAATGACTCTAAAATCTTGTATGGAAATTTTACTGTTAATATATAAGAAATGAGTTTTACAGTCTGAGTTTGAGTTATAAGTCAATTTTGTTAAATAACAGTAAGAAACCACTTGTAGCTCTCTGGTAAAGCCTTTGCACTGCTATGACGTAGCCCCTGTGTTTGATTCCCATCAGACACAATTATTTTTTCTGAATTTTTTTTAACTTTTTAGAAGCCCAAAAGATTGCACGTGCAATACATGGGGAAATGAAAAGTTCAGAAAAAAACAAACATGTGGAAAATGGTTTAAACAGAGAGTTGATCAAGTGGCATGAATCTCGAGGAAATTGCTTCGAGATCGACCGGCCGAAAGCCAAATAAAACCAGTGAGGACGGTTGGATGAAGCCCAGGCTTTGCACACACACCTCTTCACCTACCCCTAACTCCCATGCACTATTTGATTTTCCTGCAATCAAACAGAGGCCTTTTATTTCACAATTAAACACAATTTTAATGCTTTTTAATCCACAATTTTAATTCCCAAACCCTAATTCTCCAATATAAATACCACCCCACACTTTGGCTCAGCACCATTCAGAAAATTCTAGCCAAAAATCTCTAAAAATTTCCTAGTGCAAGTGAAGTAAAAGTGGAGTTAGCAAGCAAGTTGGTTCCGGTGAAGATCAAAGAAAATTTCGAAGCTCCCACGACGCCACGACGACACCCTTTCCTTCCTAACCTTTCTTTGAGCTTTCTAAACAGTAAGTCCCTTCCAAATCTCCTCATTTCTATTTCTCTTCAAATTTTATATTGGTAAAAGTGGAGTTAATACCGACATCTTCTTTTCTAAATCAAATAAATCCCTTTTCCTTTACAATTTAGTCAATCTAATTTTACTACATCACTTATAAGCTTAAACCCTAATGTTTAGAATCAAATTTCATCAAAATTCTCATGTGAAACAACCATGTTAGAACTTTTTCATTAAAATACCTTGAACTTTATAAACACCTCTTTTTAGTATTTGTTAAAATAATACCTTTAGGAAAACTTCACGAGGCAACGACCTACCCCACACGCACACTTGGTTCTATAGCACGATGCCTCTTTTGTATGAATATTCGTTACGATGAAAACTTTACAATAAAATACCAACTACTTTAAAAAAAACGGATTTCTTTTAAAGCGATATTTCATTTCCTTTGCGATTATATATCTACAACCCTCTTTAAGGGACCCGCTAATGGATAGTGCGGATTATCGCACATCCTTGGGCTAGTAAAGTGTCACGGCCCGAAAGTACGGAACATGACCGGCACTTAAACTACGAACGTCTCGAGGCGTACGAAATCTAAGTAAACCGAAAACCCAGAAATCCAAACCAAGAAAAGAAGTAGAGTGAAGGAAAACCAATTTAAAATAAGTAGTTTCAATAGCATAAGCCGAATTATGCGGTTTTTAAAACATCAAAAATTTACTGAAAATTTCGGCAAAGTCTCCTTTGTAAATACTGGCCCCCAAACGGGATACAACATGAATAGTATACGAAATCAAGAAAAGGGCATCCCCAAGCGGGAGCTAGCTCTTCGTCAATCGACGGTCACAACCACACAAGCAATATAATATACAACGCCAACGGCGAGGATCAAAACTCAAAAGGAAACTCAAAACCACCAGAAATATAACGAGCGACTCTAAGGTCGAAAGAATAAACAACACTGGTCTCTATCTCAAAAAAATACATGTTTGGTTGATGGAATTTACTAGATACAACGGAATAATATTATACAAGGTAATATGATGGGTACGATACAAGAAAAACCCACCTACTAGCAAGTCACCCGAATGAAACTGAGCCCGCAAAGCCGTAATGAAACCTGTACGGCAAACCTGCAAGAAACTGGGGCACAACGGGGGTGAGTTGCCAACTCGTGAATAGAAAAATATCTACGCGCAGAAATCGCATAAATAACGCAACCTAGGTCAATGATCATAATATGTCCTCAAATATATGAATAACACGTAGCCTATAACAAGGCTAGGGTAAATATCTAACCCGAGTGTAATCTCATGTGCCCGTGTCAGTGCCTCAGGTAGCAATATATCATATGAATGAGGTATGAATGCATGAAAACAGAATACATGTAAATGAAGAAACTGTTTTCATAAATTAGTGAGATTTCCTTCGTATTTTTAAACTGAGGTATCATAATGAAATCAGTATCAACAGTGTCTAGCATCGACACAAAACATAAATCTCACTGTCTCGAAATATCAATGTCTCAATCTCAATATCTAGGACGACGTCAGTCCAGACCGGCTCCTACCATCCATCTTAAGACCACGACGGTATCCTCCGGATATCCGACGCGTCGAGTAATATCACCGGTAGGTAATCTGTCCCCTGCCAGGCTCAACGTCAACACCACATTCATCTTGCCCCGGGGTACCATACCGGGCCCACCATGTACCCGAAACGGTTCCTCCACTCCTCGAATCGGGTCTCAAAATCCATCAGCAAACTCATGGTGGACGACTCGTACATCATAGGAAAACCGCACTTTTTATTTTAAAAGAGAGAAAAGGTTTATTTATGTTTTTGCGGTTTTCCTCCAAATCCAGAAAATCTCATGGAAATCCGAATCCAAAACCTCAATAACACGTAAAATAGTGAATATATGCATGAGAATCCATGAATGCGGCATAACGATGAATAACAGTATGCATGAAGTGACACGTAATAACTACAATATCTAAGCTGGCATATAAGGTAAGTACACTAATATTATGTCAAACTACTAGCTATCTAGCTAAGTTAAGCAATAATGTTTTCTAAGGTGTACGTGACATGGCAATTACCGATGAAGATGTGTGTGAGCCGGCAATTAAGTGTACATGGTACCTACGCATCATCGGTAATGGTGCTGGTGTCCTAACAGCATGATATCACTAATGGAATATGCAGCAAAATAAGTATGCGAGGCAGAGCGAACAACAATAAATGTGTGGGAGCTGAAAACTAGACACAACGATAACTAATTTGCATTAATCTAATATAAGTCCTACAAATAGTGCCTTTTGAAATAACACGAATCATGGGGTTTTGAAAATAGGGGCCACGGTGTTTTTATGAAAAGATATGTCTTTTGAAATATCCGTAGGATCCCTTGGGCTGTCTTTAAAAATGCCCACGATTCGTTAGTTTTTGAAATAGGTAAGGAGTCTAATCTAATCTACAACTACACTAAACTATACGGCTGAACTAACAAGCTGAACTACAGGTAAGGAAACCGCCTATCATCTGAGTCGATACATATACATACCTGTATATGTATAGTCGGTGATCCCGCCTCAATAATATCATATCCGATACCATATCTATAATCAGGCATCCCAAGTCAAGAGTGCGGATCAATCATCAATATAGCTCGTACGTAAATCCGTCGTACGGCATCCCAATCTGGGTACGGGTCAATATCACATTCATCATACTATTCACCTGGTATCCTCTTTATCAATTATCATGATCGGGGTACTGATCTACGTCTAGTACCATACTGATACCGCCTACGTATGCATGGACGTGTGTGAAACACTACGTCAAGGACCCGCTACAACGTCATGTCGTATCTCGAATACGAACCCTGCTATATCACCGATCTCACGGCCTCAAATCGAATCTCATCGACTCAACTCAACCCTAAGTATCATCCTCAAATCCGTATGTGAACACATAGTCCCATGCCCATGTGAACCCATAACTATAAAGAATCCCATGAGCACATATCAATAGGAATGTATGCAAGTATGTATGTGTGTACGTGTAGTGCAACACTACCCTAGGGTTCGCAACACTAAGGTAATCCAACACACCAATATCCATCCTAAGCAACGTTATTAATCCCAAATAACATATAATAAAAGTTGGTGTGTATACGCATCCGTATACACCACCACGGACTGCGGGGGTGCTATACGCCATCCACCCGACTTCTCCCCGTAGATATAAATCTACTCACCTGGTCCTCGCTAGCCGGTGCCGACGTCGTTATGCGCTTGCTTGTCGTCTCGAAGTTCACATGGGGTACCTACATATCATAACGCACCATATCGCATTAAAACTAAATTCGAAATCGAAACGGCATACGAAAATCAAATCGGCACGCGTATCACGCATAGGTCCAAACCTATCGCCTACGCATGTAAGAATAGCCAAACCAACCCTCGATGTCGATGTACAAACGTCAAACCATCGAGAAAAATCCAATCACACTCATTTGCACCATTACAAGCACTAATTATAATATAAAATAGCTTACAATTCCCAAAAACCCCAATTTCACTTAAAAAGTCGTTTTTCCGAAAATCTAGCAAGCACAATTCGCCGTTTTTGTACAAAACAGGATGTTTAAATAAATGTAGCGGCCAATATACTTATTAAATATCTTAAATAAGTCATATAAACAATTCCCGGAATTTAATCTCATTAAATTCCAAAACCCCTAATATTCTAGTTTACAAAATACCTAAAATTTAACAATTTCAAAGCAAAAATGCACAACTACAATCTAGCTTAGATTTGCATGATCTAAAGCATTAAACCACACTTAATAAAGTTAATAATATGATAAAAACCCTAACCATATTTTTAATCTCACATATAAATGCATTTCATAAAACCCTAGTTTGCACAAAAAAGCTTAATTGGACATTTTACAAGTAACAACTTGTAATATGCAACTAGATGAATTTTAACAATTTTTCAAGATGTTAGCTCACATCACAAACCATGCACAAGTGATCACAACCCAATTTCAAAACAAAACCCTAACTAGAATTCCTTAATCATACAATTGAATCCACATAAAGCCTAATTAACACTTAATTAAGCTAACTACAAGCAATTAACAACAATTTAAGCAAAAGGGTTAGAATTTACCCAAACAAATTGAAGATCCCACAAGCACACATAGCCCTCCAAAATGCTCCCTTGTCACCAAAATCCATGCTATACGGGCTAAGCTAAAATGGGTAGGAGTCGGATTTTGATTTGGATTTTTGCTTGATTTTTTGTGGATTTTTCTTTGATGGAACAAAGAGAGGAGAAGAGGAAAATGGGGCTGTTGGGGGGGTTGCTGGTTTCGGCCAGGTTGTGGGGGGGTTGGGTGAGGGAGGAGAGAGAGTGAGGTGGAGAAAATAATAAGTAAGGAAGTCCAAGTCAACACAAAGTCAAAAGTCCAACTCATTTATCCATTTTCTTTTCTTTTCTTTCATTTCTTTTCCTTGAAATCCAAGTGGGGACAAAAGAGGGGGCTGCTGAATTCATCAAGGGGATAAGTGAATGGGGGTGTGTGGGTGTGGGTACGGGTGTGGGGTGATGAAAAATGATAAATACAATACCCCAAACATCCATTTACGCTAAAAAAAAGCCTTTTTTCTTCAATAATTTCTAAACCGTTTTGGCAAATTATTTCGTTCCAAAAACCACATGATAAAATTTTATTTAATGTTTTATGATGCACAAAATTTGTTTCAACTCATTCCAATTTGTAATTTTCCCTAATTAAATGTATTAGTGACGGCTTAAAATAATAATAAAATAATATTTTTTTCAGAAAATTTGAAATTTCACCCGCGGCTCAATAAACACCAAATAATAGCAATTTCATAGCTAGAATATGTATATTTAATTTTTATAATAAGATATTTGTATTTTGACTTTTTACAGAAAACCGCCTTATTTTACCTTTTTTTCGAAATTTCACCGAAACGATTTTCAAAGCGTTACATAAAGCGAGATGCAGACCTCCTCACGGAGCATTCGATCTCGAAAAGATTTAAATACGTTTTAAGGAAATACGAATTTTCTAAAAAAAATAAAATTAATTTTAAAAATTATATAAAAATTATAAAGCCATATTTTAAAATATAATAAACCTATAATTTTTCTCAAAATGAAAGATTAACAAGTTTGCCAATAAAATACCATCAAGATACCAAAAAGGACAAGTTTTTCTATAAAATACCATGAACTTTCCAAGTTAAGAATATACCATTAAAATACCACAATACTTAAAATCCATACTCATGAAAACCCTAGGTAATACTAATCACCCTCGAGCTTTACTTTTTAACTATAGTAAAAATATTTTTCATAAAACCCCCACGAGATATATAAAACAATATTTAAGAACTTTGATAAATATAGGTTCAAGCGGGATCAACTCTCTTGAGCCTCAGGGATCCGGAGAAAGTGAGCGCTTGCCTATTTAAGGTAGACAACTTAACGGAGTTATCAATGGTAATTGTCTTGGAAAAAGATATAAATTCTGTCGTCCATGTGCAGCAGTTACTGATGACTCCCGAACCTAATTCAAGAGCTAAATCAGTTTACAAGTGTCTGACTCAGTCTGAGTCCAAACTCAAACCTGAATCTAAAATCAAACATGAATACTTAAACATGAACATGAACACTCGAATTCAAACCTCAATATCAAATATGTACACTTGACTTGACTACTTGAATACTTGATTACATCCTGAACATGAATACCGAAACATTTTGTATCCATGGTTCGGAAAGACTTGTAAACAAAATATATACAATACAATACGCAGGGATAAAGGGGTAGATTGGTACGAAACGTATATCGTGGCACGAGAGGTCGCTTAAAAGACACTTATATGAATTCTCGTGCCGTTATCCTGTGGGTTATGATGGGGCCTTGTACTACATGTTACCATAGTCCACGAGATAAGATGGACTCCTCTCGTATATATGAATACCTTCTGTATCAAGCTACAAACAACCACGTTATAATAACTATTATATACCAGTAATCAGTCATATAATTTACCTGTTCATTCTCACTTTATATATATATATATATATATATATATATATCAGTAATCAATCATACACAACTCACCTGTTAATTTCACATTACATATATATTCTCTTTCTTCTTTTAGGACTTACCGAGCGTTAGTTCGCTGACGACATTCCTTTCTATTTCTTTCTTTGGAATGTTCGAGGACTGGACTCTTAGGAGATCGAGCCGAGCCAGGAGGACTTGGACCAGCTTGCGGCACAGCCTGACTTCTAGTTCCTTGTACTTACTTTTCTGTATGCCATTGTTTAGGCACTGCTTATTATCATTGTATCTTTTCGTTATCAAATAGTTGTATGTAAAGATGAATGTAAATAAAGTTGTTGTTTTATTTTATTCTCTTGTCATTCTTGTACATTTTTATATATTGCTTAATTACGCTTAACGTATTTATTTCTTAATAAATACGTTGGGGCCTGCCACATCACCATTTCCGTCTACTGGGAAGCGGGGCGTGACGGTTCGAACGATCAGGGAAAGGATGCACATAGCCCAAGACCGACAGAAGCATTGGGCAGATGCAAAGCGCCGACATCTGGAGTTCCAACTTGAAAACCATGTATTCCTGAAGATCTCTCCAAACAGAGGAGTGATACGTTTTGGCAAAAGGGGTAAGTTAAGTCCAAGATACATTGGACAGTTCGACATACTCGAACGAGTTGGAGAAGTGGCATACCGTTTAGCACTACCACCCTCATTGGAAGGAGTGCATGATGTGTTCCACATATCATAACTACGACGATATGTGAGCGACCCCAGCCACATACTTGATCACTCAGAGCTCACAGTACAAACCGATCTAACCTGCGAGCAACAACCAGTTGAGATCCTAGACTGAAAGGTGAAAACATTACGGAACAAGAAGGTAAACTTTGTCCGAGTGATGTGGAGAAAAGATTCGCCAGGATAATCAATTTGGGAAAGAGAAGAAGATATGCGTGCACGATATCCGTACCTTTTTGAAAATTAGTCCCTATGTAATTGTAAATTTCGAGGACAAAATTTTTATAAGGAGGGTAGAATGTAACGAATCTGAAATCACTGTACAGAAATTTTCTTGTTATTATACAGAAAAGAGTATTACAGCCTGTGTAAGAGTTAAAAGTTATTTTTGTTAAATAAAAGCAAGAAACAACTTATAGTTCACTGGTTAAAACTCTTTACTGCTGTGGTATAGCCTATGTGTTCGATTCCAATCAGACCCAATTATTTTTTTTAGATTTTTTCTTTTTAATTTTTGAAAGCCCAAGAGTTACACGTGCAATACACGGAGAAATAAAAAGTTTCAGAAAAATCAAACAGGCGCAATGAGGTGTATACACCCAACTTGACACGTGGCATGAATCTCGAGGTAAGCCAACGAGATCCGATCGCCCGTTTAATGGATATGGCCGGCATCGACGGTTGAAATAGGCCCAAATTGCTCTATTCTTTGCACACACACCTCTTTAGCTCCCCTTAACTCCTCTGCATTGTATAACAACTCTGAATTTACTGTACGGAATTTTTCCAGTTTAATGTACAGAAATGAGTTATACAGCCTGAGATTGAGTTATAACTTAACTTTGTTAAATTACAGCAAGAACCTACTTGTAGCTCACTGGTAAAGATATTGCACTGCTGTGACATAGCCCCTGTGTTCGAATCCCATCAGACACATTATTTTTTTTTCTTTTTAAGTTTTTAGAATTCCAAAAGTTTACACGTGCAATACACATAAAAATGAAAAGTCAAAAAAATCAAATATGTGCAAAAGGGTTTAAACACTGAGTTGTACACGTGGCATCAATCCAGAGCCCCCAAGCCCCAATGCGACCAGCCAAAAGCCCCAGAAAACCGGCACCGACGGTTGAGATTGCCCCATCTTGCCTCGGGCTTTGCACACTTGACTCTTGACCTACCCCTAACTCCTCTGTACTGTTTGATTTCCCTACAATCAAACATAGACCTTTTATTTCACCATTTATCATCTTTTTAATGCACCTTAATTCACCATTTTAATTCCAAAACTAATTCTACACTATAAATACCACCCCATACTTTGGCTCAGCATCATTCTCAAATTTCTAGCCAAAACTCTTAAAAATTCTCGAAGTACAAGTGGAGTAAAGAGGAATTAGCAAGCGGTCAACTTCCGGCGAAAAAACGAAACTATTCCGGAGCTTCCGCGACACCACGAAGATCAACTCTCCTTCTCCTACCTCTTCTTAACTTAATCAACTAGTAAGTCCCTCCTAAACTTCTTTTCTCTTCATTGAATTTATCTTTTTATAAAAATCGGTAAAAGTGGAGTTAATACCAATATCACTTTTTCCAACTCCTATAACTCTAAGTCCTATAATCTTTTGGTCAAACAAATTTTTGTACAATACTTGTAAGCTTAAACCCTAATATTTGGAATCAAAATTTTATTAAAATTCTCATGTGAAATAACAATAGTAGCACTTTTTCGTTTAAATACCATGAACTTTAAATATCACCTCTTTTAGTTTTTGTTACAAACATACTTTTAGAAAAACTTCACGGGGTAATGACCTACCCCAAAGGCACACATGGTTCCATAGCACAATACCTCTTTTGTATGAATTTTTTTTCGAGGATAATATTATATTAAAATAGTACTCACTTTAAAAACGGTTTTCTTTTAAAACAGTGTTCTTATTTCCTTTGTGATTATTTCTCTAGAACCCTTTTTAGGGGATGATCGCACGCCGATGGCGTGTCGGATGTTCAAAGATTTAAAGTGTAACCGCGATCAGGATGGTGTCGCTTTGCAGCTAGCCGGTTGAGCACGGGTCGGTCCACAAGGAGATGGTGGTATCTTACCTTCTTGTTTTAGACGAGTCAATAAAGAATCTGTATGAGTTTGTTTTGTCTAACCTATGTGTTTATCTGCAAGTATAAGGTTGTTAAGAAAATACGAGATTGTAAGCTAAGAAATCCGTACTCAAAACCTTTGAGCCGAGTCTTGACCAATTGAAGCTAAGCAATCGGCAACAACGTGGATTAGGGGATTTAAGCGCGGTATTCGTGGAATCCGGCTTATTTACCCTTGTCCTTCCGTTCTTGTCTCTTGCCTTCGCCTCCGGCCAAACCGAACGCAACCGGTCGTGGTTAGGAATCACCGTTACCTTGTCAGGGTACGGTGCCTAACGGAGCGCTTGCGTATGGTTTGGGCGAAGTTCAAATGGAAAATAACGGGAAAAGGAATTGGCAAAGAAATGTTAACTTATAAAACCGTATTAATTCTTAACAATAACAATAATTACAACATTCACAATATGAACAAAAGAGAACAAAAAGAAAAGAACAAAGAAAAGAAAAGATACAAGTAATAAAATTGCAAGTAATAAAAGACAAGGTAATAAATGCAAGTAATAAATAAGCGATAAAAAGAACACGGAAGTAGAACCCAAGCCAAGCATGTGCTCAATAGCCAACCCTTAAACTTGCAAGCTCAATGAAGAGGTTGCAAGATCAAGGGAAGGGTAGAGAACGCATGTGAAGTGAAAAACTAGTCCCGTGAGAAAATACGACCCTTGAGATCAATAACTAACACTTACCCGTTCAAGCTCAATGAAGAGGTTGAATGAGCAAGAGAAAGCAAGAATCTCAAGGGGGAGCAAACTAACAAAAAAGATAACAAGCCCTCATCTTCATTAATCTTCCACTCAAAAGCTCTCACTACAATGTCATGGAGAAAGAATGAAGAAGAGGAAGAAGAAGAACAAAATTACACAAAGAAAAGAACAAAGAAAAGCTCCCTTGGTTAAGCTCTGGTCTGCTGTATTTATAGGCAGGGAGTTGAAGTTCTAGGGCAACCAGCAGACCACACATGCAAAGACCAAACTGCCCCCAAAATCCACTGAGTGCGGCGCCTGTACGGCCGCGTTTCCGCGGCCAATGCCCCCTATTGGCCGCGGAAACGCGGCCAAGTAGTGGAGTCAAGTGGTCAAATTTGGTGTGCTGCCCTGGTTTGGTCTTTCCTGGTGTTTGGCATCTTCAGAATACACAAAAGTCTTCTACGATATCAGCAGATTTCCAAGTCCAAGATTGCATTATCATTTAACTTTTGACTTTATCTCTCCCTCGAGCTCCGCGCACCCATTGATTCTTGTGCAGCCCACCTCGTGCTCTGTGCTTGTCCCAGACATGAATGACTACTGTCACATGTCTTGTATCGGGAACCGGTACTCGGCACTGGACGGATATGGATGACCGGAACCCGGCTTTTATCTGCTGTGGACAGATGTTCTGCATTTGGCGTAACTGTGGAGAATTAATCCTGATTTGCAATATTTGTACTGGAAACCTGTATTCTGCAAACATGTAACAAACACGGATTAAAAGTACCTACCTATAAACACACGAGCGTAAGAATGGGCGGTATAAAATGCAATATTCTGATATGAACAAATACCCCCAAACTTAACTTTTGCTCGTCCCGAGCAAAACCAATTATTCACAAAAATAAAATGATAACCGCACTTTCGCAGGGAACGCGATTGCACTGAGCATGTGCAACAAGCCGTTAAACCTCTAGGTGTCCCTAGTAGGAGGAGTGTTGTCTCCTGAGGGTTTTCAGCGGATACTACCCACAAAATCCGGTCAAGCTAGTTTTGTAAAATAACTAAGATTCAAGCCCCTAAAGTTTTGTTTTAGAAAATAACAATTCTATAATCCTAAGTTTAGACTATCGAACCTTTATTTTTCACACATCTCTTCTTATTTAACTACAGATTTTATATGTCTTTACGTGCAGTGCAAAATAGTGTCGTTAAGTTCCTGAAAGGTCGAATAAAGTCATTATGTCACACAATAAAGCCCAGATAACAATTTTAAAAGGATCACATAAGTTTTATAAAGAGTTAAGCATTTTTCAAGTTTCGTTTTCCAGTAAAGTTTCAACTTCAGAATTTCTATCTTTCCTAACAGGAAACTAGGTCTTATTCTTCACTCCACCTTTTTCTTGTTTTCATTTCATACACACCTCTGTGAACGTGCAATAGTCTTTATCATAGAGTAAAACCTTCATATCTCCGTTAAAATTTTTTATAAAAGCTTGTCTTTTATCAAGATTATTCTCACACAAAGAACCGTTAGGAATTTTAACTCGGAGAGAACACTTGCTTGACTTTGTTTTAAACTGGACTTTCTAGGCTTCCTAGCGAGCTTTGGGCCAATGCACCCAAACCAGTTGGTTTTAGGGCATTAGGTGTAGAAACACCCCAGCGAACTTAATTACTCAAGTTACCTAGGTCCAAAAACAAAAGACAGTTTGGCGTGAAAAACATGATGATTCAATACGAACGGAGATATAACCGGTAGTTCAATTATTTTTTGGATAAAAGACGTGTTTAGTGGGTTCGGTGTGTAATCATTCCAATCAAGTTTCAGATGGGTTATTTTTCAGACTTAGTTCCAATTAAGGCATCAATAACATTCCTTCATATTCACTTACTTCATAAACTATTCTTGATATATTACTTATTTCAGAACAAACCTATTTGATCCTCAGAAAATCATTTATCTATTTAAAAGTTTTTTTTTTTTTAACATAAAAGACTTGTCATCTAATTTCCAAGACTCACAACACGTGTAGTGTAATGTAAAGACGTATATCAGCTATAGTTAACTTCAAAGGAGAGTGATCTTTCAGGTTTTCAAAATCCAAACATAGGATTTAGTTATTCCTATCTTTTCAAACAAAACCGTCGAAATGTTGAATCAGAGTCCTCCCACTAGCTAACTTGACAGAAAAGTTTTTATGTTTTTAGAAAATTTTCAGATTTTTATGGATTTTATGGATTTTAATATGCAGATGCAAAATATACAAATGAATGCGAAGGAAGAAAGCTTACCGAGCACACCCCCAAACTTAAACTTGACAGTGCCCTCACTGTCAGGCTATACCAAGAGGGTCAAAATTGCCGGCGCTCCCTAAAAACAAATTATATACAAAACAAAAGGAAAACAAAAATATATACAAAAAAAAGTGTCCCCCCCAAACTTAAGTAAAACAGTGTTTCCACTGTTAAACGTTGAAGTTCAGAATTAGGGGGGAAAGAGAACAGTATCAAGCTATACAAGGCCTTACACAGGCCAAAAGTGAGCACCAACAATTCAAAGATTTTATCGCTATAATGTACAGGTTGGTGGAAGAAGGCGTAGAGAAAAGAGAAGGACAATACGCGAGACCGTATGCGTAGAGAAGCGGGATACGGTCTCGGTATATGAGAGGAAGAAGAATGGCGGAAGGGAAAAAGAAGTGGAATACGAACTTGAGGGTGCAAATGGAGTAAATAGATTAGCACAATGTGTGATGACTGATGTGTGAAAAGCGATTGTGCTAATATATTTACCCGTCGAGAAATGGGGTCAAATCCCTCAAGGTTCGTGAGAAACCATGGGTACGCCGAACTTGGTAAACCAGACAATGGAAATGGAAGTGATACGGGTTCTTGCAAGGTCGGAACGATGGAAAGGATGGCGTGGATTATCGCACATCTTTGGGCTGGTAGAGCGAGATGCAGACCTCTTCACAGAGCATTCGATCTCGAAAAGTTTTAAATACGGTTTTTAAGAAAAACGAATTTTTTTAATTAAATAAAATTAATTTTTTTAAAATAATTATATAAAATTACAAAATCCATATATTTTCAAAATATAATAAACTTACATTTTTTTTAAATGAAAAAATTACAAGTTTCACTAAGATACCATCAAGATACCAACAAAAGACAAGTTTTACAATAAAATACCAAGAACTTTCCAAGCTATGTAATTATCACTAAAATACCTCAAATTCTTAAAATTCACATCCATGAAAACCCTAAATAATATAAATAAATACTCGAGATTTATTTTGAAATTTTATTTAAAATATTTTTCATAAAACCCCTCGAGTTATATAAAACAATATTTAAGGATTTTAGTAAATATAGGTTTAAGCGGGATCAATTTTCTTGAGCCCCAGAGAGCCGGAGAAAGTGAGTACTTATCTATTTAAGATAGAAAACTTGACGGAGTTATCAATGGTAATTTTTTTGGAAAAAGACACAAATTCTGCCGTCCATGTGCAGCAGTTAACGATGACTCCCGACCTAATTCAGGATCTAAATCAGTTACAAGTGTCTGACTCAGTCTGAGTCTAACTCAAACCTGAATCCAAACTCAAATCAGAGTCTAATTCAAACATGAATCTAAAATCTAATAAAAATACTTGAACTTGAATCTGAATATTTAAATTCAAACACCAATACCAAATATGAATATTTTACTTGACTTGACCGAACCATGGTTATAACTTGACATGAATTCTTGAATACATGATTACATCCTGAACCTGACTACTTGAACAACTTGTATCCATGGTTTCAGCAAGACTTGTAAATATAACCTATACAATACATCATGCGGGGATTGTTAGTTATATGTATGCCCTAGAGACCATTATTGTACATGTGATGTATATTATAGCGGATGCTTGGATATATATAGTGTAAGTCTACAGTAGTGCCCCGGCCGTCAATCCGAGGCCAAATGCGGAAAAAAAAACTTTTTAGGGAACTGGCGCTATAGTAGTCTTTGACCCGGATCAAACCATTAAAGCTAAACTAGCTAACTACTAAGAAGTGAGAGTGGCTATACCGATCGATCTGTGTCCTTCGGTCTTTGGCCACGATCCCAAACTCCTCGCAGCATCTCCGATCTCCGGTCTCCTCGTCGGAAGGGCACCATATCAATGAGTCTTTTTACGGGCTCCCGCTTCATCCGAAGCAACTCGAACATGAAGTTTGCTAGCCGACATGTCCATGGTGAAGTAGAGAATGTGTGTGATAACTTTTTCTCAAGCATCCATTGATTCTCAACACATGAGAGTGTATAGATGGAGGTTGGAGATGATGCCATTGGTGGAAGTTATGAGCTAGAGGAAGAAGAAGAAGAAGAGGCTTTTCTTTTCTTATTGTGGTGAGATAAAAGTGAGAGCACTAAAATGATAATCCAAGAGCAAACCCCAAGCCTATGGCTGTCCATTCTCTCTCCACCTCTCATTTCAACACAATAATCAAAAGAAAATGTGACATATGCACAAATAAAGTGACCATGATTCACCACTTATGTACATGTCACAATAAATGCTCCTCATGATGAAATCCACTCACAATTTCCACCAAAACATTAACCCAAATGTTTATGACAATAAAAAGATACCGCATCAACTAAAGTAAACTCGTGACGGATCACAAGGATACCCCTCACCGGTATATACATACCTGCATCCGCATTCCGACGGAATGCAAATGAGATGAGACTAAAGTAATCCAACAAATCTAATACTAGGATCCGGCTTAAACCAAAGCCCACTGGTATGATCCGCCCGATCATGATCCGTGCACAAGTGCATGTACATGATCGAACCCTGCCATAATACCATACGGCCTCTACAACGTTTCGCCCGAAACTTGAGAAACTATCTATGGGGGACTCTAAGGACTCGTCAATACTTTGGCTATGGATTTAACCACTAGCACGTCAGTGGTACTAGCTGTACGTAACGGGCCACCAGGTATTGACCAAAAGGGAGATCGATGAGCGAACTCATCCTGACACCCTACTGAGCCTGTCAGTGACAATATCCGTACAGTCCGGTCCGTTCGTCTATGAGTATCGCATGTCGGGCCTAGGGGGTTGGTAAAAGTCAGACCCCTAAAAGCGGTACAAGTCGTGTCGGAGTATAGCCAAGAACATCCTGAGATACTACTGGAATACCTACCAGTAAATCTCTTGCCTAGCCAAGGATTTCGTGTAATGGCTCTCCTAGACACAGCGCGATCTCACCCCCAATACCGGAAGAGACGAAACCCCTACCGATCTGCTCACTGCTTCCATGTGGCTCGGGACTGTACCCAACTAAAACATGTTTGCACAACTCCTTTAAGCCGTGGTAGGGTAGTAATCAAAGCACAGTGGGAACTCACATGAGAAAAATGACGATCTCAGGTCGATGAACTAACCTTTACACATGTCACCAGATAACTGCTATCTGACGCTAGGTATAAAACCAACTAGCATGTTCTCGGCGAGTCCTATCCGATGTACTCATAACCCAATGAGCACCTGTATGCGTCTTAGGTGAACCAACTGACACCAATGGCTTGTGAGACCAGCCACCACCCCTCATCGGGGTCTCGATCCGTATACACTAGTCTACTCTGGAGTATCGATGCCCTGTCTCGAAACTCCCTCGACTAGGAACCTTTTAAGGATGTGCTTATAGACCCCAGCTCCCACGTATATGATCGCCATCATACTGCTGGCCGTCAAGCAAGAATCCTAAGGGCTCTATCAACGTGTAATAGTAATCTGTAATATCACCTAAAGCATGTACACGATGATAAAAATAAACCAGATAGCATACTATCATTTTGAGTAAGACCGTCCTTCCGGCATAGGTCCTCCCTTAATCATTGTAATCACGTGCCTGCGATCCAATAATTGACTTTGAGGGCATTATATCCAATAATCTCCCACTTGCACTCAAAGCTAATTATTGCTGTGTCGTATACTCACAGCCCGTGTGATACCATACACCCAACTTCTCTACTGATCAGTCTCATAAAGCTCGTTTGCGAAACTATTGCGTTCGTGAAATAGCCTCAGTGAGTGGATCCGTCCTGATGTTTCTTTCTATGTCTCTCTTAATCTCAAGTTCGCGGAGAAAGACATCTCCCGAATTGAGCAATACCTGTCTTAGAATATGTCTGGTTATCTGATGGGACCTAGTTCACAAATGAACTCCAAATCCAAAAAACTTCTTAGACTGTATCGTCAACTGAATTTAATCAGTATGCTGCACCATGCCTCCCTCAGTATCCGCTTGGATCACCTGTTCAAACTACTGCCCCTCTTTAGAGGGAAAACTATAACTCTGACAGTCACTCTGTCATCTAGGTCACCTTGGAAGCCTGTAATGATAACCGTCTCCCGAAAGAGGTTGTCGTTATCATATCCCTAGAACATCAACGTATGATCTAAAATTGCTTCCAAATGTTTCACCAGGATTGGATTAATATAAACTTATTGCAGCTAGTGCAAAACAACATCTGGTATGGTACTTGTCATCTCATGATTGACTCAATTGCCTAAGCAAGCGATATGTCAATCATGCACATCCCTCTCCCCTTTAGTCTGTAAGACACCTTTAGAGAGGGTGACTCCATCACCTGCAGGTATACTACCGTGCCAGGAGTCGTCCATTCTAAAACACCTTTAGAATGCTGTCTAAGTACCCAGATTGGGAAACTACCCAAATCTAGATCTAAAACCATAGATCTAGTAACCAGAATGTCTGATATAATATCTATATCCTATGTGGAGAAACCACTGTGTGACAACCACAATATAACTGATTGTAGTATAGGAATTTCACTTCCTACTATGTGTATGTCATCCATATACCAGGACATCACACCCTACTACATTCTTAACAGATCCATCTCCTATTCTGACGAAGTCAAAGCCTATGACTGTCACATCAAAAATAGATGATCTATCTCCGCTATATCTGCTTTAGTCTATAAATAGACACAAGCTACTTGTCCACTATACTTCCACTGCTCCCACTGACTACGACAACCCACTGGCAGAGTCATATACACGTGCACTTCTAAAGCTAATTTAGAATGACGCTATACTCATCCTCCTGCCAGTTCTCATAGTCTGGAACAGCAGCAATGGCAAGTCTGGGTAAACAAGAACCTACCTGTCACCGTCTTTGAGAATACCGAAGTACCTCACGGGTGTATGAGGTTACCCACCATATCTGCGGAGTGGCTAATGGAATGTCAAACCTGATTGAATCTTTAGGTCCTATTAAATTTTCAGTAATCGTTTATGGTTCTGGAATCACTTCCAGTTCTACCATACTCCCACTACTGTTTTCTGAAAAAATCCATTTTACTAAAACTGTGGCGAGTCAAGAACAATATCACTATTGATCTTCCAGATGGTAGAAAGTCAACCCTCATCATAGCCCGGGTTAACCCACAAACTGCCATTACAGAAACGTGCCTTGATTTATCCAGAGTCTGGTTTTAAGCATAAGCCGGACAACTCCCCGTACCTTAACATCGTTAAGATATGAATCGTTCTATATCCAATATAGAAACAAAGGCACTGATTTAATTGGAACCAGATTCAAATCATGCAGCTGTCTCCAGTGCATGTCAACTAAATGGAGAGAGGCCGATCAGCATTACTCAACTTAGGAGTGCATCCAATTATGAGTAACCTGAAAGAGAAACAAGTTTCTCAAAACCATTACTATCAAATGAATACCAAACACAAGTATCTACATCTTCGATTACCTTGAAGAATCCTGATACTTGCAACACGTGGTTCTCTACTTTACTCTTATACCTATAACTTCTCAAAACTTAGACCTTGTATTTCTACGAAACACTTGTCTAAAACTAGAGAAGTCACAAGTAAACAAAATATAGTACGAGAACCAGCCCCTCTGTCCAAATGGACATTGGACAACATACGCTACTTTGTATAAGTCCGCTGAGTTGAATAACTCAAACCCTGTGCGTCGTGGGTTGAAAACTGTACTATGGTTATGAAGAATTACACCGCTGTTGAATACTCCTTACCTAACCATCAACTGATATAGGTAAATGTCATGGACATAATTTCAAAAAGTTATATCTCACTTTATAAAAATAAACGTACAGATATATCAATTTGAAATTGGTGCATAACAACGGATATTCAAAACCAAATATTTGCCGTCCGGCAAAAACCCAGGCGATTTCCTCAAATATCACCAATTACAACGAATCCCGATATAATAAAGATGATCACTTAATTCCCAATAACTTACTCCCACTCATCATCTATAAAAACCATACAGATGTGAGAATCATACCTGGTAAATACATACCCTGGAGTAAGGTCTAATTGGGAAATCAGTTTTCTATTAACAATGCACAGTGAAACTGAAACATGAAAATGTTTCGAAGGGGTATCCGGGTATTCCTAATAATGCATCTTCCATTATCCAGATTCACGACTGTAACCATATATTTCCTTGTCATCTCTCCAAATCCCATTACTTGTCTTTATTCATTACCTTCTATACACCATCGTTAGGCTTAATGGTTTTCTTCCTTCCCTACCGTTCGGCACCAGCCTATGGTTTGGAAGAAGACTATCTAATAAGCGTAATAGGTGTACTATCCCAATCCTAGGAGCACTCGCAACGCGAGAGAAGGTAAAGATAAAAGACAACTGAATAAACTTTATTCCTATTTCTCCTGAACCAGAATCCATCCCCGAACTGGAACAAGTTCCTTTGAGTTCGTATATAACCATACGATGGAGTATCCAATAACTGTGGATCTTCGTAGTGATACGGGGTGTTCTGGGGAAATACCAAGGTGAAGTAGGAGTGGCAATGAAATATGTGGTTTGGTCATGAATGATAGCAGTTGCAATTTACTTTGTCCTCTTTCTGATCCCTTTATTTGTCTTTACTTAATACCTTCTGTACACCACACTTAGGCTAATTGGTTTTCTTCATTCCCCACCTTTCGGCACCTGCCTATGGTTTGGAAGAAGACTATCCAATAAGCGTAATAGGTGTACCCTCTCCTAATCCTAGGAGCCCTCACAACCTGAGAGAAGGTAAAAGGAAAAGACAACTGAATAGTCCTATTCAATCTCTCCAGAACCAGAATCCATCCTCGAATCTGGAACAAGTTCCTTCGAGTTCGTATATAACCATACGATAGATTTATCCAATGGAAGTGAATATCCATAGTAATACGGGGTGTTATGGAGAAATGAAAGGGGTAAAAGAAGGAGTGGCAATGATGTATGCAACTCAGACAATCCAAAAGCTAGTGATTTAAGAAAGTTCGGTTAACTTGGTCACTGAGTCATAGTCTAGGGTCAGGCCATGGTTGCTGCCAAAGAGAGATAGAAAAGAAACACTCTGCGTGCATTCTAACCTAGATCAGAATGATTATCACTTTATCTAATCAGGAAGTCTCCCACTGTATCCTCAAATTCTCCTCTAAACCTGAAAGAAGAATTAGTCGGGATCACCCGAGGAGTAAACCAACTCATTAGTGGGAATCGGGATCCAACTATCATTGCATGATAACTTGATGGAATCCACTCAAGTCATCACACTCCAGAAGGTATGCGCATGCGTGGGAAGTTTCAGTTTCTCTAGAAACTCCCGATGTATGTTTTTACCCCTAGGACCCAAGTGACCTTGACAATGCGAACATATCAAAGAGTCCTAGTCAAGTTCAACCCGTCATTATCTTGATTGCGTTAAACCCACCCGTACGAGTCCTTGACAATGCCAACATAACCGTACGACTGTCCTAACCAATCCATATATCCATGCGACAGAAAAGCATTACAGAGCTACCAAACACTACGCCTCGGTAATGCATGACATACGTAGCACGAATACTAAGCAATACTAATCTGAAATGACGGAGGGCTACGGCTGGTTTTTGGCAAAACCTTTAACGTAAAGAACTTGATATCGTTGAAGGAACCGGATAGCTTTTTACAAAAATATAGTGGCGAAAACCTTTGCTAAAGAGGTCACTCCCGGTGAAGGGATCTCGGCTCTTTCCTCGTAGAATGAGGTGCAAGATATTCCAAATGAATACCGCGATGCAAAGCAAAAAATAATCGACTATAGTGAAGTTATTACCCTGACACAAACTTCTGTCCAAGGGGTTACTCCCGATGAAGGGATCTCGGCCCTTGCCTCGTAGAATGAGGTGCTGGATATTCATAACCGAATACCACTGTTCAAAACAAAAGAAAACGTCCTTGCAATAACAGCTTTTTGAAAATTGTTCCAACAACATCGAATAGGTTTGTTTTTCTGGCATTGATCCAAATCAATGCAGTCCCATCAATTAATCATACCACAAAAGAACGAAAATATGATGTACGTATATGCCATCCGCATTCGCCACTGGGTCCCGTCATCACCCGTTAGGTTACTTAACTAACGACAGAGCGGGGACTGGACTAGCGCGGGTGTAAAACGCATACAACATCTACTAGTATATATATAGTATAATAACCGCTCCAGGCGTGATAAATGCAACATCACAGAAAAGTAATAAGCATCACAGAACAATACAGATAATCTGGGAGTCCCGGGTTTCCTTTGAGCCGCAACTGAAACCCGACGTTCCTCTGGTCGTGTGGATAGCCTGTGCAATGAAATCCTAGACCCCTATGGGCGCGGCAAGTTACCCGCCAAAACCAAAAGAGAGGCAGCCCCCTTCAACAAAGTGAATGGGCCACTCAGTACTTCACGGAATCCGGTAACTTGAGCACCCCTCCTTGGGTCAACCTATACCCCCTACGAGTGCGGCGAATAGCCCGCCAATTCTAGAGTAAAGCCCCCTCCATCTCAAAGCCATGAGATGAGGGCTCTTTGCCCTCTAGAACCCGGCTATCCGTGCACTCCACCGCGGTGTAATCCTAGTACAGAAAATAAAATACGTACAACGGGTACATCGACCTCAACCCGGTCGTGCCCCAAAAGAATAATATACAAACAGGCAGTGACGGCAGTCCACATGTCGGACGCTCACCCCGCAATATCAAATGTACAAATAATACTAAACTGTACTAACATTGCACCAAGCTATCCACCACGACAAATCCGCAACATCACAGTACAACACAGAACATCAGCGTGAATGTCACGTTCGCAAACCCGTCTAAAAGAGTTATAGCAATTGGACAAGATTTACCGCTCGAATGACATTCATGGTCACAGATATAATGTAAGCACTGTGAACTAACTTATTTAAAATTTTCGATCGATAAAATTTCCCGAAGTGGGCCCCAAGCATAAATCCAGTACTGTAACAAATCTGGGCCCAAACAAAATATTCCAGAAACCCCAATTCCATGTTAAAGACCCAAAGAAAAAATTTAGTGCACTGAAACACCAACACTGCGGTAGAACCGCGGCCAAAACATGGGTACGGCCGCGTTTCCGTGGCGCTACAGAGGGATCATGCTACAAAATTTTTACAGTGGTCTTAGAAAAGCCTGCCTGATTTTTTGACATACCCAAAATAATTTTTCGACCACAAAAAAATTTCGACAGAAACTCAGAAAATGGAAATGCGGTTTCGGAAATTTTGTTCGATCGATGTTTTAGACAAGTTAGAACAAGCTACTAAAGGTTAATGGCGTGGCTCTGATACCATGTAAGTTTACGGTAGCGGCCCGGCCATCAATCCGAGGCCAAATGCGGAAACAAAAACTTTTTAGGGAACTGGCGCTATCGTAGTCTTTGACCCGGATCGAACCATTAACGCTAAACTAGCTAACTACTAAGAAGTGAGAGTGGCTATACCGATCGATCCGTATCCTTCGGTCTTTGGCCACCATCCCAAGCTCCTCGCGGCATCTCCGATCTCCGGTCTCCTCTTCGGAAGGGCACCATATCAATGAGTCTTTTTACAGGCTCCCGCTTCATCCGAAGCAACTCGAACATGAAGTTTGCTAGCCGACATGTCCAAGGTGAAGTAGAGAATGTGTGTGATAATTTTGTCCCAAGCATCCATTGATTCTAAACACATGAAAGTGTATGGATGGAGGTTGGAGATGATGCCATTGGTGGAAATTATGAGCTAAAGGAAGAGGAAGAAGAAGAGGCTTTTCTTTTCTTATTGTGTCGAGATAAAAGTGAGAGCACTAGAATGATAATCCAAGAGCAAACCCAAGCCTATGGCTATCCATTCTCTCTCCACCTCTCATTTCAACACAATAATCAAAAGAAAATGTGACATATGCACAAATAAAGAGACCATGAGTCACCACTTATGTACATGTCACAATAAATGCTCCTCATGATGAAATCCACTCACAATTTCCACCAAAATATTAACCCAAATGTTTATGACAATAAAAAGATACGGCATCAACTAAAGTAAACTTGTGACGGATCATAAGGATACCCCTCACCTGTATATACATGCATGCATCCGCATTCCGACTGAATGCAAATGCGATGAGACTAAAGTAATCCAACAAATCTAATACTAGGATCCGGCTTAAACCAAAGCCCACTAGTATGATCCGTCCGATCATGATCCGTGCACAAGTGCGCGTATATGATCGAACCCTGCCATAATACCATACGGCCTCTACAACGTTTCGCCCGAAACTTGAGAAACTATCTGTGGGGGACTCTAAAAACTCGTCAATACTTTGGCTGTGGATTTAACCACTAGCACGTCAGTGGTACTAGCTGTACGTAACGGGCTACCAGGTATTGACCAAAAGGGAGATCGATGAGCGAACTCATCCTGACATCCTACTGAGCCTGTCAGTGACAATATCCGTACAGTCCGGTCCGTTCGTCTATGAGTATCGCATGTCGGGCCTAGGGGTTGGTAAAAGTCAGACCCCCAAAAGCGGTACAAGTCGTGTCAGAGTATAGCCCAGAACACCCTGAGATACTACTGGAATACCTACCAGTAAATCTCCTACCTTGGCCAAGGACTTCATGTAATGGCTCTCCTAGACACAGCGTGATCTCACCCCCAATACCGGGAGAGACGAAACCCCTGCCGATCCGCTCACTGCCTCCATCATTGCAATCACGTGCCTGCGATCCAATAATTGACTTTGAGGGCACTATATCCAACATATAGAAAGGAGTTTCTTGCTCGACATGATAGTATGCTATCTGATTGCTCTTTGTCTTAACATGTAGATTACTATTGTGATATTGTCTTGCTCTCACATGTTGATAAAGTCCTTAGGATGTGTACTTGACTGCCAGGACTATGATGGAGATCATACTAGTGGGACTGAGAGTAGTCCACGAGTACATCCTATAATTGTTTCTAGTCAAGAGTGTATCGAGACAGGGTATCGATATTCCAGAATAGACTAGCGTATATGCATCTTGACTCATATGATGGGCGATAGATGATCCCACATCCATTGGTGTTTGACATCAAAGATGGTATACGGGTGCTCAGTGGAGACTGGGTACACTGAACGGACTCGCCGAGAACTCCTAGTTGGTATTATACCTATCGTCAGATAGCAGTTCTCTGGTGACACTGGTACAGGTTAGTCTGTAAACCCGAGATCGTCATAGAGTCTTGTGTGATTCCCAATGTGCTTTGATTTCCACCTTACCACGTTCAAGAGAACGTGCAAAACGGTGGCTTTTAGGTACAGTCCTGAATCACATGGAGGAAATGAGCGATAAGAGGGGTTTCGTCTCTCCCGGTATTGGGGGTTAATGTTGAGCTGTGCTCAATTGGCAATAACAGGAAGTCCCTGGCCAGGGCTGATTCGGAGATCTACTAGTAAGTGTTATCAGTAGTTTCTCGACCCGTTATGAGCCTCTCATCGGCACGACTATCGGTTACTGGGGTCTGACATTTACCACCCCTAGACTAGATATGCTACATATCAGACGAAGAGGCCAGACTGTACGGTAGTGTTACTGACAGGTTTTACAGGAGTTAGAGCGGGATTGCTTGCTGATCTTCTGATCGCTCAATACCTGGGTAGTCGTTACGTCCAGCTAGTACCGTTGACGGATTGTGGGTGCTTGATATGATCATCACCTGCTGCCGGCGTATTGACGGGTCTTTAGAGTCCTACACAGAGGTTTACTTGCTCAGGCAAAACGATGTAGAAGCACATATATGATATGTGCGGGACCGAGATTAATACGAGTATGTGATGTTAGTTATATGTATGCCCTAGAGGCCATTACTATACATAGGATGTATATTGTAGTGGATGCTTGGACATATATAGGGATGACTTTCTTGCTCGATATGATAGTATGCTATCTGGTTACTCTTTACCTTAACATGTACACTGATTGTCTCTCTGTTACATGTTGGTAAAGCCCTTAGGATGTGTACTTGACTACCTGGACTATGATGCGGATCATACTAGTGGGGACATGGTAGTCCATAAGTACATCCTTCAAAGTCCCTAGTCGTGGGTGTATCGAGACGGGGCATCGATATACCAGAGTAGACTAGCGTATACCTTCTCGACCCATACAGATGGGCGATGGATGATCCCATATCCATTGGTGTTTGACATCAGAGATAATATACGGGTGCTCAGTGGAGACTGGGTACACTGGACGGACTCGCCGAGAACTCCCAGATGGTATTATACCTTACGTCAGATGGCAGTTCTCTGGTGACACTGGTATAGGTTAGTCTGTAGACCCGAGATCGTCATAGAGTCTTGTGTGATTCCCACTGTGCTTTGATTTCGATCATACCACGTCCAAGAGGGCGTGCAAAAAGGTGGTTTTTGGGTACAGTCCCGAGTCACATGGAGGCAATGAGCGATAGGAGGGGTTTCGTCTCTCCCGGTATAGGGAGTTGATGTTGCGCAGTGCTCGATTGGCTATAACAGGAAGTCCTTGGCCAATGCTGCTTTAGGGATTTACTGGTAAGTGTTACCAGTAGTTTCTCGACCCGTTATGAGCCTCATATCGACACGACTTATCGAGTTATTGGGGTCTGACGTTTACCACCCCTAGACGAGATATGCGACATATCAGACGAAGAGAACGGACTGTACGGTAGTGTTACTGATTGGATTCACAGGAGTGTGAGCGGGCTTGCTCGTTGATCTTCTGATCGCTCAATACCCGGGTGGCCGTTACGTTTAGCAGACCGCTTGCGGCTTGTGGGTGTTTGATATGATCATCACCTACTGCCGACGTATTGACGAGTCTTTAGAGTCCTACACAGGGGTTTCCTGGCTCAAGCGAAACGAAATAGGAGCGCATATGAGATATGTGCGGGACCGAGAATAATACCAGTATGTGATACTGTATTCTATTCTCGCGATTTATGACATTGATCGGTTGTATGCGATATAGCCGGGTTATCGGATCAAGTGTTGATTCGATAAGTTGTTACTATTGATATTAGTCGGTTATATGCGATATGACCGGATCGTTAAATCAAGTGTTGATTTAATAATTTAATGTATAATTATATATTTGATATATTACTTTACATTAACTAGTATTGGTTCACTTAAGATTGATTTTCTCACTTGAATGTGCACATTGTTTATATGTGATATATGCAAGTATACATGTTTGTATCATGCTTGATGATACAAACAAGTTGTGTGTATGAGACTTGAACCAAATCAAGGTTAGATTAGGGTTTACTATTTTCCTAAGCATATAACAAAAGAGTGTGGCTTTGGTCAAAGTTATCAAGCTTCATGAAGCTTGATAAACATTGACAAAGTCAACTCTTTTGTCATATGTTTAAAGATATTAGTTAACCCAACCTTTAACCTAATGGTTTGGTTAAATCTCTAAATGAGTTAAGCATGAGGGCTTAACTCAACCATGGTGCTATTATTTATTTGATAAGTTTCATTTTGGATAATGATTCATATCATTCTTTTCTTCTTCTTCATCTTCATCAAGCTCACAAAAGCTTGAGAGCTCCAATGGTGCCATGAGAAAAAGAGTGAGAAATCCAATTCTAAAGTGAACCTACTTCCTATTTCTTCAACCTCTACCACTTGCCATGTAGTATAGGGTGTTCTCTTCACAAAGTTTTTGACCAAGTGAAGGAATAGCTTGAATTTGAGTCTCCCCGACGTAGATCATCTTCGGCCTCGAAGTCAATGACCTAGCCCGATCATTTCTCCGACGAAACCATTGCTAGAGTCCGGGATCCCGATGACCGCAGCGGAGGGACGTCAACACGGAGCTAAAGAAGTGGAGGACCAGATCTACAAAGGTTGTAATCCCTTTCACTTAGCAATAAAGTTGTTTACTTGCTCGCTTTTCGCCTAATCTCTAGTTAACGATCAAGTTTAGGGTTTCTCGGCACCGGAAAATTTTAATTTGGCATAGTTGATGCCTTGTGGAACCTCTTGAGTGTGCCTAGTAACCCTACAGTGGTATCAGAGCCTAACTAGAGCTTTAGGCGATGTGTTAACGAAGTTAAAACTCCGAACGAACCCGATACGTCCAAATTTACCCCCTCTCTGTACATTTTTTTCAAAACTGTGTATTTTCTGAATTAAAAATACCTGAAAAATTAAGCAGGGAAATATAAGAATTGTGGTGAAAAACGAGCTCCTAATACTTCTAAACCGCCGCGGAACCGTGGCCATACCATGCTTGGGCCGCGGATCCGCGGCCGTACAGAGAGATTGGGTCATTTTGTTTGCACAGTAATTCTTATATCTTAAAGTGCTATTTTATGGGTATTTTTAAAATGACTCAAGTGTTGAGTTTTCTGGGGGTTTATTTTTTAATCGTCGATTCGATCGGAGAATTTAATTTTGTTATGTTTTCCGGATATTTTTAGAACATGTTAAAAAGTTCGACCGGATATAAATACCCACTTTTTCCCCTGCCGGGAAATTTTCAAGTGTTGGATTTTTCCGTAGTTTAATAACGTTCTAAGTAGTGCAAGTAACGCGATGGACCCTCTAGAAGACAACAAACCTTAACTCGATTATGTGACCGTCTTGAACTGCCCTTTGAACTTTAGGGTTTGGGGCAGTACGGCGTGCCACATGTGAGGCGTTGGCTTGACTCTTCTACGGCTGGACCATTGGTACTGTGGCATGAAGTGGAGGTTTTTGAACTTATTTCAAGAGTTGAGCTGTTTCGGGAAAACTTGGTTGTTTGGTTATTCGATCGGAAAGTTTAACATTTTCTACTTATCTGGAATGTGATACAATATTTGGAATCCACAAGTAGTTATGATATAACTAATTTGAATGTTATAAACGTAGCAGTTTAGTCTCGATTGATCGGTTGCCACGGAATTTTGATGCGATCAAAAGTCCGTCGCAATCACGTAGCGTACGCGGATACTCGCCGGTAAACTTAATAGACAGCCACGCCCCATAGCCCCGACCAAGTGACCTTAGGAGAACCCCGTAGCCAAAAGCATCCTTTCGGGTGCTCGCGGCAGCGGTATTCTGCCTTAGTGCACTTCGTCGACGGCATCCGGGGGTGCGGCCGCCTACTAAAGTTTGCGACGAGCATTCGATCGGTTTTTCGGGAATCTTGTTGAATTGCCCGACTAGATATTGAAAAGTGTTTTCGATATTGAGACTAAAATGCGGGGTTTATAATTGTTAGGCATGTGATGTCTAAGGAATTCATTTGATTAGGCATGTGATGTCTAATAAGGTTGCGGATTCCAACTGTTGTAGTTTTACACTTTCTTTTCTGTGACCGTAAGTGTAATATGTGATATCGCCGGTTTCGTTGCTATATGTCAACGACAATTGGGATGCGCACATTTACTTACGTTGATGACATGTGATGTTATGTGTTGCTGGATATGTTATATTGGATCGTCGCGTTTTGAATAGCCGGGGTTTTATGTGAGATGAGAGTTTTTATTTTCATTCATGTAAAATTAACTTGTATGTAATATTCTTTTATTGGGGCACTTCCAGGTTGCGGAAGATGTCACCTTTTGTATATTATTTACTTTTCCGTACTAGGATAGACCCAAGGAGGAGGGCACAAGTAACCGGGTTCTGGAGTCCAGTGGGAGACCAACTCGAGGAGTCGAGTCCGGGTCTCCTAACTCTAGAATTGGTAGGGTTGCTTGCCGCTCTCGTAGGGGTCTAGGGATATGGGTTTGGCTATTCATCGCGACCGTAGAATCCGTGTTTTATACTGGCCCGTATTGAAAACACGGACGTCCTAGTATATCCAATATTTCATATGTTTCTTCTGCTGCGTTATCTGTGATGTGATCATGTGATTTGTTCAGATAGATACTGTATATAGTATATATGATATATTATATAGACGTTACTTATGTTTTACACCCGCGCTAGCCCTGCCCCGCTCTGCCGTTAGTTACCTAACCTAACGGTGCACGAGGGGACATCGAGGCGAATGCGGATGGCATAAGTGTACGTCGTATTTATCTGTGATGTTTAGGTGATTTAAATGATGGGACTTCATTAATATGATTAATGAAAGAAAAGAAACCTAAAAGATGTTGTGGAATCGAATTTTCAAAAACAGGTAGCTACAGTTTTGCTTTGCATAGTGGTATATATGATATACCCTGCACCTTATTCGATAAGGAAAGGACCGAAATCCCTTCACCGGGAGTGACTCCTTTAGCAATAACTGGCAGATGCTACAACCCTCGGTTTGTCTTTTGATTGCTTATATAGTTTTTGCTTTGTACAGAGGTATATATGATATATCCTGCACCTTATTCGATGAGGAAAGGGCTGACGATCCCTTCACCGAGAGTGAGCAAAACTAGAAAAGCCTAAAAAACACTCCATTTCAAAGTTATTTGATTCTGCAACGATATCAAGTTCATTACGCAATAGGTTTTCAGAAAAACCTGTCGTAGCCCTCCGTCATTTCAGATAAGTACTGGTTAGTATTCGTGCTGCGTTTGTTGACCTCTGTCAAGGCGTAGTGTGCGGTAGCTGATTAGTGCTTATCTGTATAAGCATATGATGTGATTGATTTAGGGTAGTCGTGTGACCTTGTTGACCTCTGTCAAGGGTCGTGCGGGTGGGTTTATTTCAATCAGGAAATGACGGGTTGAACTTGACTAGCAGCCTATGGTTTTTGACCTCTGTCAAGGTCATAGGACGCTATGGGCAAAATATTATCGGGAATTTCAAGTGTTGAAATTTGCAATGAGATTGCATACCTTCTATGAGATAGTTAGATCCCGATACCCACTGCGAGTAATTGTTACTCCTGGAAGAGTTTTACACATTACAATTAGCCGATCAAGTAGGTGTCTAGAAAGGTGTCAACGGGGTTACGCCTCTGGGAAAACGAGGTTTACTTTAATTAGGTTCGTGCGAAAGCACAGGGGACCTCCCTCAAAGTACCGACACTGGCCTGGCTGAAAGATTGGCGAACTTGTAGCGTGTAATTAATCCCGGCTAGTCTTTCCTTTTAGGGTTTGAAGGAAGATTTGATAAAAACAGTGGGAGCCATCCTGATTAGATAAAATAATAACCAATCTGATCTTGCAAGAGCGCACGCAGAGTGTTTTCTTCTCTCTCTCTCCAGGTAGCGACCATATCACGCCTTAATCAAGATAATAAAATGGATATATTGACCGAACCCGCTTGTTATACTGAGCTGGGGAACGTTGGTCCCGCTCCAACTTATAATTGTTATAAGACAGAGCAGGAAATTGGGGAATACCAGATTTCCCGTGCCGCCCAAACGAAGAAAGTGCATGTTGATGCATCATCTTCGGGTGTGTTCATTGCAGAGAACTGTTTCTCAGTATCCTTTACATCCTGGGTATGTGATACCGGATCAGGATCCCGCATATGTAATCTGTTACATGGGCTACAGATAGGTAGAGAACTGAGAACAGGAGATAAGTTTCATGAGACAGAAAACGGGGCAATTGTTGCAGCCAAGTCTGTTGGTCACTATCACCCTGTATTACCAGAATAGATTGATTCTGAACAAATGTTATTAGATACCGAACCTGATATACAAAATCATATCAATCTTTTTATTTAGATAAAGAAGGATATAATTTTGTATTGATTGGATAATGTTTTGAACATTTCCTATATCAATAGTTGATCAGTTCAGGCACGTTATCTAAAAGCATTGTCGTTCTAAATCAAACTACAGTTCCTAGTATATAGAACACACACAAGAGGAAGAGTTCAGAAATGAACGAATCCTTCTTGAGGTATTGTAGACTAGGTCATATCAATGCGACCCGACTGGCTGAAGTTACATATAGATGCATATTTAAATTAGTTTGAATTTACATCTTGTGAAACTTGCCAGTCATGTCACAGAGATAAGATGACCATAGCTCTGTTTATTGAAAACAGAGAAAGAGTTAGTGAACTCTTGGGATTGATACATACTGATGTATGAAGGTCCCCTGTCTACACATGCCAAGACCGGTTCTTTGTACTTCATTACATTCTCTGATGATCTCTCAAGATTCAGACATATGTTCCTGTTGAAACACAAGTCTGAACCTTTTGAGATATTCACAGAATATAAGTTAGAAGTAGAGAACCAAAACGGGTATAAGTATTATGTCCTTTGATGTGATCAGGGAGGAGAATACTTTAGCACGGGATTCCTGGACTATTCTAAGAATAAGATTCTCTCTCAGCATTACTCCTCCGTATACACCATAGCACGATGGTATATCGGGGCGGAGCAATAGCACCCTATGTGATATGGTGTGCTCTATGATGAGTACTACTGAGTTTCCTATTTCCTTTTAGGGAGTTATGCACTTATGAAGTTGTATACCTATTGAATAGGGTTTCGATCAAATCAGTTGCCTACCACTTCATATGAGATATGGAAAGGGAAGAGCCCATCTCTTAAGTCAGTTAAGATTTGGGGTTGTCCGGCCTATGTCTAAAAAGCAAAATCCGGACAAGCTCGAGGCAAAGTCAACTCTGTAGAAGTTTGTTGGATATTCCAGGTATACGCAAGGGAATATCTTCTACCTAACCGAGGAACAAAAGATGTTTTGTTACTCAGCATGCCACCTTTGTGAAAGGGAATTTCTTGTGAAGAAATTATTGGTTATGAGGTAGAACTGGAAACAGTTCCAGCTATACAAACTGCAGCTGATGATTTGGTAAAACCAAAGGATTCAATAGCAACCAACGAACCTCAGCCCCTCCGCCGATCTAGTAGGTTTCCTTACCCACCTGAGAGATACTTCGGTTTCTCTATAACAGTGGGAGCAAGGATTACATCATGGGATGATGACCCAACTAATTTCGGGCTGGCCATCAGGAGTAGGACTCTGTAAGAATGGCTGGATGCTTATCGATCTGAGATGGAATCCTTATACACCAACAAAGTATGGACTTTGGTTGCTTTATCTGAAGGGTTAAATCCCCATCAGGAGCAAGTATATCTTGAGAAGATTACTTGGTGTACATGGAAAAGTTGAGACTTTCAAAGCTAGACTTGTTAAAAGTTTGCATCATTGACCAGGTATGGATTATGATGAAACATTTTCTAAGTACCTATGCTTAAGTCCATCCAGATCCTACTTGCCACGGCTGCATACCATGACTACGATATCTGGCGGTTGGGTGTCTTGACTGCTTTTCTGAATGATGATTTGGAAGAAAGCGTCTATAAGTACACAGCCAAAGGGCTTCGTAGACAGTGGGAGCAGCGGAAACGTATGCAAGATGTTTTATGTGATAAAACAGGCATCGCGGAGTTGGAACATCTGTTTTGATGAGATTAGTCAAAGAGTTTGACATCATCAAAATGGTAGATGAACCTTGTATATACAAAAAGGTAGTAGGGAGTATACTGGTGATCCTCGTAGAGTACATGGATGACATACTCTTGATAGGAAAGGAGTTTCCTATGCTACGCTCGGTCAATCTCCGCTTATCACAAGGATTCTCCATATAGGATCAAGATGATACCTCCTAAATCCTGGGTTTTGGATCTATGAGATAGATCTAATTGGATCTTAGGACTCTCACTAGTTATAGTGAGATGGTATCAATCGATCCTGGGGAGAATCACTGGAAGAGTTCCAGGGTGATAAGGACGACTGAATATCAGTCGCAGGCTTTGTCTTTACCCTCAGTGGAGGGACGGTATGTTGGAAGAGTTCCAAGCTAAATACCGTGACATACTAGACGATTGAAGGCAAGATACATCGTTACCAAGGATACTACCATAGAGGCAGTCTGGATATACATTAGTTCATAAGATGAACTTCGTTCCTCCCATTGTGTGACAATGAAGTTGTGGCTTATGCCAAGGAACGCCCGTCCCATCAGTGATCCAGACATATTCATAGGCAGTATCACCTGATCGTGGAGATGGTTGATCTCCAGGGGATCAAGGTTAGGAGAGTAGACTCAGAGGACAACACGGCGGATCCACTCACAAAGGCCTTTTCCCAGAGAGAGACTTTTATAGGATGGTTGAGTATGAGATACTACAACCACTGCTATCAGATGGCCATAGTGCAAGTGGGAGATTGTTAGTTATATGTATGCCCTAGAGGCCATTACTATACATAGGATGTATATTGTAGTGGATGCTTGGACATATATAGGGATGACTTTCTTGCTCGATATGATAGTATGCTATCTGGTTACTCTTTACCTTAACGTGTACACTGATTGTCTCTCTGTTACATGTTGGTAAAGCCCTTAGGATGTGTACTTGACTACATGGACTATGATGTGGATCATACTAGTGGGGACATGGTAGTCCATAAGTACATCCTTCAAAGTCCCTAGTCGTGGGTGTATCGAGACGGGGCATCGATATACCAGAGTAGACTAGCGTATACCTTCTCGACCCATACAGATGGGCGATGGATGATCCCATATCCATTGGTGTTTGACATCAGAGATAATATACGGGTGCTCAGTGGAGACTGGGTACACTGGACGGACTCGCCGAGAACTCCCAGATGGTATTATACCTTACGTCAGATGGCAGTTCTCTGGTGACACTGGTACAGGTTAGTCTGTAGACCCGAGATCGTCATAGAGTCTTGTGTGATTCCCACTGTGCTTTGATTTCGATCATACCATGTCCAAGAGGGCGTGCAAAAAGGTGGTTTTTGGGTACAGTCCCGAGTCACATGGAGGCAATGAGCGATAGGAGGGGTTTCGTTTCTCCCAGTATAGGGAGTTGATGTTGCGCAGTGCTCGATAGGCTATAACAGGAAGTCCTTGGCCAAGGCTGCTTTAGGGATTTACTGGTAAGTGTTACCAGTAGTTTCTCGACCCGTTATGAGCCTCATATCGACATGACTTATCGAGTTATTGGGGTCTGACGTTTACCACCCCTAGACAAGATATACGACATATCAGACGAAGAGACCGGACTGTACGGTAGTGTTACTGATTAGATTCACAGGAGTGTGAGCGGGCTTGCTCGTTGATCTTCTGATCGCTCAATACCCGGGTGGCCGTTACGTTTAGCAGACCTCTTGCGGCTTGTGGGTGTTTGATATGATCATCACCTACTGCCGGCGTATTGACGAGTCTTTAGAGTCCTACACAGGGGTTTCCTGGCTCAAGCGAAACGAAATAGGAGTGCATATGAGATATGTGCGAGACCGAGAATAATACCAGTATGTGATACTGTATTCTATTCTCGCGATTTATGACATTGATCGGTTGTATGCGATATAGCCGGGTTATCGGATCAAGTGTTGATTCGATAAGTTGTTACTATTGATATTAGTTGGTTATATGCGATATGACCGGATCGTTAAATCAAGTGTTGATTTAATGATTTAATGTATAATTATATATTTGATATATTAATTTACATTAACTAGTATTGGTTCACTTAAGATTGATTTTCTCACTTGAATGTGCACATTGTTTATATGTGATATATGCAAGTGTACATGTTTGTATCATGCTTGATGATACAAACAAGTTGTGTGTATGAGACTTGAACCAAATCAAGGTTAGATTAGGGTTTACTATTTTCCTAAGCATATAACAAAAGAGTGTGACTTTGGTCAAAGTTATCAAGCTTCATGAAGCTTGATAAACATTGACAAAGTCAACTCTTTTGTCGTATGTTTAAAGATATTAGTTAACCCAACCTTTAACCTAATGGTTTGGTTTAATCTCTACATGAGTTAAGCATGAGGGCTTAACTCAACCATGGTGCCATTATTTATTTGATAAGTTTCATTTTGGATAATGATTCATATCATTCTTTTCTTCTTCTTCATCTTCATCAAGCTCACAAAAGCTTGAGAGCTCCAATGGTGCCATGAGAAAAAGAGTGAGAAATCCAATTCTAAAGTGAACCCACTTCCTATTTCTTCATCCTCTACCACTTGCCATGTAGTATAGGGTGTTCTCTTCACAAAGTTTTGACCAAGTGAAGGAATAGCTTGAGTTTGAGTCTCCCCGACGTAGATCATCTTCGGCCTCGAAGTCAATGACCTAGCCCGATCATTTCTCCGACGAAACCATTGCTAGAGTCCGGGATCCCGATGATTGCAGCGGGGGGACGTCAACACGGAGCTAAAGAAGTGGAGGACCGGATCTACAAAGGTTGTAATCCCTTTCACTTAGCAATAAAGTTGTTTACTTGCTCGCTTTTCGCCTAATCTCTAGTTAACGATCAAGTTTAGGGTTTCTCGGCACCGGAAAATTTTAATTTGGCATGGTTGATACCTTGTGGAACCTCTTGAGTGTGCCTAGGAACCCTACATGTGATACCGTATTCTATTCTCGCGATTTTTGTTATAGGTCAGTTATATGAGATATAGCCGGGTTATCGAATCAAATGTTGATTCGATAAGTCAATACTGTATCGGTCAGTTATATGAGATATAGCCGGGTTATCGAATCAAGTGTTGATTCGATAAGTTGATACAAATAATATTAGTCGATCATATGAGATATAGCCGGATTATTAAATCAAGTGTTGATTTAATGATTTAATGTATAATTATATATTTGATATATTAATTTACATTTACTAATATTAGCTCACTTAAGCATTTCTTTTTCTCACATGTGCACACTTAATATATATGTGATATATATTAATTGTGTTTTCTTTTTTGTGTCATGCTTGATGCTACATGCAACATGGGTGTATGAGACCTACACCATGCTAATGATAATGTAGGGTTTATTTATTTAAAGTAAATCGAAATTAGTTGGAAATTAGTCACATGGCATAAAGCTTATGGAAGCTTGTAGATGCATTGACTTAGTCCACTAATTTTGTTTTACTTGAGATATTTATTAACCCAACCATTATCTAAACTCATGGTTAAGTCTCTACATGAGTTATATGAGATATTTCTCACCCATGATTGCCATTCACTCTCTCATCCATTATTTGCTTCTTCTTCTTCTTCAAGAGCTTGGCTCGCTAGGTTTTTTAGAGGAGAAGAAAAAGAGAGAAAATTAATTCTAAAGTGAGCAAAAATCCTACTTCATCATCCTTTACTAGATTAGCCATTTAGTTTAGGGTGTTAGCTTCACTAATCTCTCATTAGTGAAGAAGTATCTTGGGTTAGTGTCTTCTCGACGTAGATCATCTTCGGCCTCGAAGACTTCGTGCAAGTTCATTCTTTTCACCTTGTGGAGCCATTCTAGAGTCCGCAAGATCACTACTTGGAGCGAAGGGACTACCACTTGGAGCTATTGAAGTGAAGGACCGGTCTACAAAGGATGTATTCCTAGTTCACTTAGTTGTAAAGTTGCTTACATATTGTATTGTCTAAATTTCTAGTTAAGATTCTTGGGTTAGGGTTGTTTAGCATGACAATTTTTAGAAAATGGCATGGACGATGCCTCCCAAAACCTTGCTGTCGTGCTTAACATTCCTACAAGGATAATGGGGTAGATTGGTACGGAACGTATTAACATGGCACGAAATGGTCACTTAAAAGACACCTACATGAACTCTCGTGCCGTTGTCCCGTAGGTTTTGACGGGGTCTTATACTACATGTTACCATAGTCCACGGGGTAAGATGGACTCCTCTCGTATACACAAATACCTTCTGTACTAACCTACAAACAACTACGTTAGAATAACAAACATATACATGTACAACTAACCAGTTTTATTTAACATTACTTGTTCTATTCCATTCCTTCTTTTGGGACTTACCGAGCGCTGGTTCGCTGATGACATTCATGTCTTTTCTTTCTTTGGAATGTTCGTCAGGAGGACCGGACTCTCAGGAGATCGAGCCTAGTCAGGAAGACTTGGACCAGCTCACTGCCCAACCGGAATTCAGCTCTCCTTGTATTTACTTTCAGTTTGTATGCCACTGTTTAAGCGCTACTTATTTCATTGTATCTTTCCTTTTCAAAAACAGTTGTATGTAAAGATGAATGTAAATAAAAGTTGCTGTTTATTTTATATCACTTGTCATTCTTGTGCATTTTAAATATATATATTGCTTAATTACACTTAACGTATTTATTTCTCAGTAAATACGTTACGGCCCACCACGTCACCATTTCCATACACTGGGAAGCGGGGCGTGACAGCTTTTGTTGGAGGCCCATGCGGGTCAGTTCTGCATATAATCTTAAGCAATATATCACAAGAATTATAAAAATCGGCAACTATACATTCCTTACATTTCAAATTCCTGAATCTATCCTAACCTTTCTTTTTCTATCAAGGTCATAGATTCACCAAACAACACCAGCATGAACGTCAATGGAAACACCCCACCGCCTACTCTACACCACCACCTACCATTGCAGCTCCCATCAACGAGCAAATGGAACTGCTTGAGGCAATCAAGAGCCACTTGGAGGGTCAACAGTAACAGACTGCTATCTTCATGCACCGCCCAGAAGTCGAGGCACCCATAGTCAAGCAATTCCGGGCACTGCACCTAAAGCACTTTTTAGGAAAAGAGAGCCTACTGGAGGCAGAAGAATGGGCTCAGTCTATCGAAGATGATCTGGCAGCAGCACAAGTGCCAGAGATTGCTTGAGTGAGAGTTGTGAAGCTGCAACTAACAGACAACGCCAAAGTCTGGTGGAAGGCTGAAGATATCCGTCTCGCCCAACCGATTGAATGGAAGATATTTCGAGATATGTTCGACGCGAAGTACTTCCCTGAGACTACCTATTTTGACATGGAGCATCAGTTCATCCACTTACAACAAGGCTCGATATAGAGCAAGTCCATGGATGAATACGATGCTGAGTTTACCATGCTTAGCAGGTAAGATAATGTCTCAATATTCAATTTCCCGATTTCACCTATTACACTGCTAACACAAGACCGTAACAGGTTCGCGGCATACCTAATTGCTACTGCTGAGATCCGGGCACGACGATTTCAGCAAGGGTTGGACCCAGAAATTCAGGCTGCACTCGCTACAGGGGATTTCCCAACCCATGATCTTGCTCTGAAGGCTGCCTGACGCTCTAAGGCAGTGGTGAAGAAGAAGGGCAAAGCTCGGACTGCCGGTGTGAAACACCCTGCCACACAGATGATAGGAGGAGCCTCTTCCAGGCCAACTTTTATGCCCAGGAGACCGGGAGGATCATTTAACCAGCCCAGTCCAAACTTTTGCTTCTACTGCAAAAGGAATGGACACCTGGCGAAAGACAGCAGGCGTGCAAATGGCCTGTGTTTGGTTTATGGCGCATCCCCTCACGCTATAGGAGCATGTACATATCGACTCAACCTAGCTCCAGCACCTAGACCCACTATCACAGTTTCGCAGCGGCCAGCTATTCAGGCTCTTGCACCTCGTCTAGCTCTCCCTGCACCATCTCTACGTGGACCTTCCGCACAGCCTCCTCGTCAATTCCACCAGGTATAGAGAAACGTGCTTCAAGGGCAGAGAAACATGCCTCAAGGGCAGAGGAATGTGCCTCCAGCAAGAAGGAATGTACCCAGACGTCTGGCTTTCACCATGACAGTTGAGGAAGCCGAAATCACAGACCAAGTCATCACTGGTAACTCCTAATCCTTTCATCTTTTCAATCCTTGTATACCTCTATATTTCTCCTGTACCTAAAACCAATCTCACACAACTTAGGTACTATACTAGTATCCACCCTTCCTGCACTCCCACTTTTTGACACTGGAGCATCATACTGTTTCATGTCCCAGCGATTTGTGAGAACGCATGCGATTCCCGTGAAGCCACTCATTTCAAGATGGAATGTCAGTTCTGGGAATGGGGTATTAAAAGCAACTATGGGATTTGATCGGTGTCCAGTTATAGTTTGCGGATGAGAATTCTACGCGAATTTCAAAGCAGTGGACATCCCAAATTTCGATGTTGTGTTGGGAATGGACTGGCTGGGAGTTTTCTATGCTACGATTGACTGCCGTCAAAGGAGGGCAGTATTTGAGATACTAGATCAGCCAGTCTTCTACTTCAAGAGTGGAGACAGAACGTTGGAGCCAGGAATCTTCTGTGCTAAACTAAAGAATGCAGAAGTGTTTACCCTACCGACAGAAGAAGAAAAGCCAGAAGTAGTTCGAGAGTTCGAGGATGTGTTCCCTGAAGATATAACAGGTTTGCCTCCCGATCAAACTGTCGAATTCAGCATTAATTTACTATATGGTGCACAATCGATAATCAAAGCTCTGTACCGATTAAGTCCAGAAGTTTTAGAGGAGATTCGCGTTCAGTTGGACGAACTCCTGAAGAAAGGTTGGATTCGGCCCAGTACTTCAAGCTGAGGATCTCCGGTATTACTTGTAAAGAAGAAAGATGGTTTATACAGGATGTGTGTAGATTACCGAGCTCTGAAAAAAGTGATGATTAAGAACAAGTATCCACTACCTCGCATCGATGATCTGTTCAATCAGTTAAGTGGGTCTTGTGTATTCTCAAAACTAGATCTCCGTTCAGGTTATCATCAGGTGAAGGTCAAAGAGTCTGATATTCCGAAGACGGCGTTTAGGACTCGATATGGTCATTATGAGTATCTCGTAATGCCATTTGGAGTGACCAATGGACCCGCTATATTCATAAATCTGATGAACCAAGTTTTCCGAAAGTACTTAGACAGGTTCGTTCTCATCTTCATCGACGACATCCTGGTGTATTCAAAGAATCGGAAAGAACATGCCAAGTATTTACGGATTGTCCTAGAGGCATTGCGACAGCATCAGCTCTATGCCAAGTACGGCAAGTGTGAATTTTTACTAGATCAATTCGGATTTCTCGGACATATCGTTTCAGGCGAAGGAATCTCAGTAGATCCAGCTAAGGTGTTAGCTGTCAGCGAATGGCCGACACCAAAGATGGTGAAAGATATACGAAGTTTCTTGGGATTAGCAGGATACTACCGAAGATTCATTGAAGGTTTTTCGAAGATTGCAGCACCCTTGACCAAGTTCACACGTAAAGATGAAACATTCATGTGGTTAGAAGCATGTCAAAACGCTTTTGTAGAACTCAAGTCAAGATTAACTTCAGCTCCTATCCTTGTAATACCGGATCAATCTGGAGGATTCGTCGTATATTGTGATGCGTCCGGTAAGGGATTAGGATGTGTTCTACATCAGTATGGAAAAGTTGTGGCTTTCGCGTCAAGACAGCTGAAGGTTCATGAACGCAACTATCCAACATATGATCTGGAGTTGGCAGCCGTTATCTTTGTACTTAAGATTTGGCGCCACTATCTTCTGGGAGAAAGAGTAGATATATACACTGACCAGAAGAGTCTGAAGTATATATTTACTCGGAAGGAATTGAACATGCGGCAGAGAAGATGTCTAGAACTCATGGCGGACTTCGACATCAACCTACAGTATCATTCAGGAAAGGTGAATGTAGTTCCTGATGCACTTAGCCGCCAGCCATTAGCAATGAATCTCACCGCTTAGTGGAAGCTACAACAGGAATTACACGGATTGGCGATCGAAGTAGTTATTGTTGGCTATAGTGCCCTCAAGTCAATTATTGTAATCGCTGGCACACGATTAGATGATTGAGGGAGGACCTATATAGGTAGAACAGTCTTACTCAAAATGATTGTATACTATCTGGTTTATCTTTATCATCATGTACATGCTCTATGTAGCATTAATGTTCACTATTACATGTTGATAGAGCCTATAGGATTCCTACTTGACTACCAGCATTATGATGGCGTCATATACGTGGGAGCTGGGTGGTCTATAAGCACATCCTTAAATGTCCTTAGTCATGGGAGTATTGAGACTGGGCATCGATACTCCAGAGTAGACTAGTGCGTACTGATCGAGACCCTGATGAGGGGCGGTGGCCGGTCTCACAAGCCATTGGTGTTAGTTTGTTTACCTAATATAGTATACATGTGCTAATTAGGTTATGAGTACACTAGACGGACTCGCCGAGAAACTGCTAGTTAGTATTATACCTATTGTCAGATAGCAATTCCCAGGTGACATGTGTACAGATTACTCTGTCGACCTGAGATCGTCATTTGTCTCGTGTGAGTTCCCACTGTGCTTTGATTACTATCCTACCACGGCTCAAAGAGTCGTGCAGACAGGTTTCAGTTAGGTACAGTCCCGAGCCACATGGAGGCAATGAGCGGATCGTCGGGGATTCGTCTCTCCCGGTATTGGGGATTGATGTCGCGCAGTGCACGGGTGGCCATCACCAGAAATCCTTGATCAAGGTAGTCGAGAATTACTGATTTGGATCAGTAGTTTCTCAGTTTGTGATGGGCTTCATACCAAAACTAAATGTCGCGTTATTAGGGGTCTGACTTTATCCACCCCCTAGACTCAATATGCTATACTCTTAGACGAAGAGACCGTACTGTACACATATTGTCACAGGACAGGCTCAGTAGGGGTCAGGATGAGTTTGCTCGTCGGCCCTCCTTTCGCTCATGTCACGACCCATAATTTAGCACGTGACCGGCACTTAAGTTACGCAACGTCTAAAGGCGTAACGTAATTCAAGTAAGCCGAAGCCCAGAAAATCTAAACCTTTTTGAGGAAAATAGTGGGGATGCAGTTTGAAATAAAGGTATAATGAAATCAAGTTTTTCTTTAAATGCATATATAATGAAACATGAAAATGAAAGTGGATTATACTAGTTGAAAACATGTTTCGTCTTTTAAAAATTTGGGTAGCACCTCCCTTGTATATTTTGATCCAAAACCACATACACAACAATATATAGGTATCCCCAAGCGAGAGCTAGCTCTTCACCAACCGGCGGAATCATAACCACGCAATAACATATATACAACGCCCAACGGTGAAGATCAACCCAAAAAGAACAATAAATAAGCAAGACATCAAAACTCAAGAAGCGAACATAAACCCATCGCTCTAAGTCTCGCACAATACCCAAGTCTGACTAGGTCTACCAATATACAATTTCTAGTTTCTGATTTGATGGAGTTTATCTAGATACAATGGAATATAAAGTACATGAGTGGGCACGATCTAACATGTGTCCCACCTACCGAAGCAAAACGCCGTGGAAGAAGCTGTGTGCCAGCGATACCGTAATTGATCCTCAGCGGTCAACCTGCAAGAACTGTGGCACAACGGGGGTGAGTTGCCAACTCGTGAGTAGAAAAACATCAGCAGATAGAAATCGAAGAAAACAACGATTTCCTAGGTCACTATATCCTGAAAGTAATACTATGATATCTAGGGTGACCATAAATGCATATATGTTAATAATCGAGTCAATGCAATGACATATAGAAATAAATATCTAACATCATATGCCTATATGCATGTGGATATCATCCACGTGTCCGTCAATGACACAAATCAATATTATGGAACCTGAGTGTCCAACATCGACACTCGAATCATCATGAAAACATATGCCTGTATGTATGAGGATATCAACCACGTGTGTCTATCAACGACACATCAAAATCATGGAACCTGAGTGTCCAATATCGACACTCGAAATATCATGAAAACCTATGGCTGTATGTATGAAGATATCAACCATGTGTTTCCATCAACGACGCATCAAAATCATGGAACCTGAGTGTCCAACATCGACACTTGAAATATCATGAAAACCCGTGTCCAGCATCGACACGTAAATCCTCATATCTCAGGCGCCGCATACTCAGATCGGCCGTCATATCTATCTCATCTCAGGCACCGCATAATCAGATCGGCCCTCATATCCATCTCACGACTCCGGTCGGTATCCTCCGGATAACCGCCGAGCCCAAAAATATCACCGGTAGCTAGTGCTCCCCTGCCAGGCTCACCGCCTAATAATATGAGTCTTCTTGCCCTGGGGTACATCACCGGGTCCACCATGTACCCGCAGACGGTGCCTTCTGCTCCTCGAATCGAGTATAATCATAGTTTAGAACCGAGAAAACTCATGGTGGACGCCTCGAAATATCATATCAAGAGAAACTGTATTTTAAAGCAATACATAATTCTCTTTGAAATATAACTGTGGTTCTCAAATCCAGAGATCTCATGAAAACATCATCTCAAGCATATAACCATAAAGTACGATGCATGCAATATAAAGTAGTAATATGAGCATATCGAGTATATCATGCAAGCATGTCAAGTGATAGTACTGAACAATGAATATACTTTTACGTTTAAGATTAATCTCATGATATGGCAGTTCCACAATGTAAGTGGCATGGCAATTACCGATGATGAATGTGTGTGAGCCGGCAAATCTGTGTAAGTGTAACATGTAAATCAACGGTAATTGTGCAGGTGTATTAGCAAATGATATCATATAGCATTAAATACCGGAACGTGGTATGTACATCACGAGGGGTAATATCCTATACAACATGAACAATAAATGGGTATATCTACCTACACATGAACCATACGGTCACTTTTAAAAGATACACATCGTCGTTTTGAAAATAGGTATGGTTCAGGTGGCAATCTTTATATCGGCGATCCCGCCTCATAACATCCGATATGACAAAAATCCTCAATCATCATCCTCAAATCACTAGTGCGGATCATTCATCCGGTACATCTCATCGCGTACGGTAATCTATCATACAGTAACATCAAACAGAATAGGGATTTTATCATCCTATTCATCAATAAGGGTACGGATCTAAAATCTCGTTCGGCATATCACTCTTTATCCTCATAAATAAATATATATACATATATATCTCAAGTCACATTTATATAAACGTCATATCTTATAAATTTCAAGTCGTATCGATCTCGATCTCATATCATACCACTATCAACTCATACTTGTCCTCTTTCAATTCTATATATCAAACATCATATTCTCACATCAATCCTCATATATTAATCCAAATCATCCTTAGCTATCATATCCGTGAGGTCATACGTGGGTTTTTCACCAAACTATATTTTATAATTCACTTATCTATATCAATGGTTGCGGGGGTGCTATACGCCATCCACCTGATTGAATACGATTTCCGATTGTGTAGTTGGAAAATTGTATAGAAATATCACAACCAAAAATATTTTGACCGCAATCAATAACGGTGTCGAATGTAGCGCGTTAGTAAGTGCGGATCGTCCACAGGAAAAGTGTAATCGTTCGTCTTTCGAATTAGATGAGTCGAAACTTTAAAGAAAACAAAACAAACAATTCATGATTTGTAATTGAAGTTCAAGAATTAGAAAATCTAGATCTAATAACAAGAAATGATAAAATCAAGAATTGAGAATTTGATGATTTTCCAAACCAAATATCAAGAATCGAAATGAGTCTCATAGGAATCGATCGGATCTATAAATGTGATGAGATCTAAAGATTTCATGTTCTTATCCATTAACGAATTGATACTAGATCGATGATTATTCGTCGAGGTTAAGGATCTTGCGAAGAAGCTAGGGTTTTCTCATCTTATCCTTTATCCTTTCGATGAATCTCATTCAAATTCTAGTTTCTATTTAATCAAATGATCAATCGTTGTTCCCTAGTTTTGAGTGAACACAATCAAGAAAGGATCATCCCGAAACTAGGTCATCGATCATTTGATTCACAAGAATTTACAATCGTTATAGGATTTAAGAATTGTACAAAGATCTAAATCATCATCATTCTATTGATCGTCTCGACTCCTTTACAAGCACAGTTTTACTCAAACATCACAACAAGAATCACAATCACAAATTGAGATCGAATCATGATGCAAGAATTTAAAGAAAGCAAGATTATAGAATTTCACCTTTTATTTATATCAACAATTTCGTTACAATCGCTCAAGAACTACAAGAGGAAGAACTCGATCGTCGATTTGGCTTCACTCGTCTCCTTGAGTCGCGGATCGGTTTGGATCACTTGCCCGATTGAAGATCGGCTCCGCTCCTAAAAGGTTGAAGGCATCTTGCTTGATTTGGTACTCGGGATCTTGAATTTGGATTGGAATTAGGATTAGGGTTTTGCACAAGTCGTGTCACTCAACTTGTGGGTGGAAGATTAAGAGATGAATGAAGAATTGATTAACCCTTAACCCTTAGATCTAGGTTCTCTTTTATAGACCATCAAAACCCTAGATCTAGGATTTCAAATTTGAATTTCCCTCCAAAAGTTTGTTAGCAAGAGAGGCTTCTAGAAGTAGTTTGTTAGGAGTGAGCTTCTAGAACTAGTTTGTTAGGAGCTTAATCATGATTAGCTTAATTTAATGATCTTTGCTGATCTGGAGAAGCTTCTGGAGTTCTGTAGAAATTACCATAGATTTCTGAGCTGTAGGCACTGATATAGGAATTATGCACTAAAAATTAAGTGATGATGTAGCATAACCGCCGCGGATCCGCGGCATAAGGCTGCTTGGGCCGCGGATCCGCGGTCCTTCTAGGGCCTTGGTGCTTGTAACTTCAATGGTAATTCTTAGGATGACTTCTGGGCCTTTATAAAATATGTTAAATATCATATGGCTTTCTGTATCACTTCCAGATCTCAGATCTTTGAGTTGGCGTATCTTTGATCAGCTCTTTTCCTATTTTTGGCTCTGTTCCTCTGGAATTTCCTGTACAGACTTCGAAACAAGTGTTGCGCAATATAGGGATGATGCAATGCCATGATAAACAGTCAATTTCACTTAAAGTGCCGGTTTTAAATTCTAACACATGCAATCTGGTATTTCAGGACTGTTTTGCTAATATGTGCAATATGAATACCGAACACTTCTAGATGAGTGCAAATGATTGGGAAATTGTCGTGTTGAAAATGCAATATTTTCGACTGATCAAATTCCCCCAAACTTATTTTCGGTCGTCTCGAGCGAACCTTTTTATTAAAAAGAGAAGGAGAAAATAAAGAAAGAGAAAAACTAACCAGCGCACTTTCGTAGGCAACACGATTGCACTGAGCACGTGCAACAAGCCTTTAAACCTCTAGGTGTCCCCAATAGGAGGAGTGTTGTCTCCTGAGGGTTTTCAACGGATTGCACCCACAAAATCCCATAATAAAAGAAAGATCATGAATATTACATTTAAAGAAAAGAATTGTAAAAGAAAAGCCTTGAAAATTAAGGTTTCCAACTAAGCTAGCTTTTCGGTTGTCATGAGCCCTATCTTAATGGTCATGAAAAGATATTAGAAATCACGTCCTCCCTCAATAAAACATCGTCTTATTCTTCATTCCTATCTTTCTTCCAAACATCGATCATATCACCCTGCGTGTGTGTAAAGGACATCCCTACACCCGGAGAATTCAATTCAAGCTATCATACTCTTGCCTATCAGCCTCAGTAATTTTTAATTAATGAATATTTAAATGAATTTGTTCATACACTTTCATGCGACCGTTAATACTTCTTGAGGTACTAACCGACCGATTACTCATATGCTTGCTTATTTGGTGTATTTTCCTCGTCTTGCACCACCTCAGGCATAGCAGTGACTCCCAGACCAGTTGGCCTTAGGGCACTAGGTGAAGAGGCACCCTCGCTATATATTTTTTATTGCCCTCGGTGATAACAAAACCAGTGTCCATTTTTCTCACCACTTTATATATTTTTTATTCACTTTTTCTTTTTATTTCCTTCATACATCGGCTTTAAGACAAGAGCATTTCTAGGTATCCTCTACTATCCCAGGCTTCAAGACGTGTGTAAATGTGAATAGCAGGGTATCAACGTTCAAAATGTTTGGCTTCCAGAATAGAAACTATTTTTCAGACTTATTTTTATCCTCAGATTAGTGACTTCCTTCATCTTACTAACCCTTAGGACAACGGCTCATAACTACTTATTACTAGTTCGTATAAGAAAACTTCTAATTTTCTTAGTTTTCTTAAATTTTTCTAATCTCATGGATGTAATTTTTCACTATCTAATCTTTTATTATCTTATTTATGTACAAAAATATTTTTCTCTTTTGAAAATTTTTAAATTTTTATAGTTTTTTCAAAAAAAAATTGTGCTTATGCAAATGATGCAAAAATAAGCACAAACCTCCCCCAAACTTGTTTTCAACAGTGTCCTCACTGTTGCCTTCTGCTAAATCTCGAAAAACCTGTAAGCTTGGGAGGAAAGTTATTAATGGGGGCAAAATATTTAAGTGAAGACCCTCCCCCAAACATATTTTTGGCTCAAAATTTTGTAAAAACTTTTCTTTTTAAGAGCCCGATTATACCCCCCCCCCCAAACTTGAGTTAAACAATGTTAAGCCTTGAAAATCACATGAGAGAGTCAAGAATCAGTGGTCGATGCCAAGCTTTGCAAAGACCGAATGTCAACACCAACCATTCAAAAAATTTATCAATGCAGTGCTCGGGTTGGTGGAAGAAGAACTGGGGAAAGGTTAAGTGGTGGAAGAGAATGTGTGTGCGTCTCATTTTGGAGAGACGATGCAGTGAATGTGATGGATTGCTCGCATTCTTTTTACAGTTCAGAAGAAGGGGTGGAGGTTCAATTTCATTGATTGGGAGATGATTCATCTCAACACCCGTGTCATTCAAAAATGCGAGTTCATCAGCGAAGATTTCCTCAAAAGTTCCATCAATACCCCGATGAATAATGTCATCACAAAGTGCGGGGTGATCTTCAGACTCTAAGAACAGTTCATAATCAGTGTTAATTGTTGATCCGGACATCTCGGTGGAAGAGTCCGTATGTGTATGATACATAGTTGGGTCAAACAGTAACATATGAAAAGAGTCAAGATCAGTATCATGAGGATCGTCAAATTCGCTGCTGTCGACATCCATTAATTCGACAGAACAGACCTGAGCAGTAGGTTCGGAGGGTACACTTCCCAACTTGTAAATGTTCAGCTCAATTGACCTATTCCCGAAGGATAGGGTCATAGAACCGTTACGACAATTGATGATTGCATTGGAAGTGGCCAAAAAAGGGCGACCTAAAATCACCGGAATTTGATTCCGTGGGTTCGCTACAGGCTGTGTATCAATTACAATAAAGTCCACAAGAAATATAAATTCCCCGATTTTTATTAACACATCCTCCAGTTCACCCCTAGGTTTGGTGATTGATCGGTCAGCCATCTGGAGAGTGCAATGGGTTGGCTTCAACTCTCTGATCCCTAACTGCTCATAGACTGAGAAAGGAAGCAAGTTAACACTAGCGCCAAGATCTAGTAGAGCACGGTTTATGTGTTTTTCCCCGATAGAAATGGAAATAGTAGGATATCCAGGATCCTTACGTTTCCTCGGTAATTGTTGGGGGAAAGCCGTGTCTACTGTCCTTGCCATGAAAATCTTCTTGGGCACTTGAGTCTTCCTCTTCCTAGTGCACAAGTTCTTAAGAGTTTTCGCATAGGACGGAACTTGTTGGATAGCATCTAGGAGAGGGATGTTGATGTTAACTTGCTTAAACATGTCCATAATCTTCTCCATATGTGGACTCGATTTGTTAGCCCTTAACCGATTAGGATAAGGTGCTTTAGCAATAAGCGCTGGTTCCATCATAGGAGAAGGAAGTGTGTGTGGACCCGATCCCAAAAAAGAAGTAGGGATCGTCTGTGGAGAGCTAGAAGAGATGGGCTGAGGTGGCGAGCCTTGTGGGAAGCGAAGAATATGCTCGCAAGAAAGCGGTGGGGTAGAAGAACTGGGGTTATAATTGAAAGTAGAAGTGGAAGGAAAGGTCTCAGTCGGGGTTTTATTGATTGATGTATCAGTATCATCAAACTCTTCCCCAAGGTGATTGTCAAGCACTCTTCCAGATCTCAACGTGGTTGCATTCACAAGATGTGAATAGCCAGGATTGGGTAAAGGTTGAGCTGGAAGTTTCCCTTTCTCTGTTGCACGCATTTCGGCTTTTAGTTGTGCAATTTGTTCTTCCATCGATTTGATGTTCTCATTTTGAGAGACAATGATCTTCATCACATTCTCAACGGAAGATTGCAAACTTGTCGTCCCTTGGATGGATTGTTTCATGAAAGTATCCAAGGTTTGTGCTAGTGCAGAGGTATTATCTGTACCGGTCAATTGCAAAGGACTGGACGGTAAAAAAGTGTTGGCCTGATTTTGGAAGTTTTGTGCTTGGAAGGGGTACTGACTCAATTGAAGTGGTTGCTGTTGTGGTGGAGGGACCCTTTGGAAATTGTATTGGTTTGGAACCGTATTTTGATTTTGTGATTGGTTCCAAGCAAAATTAGGGTGATTCCTCCAATCCTGATTATATGTGGAAGAAGATGGATCGTTCCTAGGTCTTTGAAATGCGGCATTGGTATGCTCGTGACCTTGAAACGGAGAATTTCGTGGACATTCTTCCGTCAAATGAGAAGGATCAGAACAGCATCCACATACAGTTTTGGAGAGTGACATTTGATTTAAGGCGGCAGCTAAAAATTTGTTTTCCATAGTCTCGAGTTTCCTTTGCATAGCTGAAATTTCAGCTCTAACTCCTATGGAAACATCCGATTGGTTATTGCCAGCCCTAGAAGATTGACTCACACCCTCCCACTGTAAAGATTTTTCAGCGAAATCTTCTAAAAATTTCCAGGCTTCCCCATCATCTTTAGTCATGAAGTTGCCTTGACACATGGATTCAAGGGTCTGTCTTGTGTTAGGATTAATGCCCTCATAAATGATTCGGCACAGTTCCCATTTGGGGATTCCGTGATGAGGATATTGGACTAACAGATCCTTAAAGCGTTCAAGACATTGTGAAAATGTTTCATTTGGAAGCTGGGTGAATTGATATATTTCGCTACAGACTCAAGCTGTCTTTTGATGTGGGTAGAATTTCTTAAGGAATGCTTTTACGAATTCTTCCCAGTTTGAGATGGAATGTGCGGTAGTGTTATACAGCCACTTCTCGGCTATATCGCACAAGGTAAATGGGAGAAGACGAAGACGCATAGCATCCACAGAAAGCTGTGAAGTACCCATCATTGCGCATACATTTTCAAATTTGGTAATAAAGACATATGCGTCTTCAGACTCGAGACCGTGAAATTTTGGTAGAAGGTTGATGTATTGGGGTTTAATCTGAAAATTTTCCCTGTTGGCTGGTAGAATGGAAAGACAGGTGGAAAGGAGACCTCGAATAGGATAGCACCTCTCTTGGAGAGAGATGCGAGGTGGATTCTGCGCACCAACGGACGGCGGCAGAGTAGTGGTAAAGAAGTTTGATGGAGTAGGATCCATCAGTGTGGGTGTGGTGGTAGGTAAAGAAGGGGTAAATGTAGAAATACCGACTTTTGGGTCGATCGAAGGGACGCGGACTAAACAGGCACTAGAATCCTGTTGTCCATCCTATCTTGCACTAAAAAGGGTTAGTACAAGTGGCAGCGTGAATTTATAATTAGGGGAAATGAAGTGTTGGTGTTTGTTTTTGAAAAATGATACGGATTTTTGAAAATATGATGCAACACAACAAATGCAACACACAAAACCCTAATTCTAGGGTCACCTAGGTCAAATCTCTAGACCACTCCTAACTGCCAAAAGACAAGTCGCAGGATAAATCCTCCACTGCCTCTTTGTCTCTCCTGTGGCCAGGTAAGTGCCAGGTAAGTGGGAGGTTCTCCACTACGTAAGTAGTGGGCCTAATTAAGTAACCACTAGCCTTCGACACACTTGCCTTAGACACCACAAAAGAAACGCGGATAAACAATTGATTACCCACGGCCTTCTCTTGTCCTAAGTGAGCGCGGCGGTCCTTAGAGTCATCTCTAGATTTCTTTTAATTAATGAGGGTAAATGCGGATGCAAGTTTATGACTTTTGGGGCTTAGGAAGAGTAATGAACTCCCCACCTAATCTGGATTTGGTCGTGCCCCTTAATGTCCGTATTAATATGCAAACAACCACAAAATCAAAAACACGCACAATTTAATTTTGCTTTTTGCACGGCGCTGCGATTTATTTGCAAAGAAACCTGCAACAAATTATCAATTGGAGCAGATTTAGAAGGAGATAAGAAAGTTAGAATTTTACCTGAGAAAATTGTACAGAGATCTGCCTGAAGAGCCGCGGAAACGCGGTGGATGCTGCCTTATGCCGCGGAAACGCGGTGGGTTGACTTGATCACTACTCCAAAATTTTCCAGTGAGCTTTTGCTCAATTCCTCAGTTCTCTGGAATTCTATGAAAAAAATTTCCTCAGCTCCAATAATTCCATATTTCCTCGCAACAAATCACAACAACTCGTATTAGTGTTTACGTGAATTTTGATCTAAAAATTTAGATGGAATAAACTTTTCAACTCAAATTTCAAAATACGAACAATTAGCGCACAATCCCCGGCAACGGCGCCATTTGATTGAATACATTTTCGATTGTGTAGTTGGAAAATTGTATAGAAATATCACAACCAAAAATATTTTGACCGCAATCAATAACGGTGTCGAATGTAGCGCGTTAGTAAGTGCGGATCGTCCACAGGGAAAGTGTAATCGTTCGTCTTTCGAATTAGATGAGTCGAAACTTTAAAGAAAACAAAACAAACAATTCATGATTTGTAATTGAAGTTCAAGAATTAGAAAATCTAGATCTAATAACAAGAAATGATAAAATCAAGAATTGAGAATTTGATGATTTTCCAAACCAAATATCAAGAATCGAAATGAGGCTCGTAGGAATCGATCGGATCTATAAATGTGATGAGATCTAAAGATTTCATGTTCTTATCCATTAACGAATTGATACTAGATCGATGATTATTCGTCGAGGTTAAGGATCTTGCGAAGAAGCTAGGGTTTTCTTGTCTTATCCTTTATCCTTTCGATGAATCTCATTCAAATTCTAGCTTCTAGTTAATCAAATGATCAATCGTTGTTCCCTAGTTTTGAGTGAACACAATCAAGAAAGGATCATCCCGAAACTAGGTCATCGATCATTTGATTCACAAGAATTTACAATCGTTATAGGATTTAAGAATTGTAAAAAGATCTAAATCATCATCATTCTATTGATCGTCTCGACTCCTTTACGAGCGGAGTTTTACTCAAACATCACAACAAGAATCACAATCACAAATTGAGATCGAATCATGATGCAAGAATTTAAAGAAAGCAAGATTAAAGAATTTCACCTTTTATTTATATCAACAATTTCGTTACAATCGCTCAAGAACTACAAGAGGAAGAACTCGATCGTCGATTTGGTTTCGCTCGTCTCCTTGAGTCGCGGATCGGTTTGGATCACTTGCCCGATTGAAGATCAGCTCCGCTCCTAAAAGGTTGAAGGCTTCTTGCTTGATTTGGTACTTGGGATCTTGAATTTGGATTGGAATTAGGATTAGGGTTTTGCACAAGTCGTGTCACTCAACTTGTGGGTGGAAGATTAAGAGATGAATGAAGAATTGATTAACCCTTAACCCTTAGATCTAGGTTCTCTTTTATAAACCATCAAAACCCTAGATCTAGGATTTCAAATTTGAATTTCCCTCCAAAAGTTTGTTAGCAAGAGAGGCTTCTAGAAGTAGTTTGTTAGGAGTGAGCTTCTAGAACTAGTTTGTTAGGAGCTTAATCATGATTAGCTTAATTTAATGATCTTTGCTGATCTGGAGAAGCTTCTGGAGTTCTATAGAAATTACCATAGATTTCTGAGCCGTAGGCACTGATATAGGAATTATGCACTGAAAATTAAGTGATGATGTGGCATAACCGCCGCGGATCCGCGGCATAAAGCTGCTTGGGCCGCGGATCCGCGGTCCTTCTAGGGCTTTGGTGCTTGTAACTTCAATGGTAATTCTTGGGATGACTTCTGGGCCTTTATAAAATATGTTAAATATCATATGGCTTTCTGTATCACTTCCAGATCTCAGATCTTTGAGTTGGCGTATCTTTGATCAGCTCTTTTCCCATTTTTGGCTCTGTTCCTCTGGAATTTCCTGTACAGATTTCGAAACAACTGTTGCGCAATATAGGGATGATGCAATGCCATGATAAACAGTCAATTTCACTTAAAGTGCCGGTTTTAAATTCTAACACATGCAATCTGGTATTTCAGGACTGTTTTGCTAATATGTGCAATATGAATACCGAACACTTCTAGATGAGTGCAAATGATAGGGAATTGTCGTGTTAAAAATGCAATATTTTCGATTGATCACCACCCGACTTCCCCCGTAGATATAAATCTACTCACTTGCTAAACTCCTCGCTTAACCGATGTCGATGTGCTTCGTCGTCTCGGAAGTCCACGCGAAGGTATCTACAATCAATACACAATCGCAATACTATTAAAATCAAGTCCGAAAAACCGATACGGCACACGGATTGCTTATAGGTTAGAACTTATAGCCTACGCATGCAAAAACATCCAAACAACCCTCGTCATTGACGTACAAACGTCCAACGACCAAATCAAATCTAAAATATAAAAACCAAGAATTCAAATATCGGAAAACTTTGCCAAAGCACTCACAAACAGCTCCCAGATTTTGGCTCATGTCAGTTGGGATTAAACAAACAATACAGGGGATATGTTATAGGGTAAGTGAGCTACAGGCAAAACCACAACTCCAATGCAAATAGGGGGCCCGGGGAAATCATCTAAAAATCCGGCGGCGCCGGTCTGGGTAGGCTCAAATGGGTTCGTATTTTGGTAGTGGTCTTCTAGTGGTTAGTCTAAGTCAATAGACTTGTTTGATTATCTCAGAAATGACCCAAGTTGCTCCAGATACCCTGTAGGCCTCTAGGTTTCACAAAACCGACACGGGAAAATTCTAAGTTCGTATATCGGGTTCTATTCTCTGTTTTGGTCCAGAAAAGGAATCTCTAAGGTTTTGAAACACTCACTACACCTCTATTGCATCTTAACAAGTCTACAAATCACTAATTATCAACTTGGAAATTTCCAAGATTACCAAACCTAACTAAATCAATTTCTAAACTAGACTAGGATATACTAAACACAAATACTTAACTAAAAGTGTAGGGATTGCCTCTTTTGGCAACTTAGGAAAATTCTTGAGTTGCCCAAAGTCTTCAAAATCCAAACTTGAATGGTCTATAGGGTTTAGGATGAGGTTGTGCATCTATTTAATGAATGTGGCATGGGGTTTTGGAAAAGAATTAGAGATGATACATGGAGCTAGAAGAGGATGAAGGAGATGAAGGAATTTGTGAAGAAATGAAGAAGGAAGGAGAATGATGTAGAAGTCAAAGGTCTCTCTCTCTTAACCTCACACTCTCTCTCAAATATCTCTTACTCTCACTCTCTCAAAATATCTCCTTTGTTTTCCATGCCATGTCACAAACACATAATCCTTTTCTTTTTAAATAAAACCAAATGAAATGAACAAACATGTAACCAAAATGCAACATGACATGGTACACTAGCCATGGAAAATGTAAAAAATGCGGATTTGGCCTAATCGTGATTAGTAGTGCACTAATCAATTTTAACTTAAAGTTGCATATATTTAATTATAAAAATGCCAAAATCCGATAAATATCTTTTTAATGAATAAATTATTTTAATCTCCACTTATATTCCAAATATCGGTATATAATTATACCATTTTACGAAAAACCCCTACTCGCAAATCGAATAGTTTTCGCAAAATATATTATTTTAATATTTAATTTCCAAAAATAATATTTATATTTCTAAAATGTTACAATCTTCCCCCCTTAAATAAATTCAGTTCTCGAATTTAAATTTAAACCCCCAAATACTAAAACATTTCAATAATCAGCTCAAATCAACGGGGCTCCGAAATCACGGAAGATACAGAAATACCACAGCGCATCATATGTGCTTGAAAACGAGTATGAAACTCAAATTCAAACTCCGTCGAGCATCACGCAATCACTGGAGTTATAAAGGAGATACAAATTTCGAAATCCAATACCATACTCAAGTATACTATACTTAAAATCATAATACGTAAATAGTACGCATACTCGTAAAATCCTCTAAAACTGAATAAAACACATGCAAAATGTTTTCCAAATCGTCGTGCGATGCGTAACTTACGGCACAAATGGCGGACGATCATTTGTAAAGTAGTAAATATATACTTACATATGTTTGCTCAAATTATACGTCCCGCCTTTTTGAAATATCCCAGAAGGTTTTCCTTATAAAATTTTGTGTTACTCGTGGACACGTAGGAAATAGCGAGTCTATAGCTCCTTTTTTGAAAACCTTTTGGTAACTTTTGATGCACGCAAAAGAACTCAGGTATTGTCCTCAGATCAGTCATACTCAACTACTATATAACATAGTACCCATCATCAAAACGCGATACTCATAAATAAAATCAGCCTCAAAAGGCGTATCCAACATCACGTGCGTCTGGTGCGCATGGAAATCAAATCCAATACAAGTGCCACGAATATGTACAAAAGCAAAACTAAGTGCAACGGGTGTGCACGAAAGCATCCGTCCAGTGCAACGGATGTGCATGACAACAATATCAAGTGCATTTAGAGTGCACGAAAATCTTAACCCAGTGCAACTAACATGCACGAATGAAAATCTCAATCAAGTGCATCCGGTGTGCACAAAATCTCATACCATGCGCCCAATATGCGTGAAAATCCAAAACAAGTGCTTCAGGTCTGTATAAAATATCTAGTGCAATAGTATGCACGATAACGAATGTCAAGTGCAGATGCGCACGAAAACATAAATCTGGTGCAACTAATGCACGAAAACTCATCAATATCTCAATGCACACAAAACAACACCGAGCGTACCAAGGTGTATAAAATCATAAACGTGTGCAACTGCGTGCATAAAACACGTATCAATGCACTGCAAGCACATGTGAGCTATACCGAGTGCAAAATCAAATCGACAGTATTGAAATCCTCGGAATCATAAATACGTGCAGCCAAGGCACAAAACCGATATCAAGTGCAATAGATATGCACAATCATAAACCAATTTAGCGGTGTATAAAACATAAATCAAGTGCAATAACTGTGCACAAAATATAAATCTCCAGTAGGTGCAGCCATGGTGCACGAAAACATAAATCACAAAACCCAATCATTGAAACTCAAGTCCAAGCGATAAAAGTGTGATACTCGGATCATAAAACGCAATCGTAATAAATGACATTGAGGTACACCTCCTACAATGTCAAAAATTACCGGTACGCAGCAGAGCAAGATCATCTACTTGCCTCCTGCTCACAGCGCGTCTTCGGTCTCTGGGTTCCTCGCTTTCTCTATGGATTACCAATTTCACGATCCTTCTGCTCGTCGAACTGGTCAGGTGTACTAACGGAACGGTTCCGCTCTGGAACTCCTTTGATCACCGTTTAGCCAATCAACATGACCACTCTCAATGGCACATTACTGACAGCGGCATCTGGTCCTCTGAAGATGAGCGATATAACTGATCCTGGATGCAAATCTTTATCGCTGCGGTGTCCTAGAAAGAACCTGCTCATGGCTTCTTCCGATCTCACCTATACCGAACTATATGAGGGTTGGCACTCTTGCTTAACTCTTTTCTCATAACCGAACAGCTACGTCCTCAGCACGGCTTTCCTCTGGAATTTGGCTGTATCTAACGCCTCTGGCATCAACGGAGAGTAACAACAGCTCGTTAACATCTCGCACGAATCCCTTGTTCCAGTCGTCTTTATTATCGTCCACTTTGACGTCATCTCTTGTTGTCTGTGTATTGCAATTCGTTCTTAGCTATAGTCAATCTGGAGTCTCTCACACGGACTCGAAATTACGAACTCGGTATCTTCACCACTCCATGGAAGATATCAAGCCGAACACGTCCTCGGAAACTCGTCCAAATTATTGAAGGAATACACTTTATTCGTCCGTTCTCGATCAACTCACAACGCATCTGGGTGAGGTCCTTCTATCCGAAACTGGTCAACTTACCGATCTCACATCGGAGCATCCAACGGACAACGTCCTCTCTTGCTCGATTTACTCTAGATCCAAGTAAGATCCTTCAACTGGAATTCTTCATCTCAAATGAGCCTGCGTCGGCACATCAAATCAGATGAATCATATCAGTTGCTTAACTCAAGATAGACTAGCTATCTTATGTCATATCTCTGTCTGAAAGCTCCAGCGGTTTCAGCTTATAAGATCTGAAAACGACATCCCATCAATCTCAGCAACAGCTGGGTCATCTGTCTGCATGGTAGACAACATCACGCCCTCAGGGGTAGGATGTACATCAACAGTCTTCTCTATCCGGTAGCCTCTATCAATGGCTCGATCTTCCGGTGCAAAACCGTACACTCGCCACAAACAAGAGGCCGCAACACTAACACTATACCTACACTATGTCACCAACAAACATCATGGTCAGTCCTCGTCCGTGACGAGCTCGTCCTGACCGCATCTCTAGCATCAGCTCTCTCTGTGCTCAAACCATGGTGACAGGAACCTTAAGCAGGTATCGATGAAGACAGATCAAATGAACGAAAGAAATCAACAGATCCCAAATGGATATGATCATAGGAATGAATAGTATCACAGATTTCAAGATATGTACATCCTAAGGTTACTTAAGTGGAGTATCGTATCGTAAGCATACCGCGGAACATACGTACGGTACGTCACTCTACTCAATCTACCTACTACATCAATCAAGGCCAACCTATGAAACGAAAGTTCGGGTCTAATACCCCCCTGTCAAGTCTAAGTTCCGTAAGGTCAAGCCTAGGTTCCGAAATATATATTACGTCCCAGACTCCGCATAGTCAAACCCAGACTCAAACCAAGGTTAAACCTAATGCTCTGATACCAACTTTATCACGACCCATAATTTAGCACGTGACCGACACTTAAGTTACGCAACGTCAAAAGGCATAACGTAAATCAAGTAAGCCGAAGCCCAGAAAATCTAAACCTTTTTGCGGAAAATAGTGGGGGTGCAGTTTGAAATAAAGGTATAATGAAATCAAGTTTTTCTTTAAATGCATAGATAATGAAACATGAAAATGCAAGTGGATTATACTAGCTAAAAACATGTTTTGTCTTTTAAAAATTTGGGCAGCACCTCCCTTTTATATTTTGATCCAAAACCACATACACAACAATATATAGGAATCCCTAAGCGGGAGCTAGCTCTTCACCAACTAGCGGAATCATAACCATGCAATAACATATATACGACGCCCAACGGCGAAGATCAACCCAAAAAGAACAACAAATAAGCGAGACATCAAAACTCAACAAGCGAACATAAAACCATCGCTCTAAGTCTCGCACAATACCCAAGTCTGACTAGGTCTACCAATATACAATTTTTAGTTTCTGATTTGATGGAGTTTATCTAGATACAACGGAATATAAAGTACGTGAGTGGGCATGATCCAACATGTGCTCCACCTACCTAAGCAAAACACCCTGGAAGAAGCTGTGTGCCAGCGATACCGCAACTGATCCCAAGCGGTCAACCTGCAAGAACTGTGGCACAATGAGGTGAGTTGCCAACTCGTGAATAGAAAACATTAACAGGTAGAAATCGAATAAAACAACGATTTCCTAAGTCACTATATCCTGAAAGTAATACTATGATATCTAGGGTGACCATAAATGCATATATGTCAACAATCGAGTTAATGCAAAGACATATAGAAATAAACATCTGACATCATATACCTATATGCATGTGGATATCATCCACGTGTCCGTCAACGACACAAATCAATATCATGGAACCTAAGTTTCCAACATCGACACTCGAATCATCATGAAAACATATGTATGTATGTATGTATGAGAATATCAACCACGTGTGTCCATCAACGACACATCAAAATCATGGAACCTGAGTGTCCAACATCGACACTCAAAACATCATGAAAACCTATGCCTGTATGTATGAGGATATCAACCACGTGTGTCCATCAACGACACATCAAAATCATGGAACCTAAGTGTCCAACATCGACACTCGAAACATCATGAAAACTCGTGTCCAGTATCGACACATAAATCCTCATATCTCAGGCGCCGCATACTCAGATCGGCCCTCATATCTATCTCATCTCAGGCGCTGCATACTCAGATCGGCCCTCATATCCATCTCACGACTCTGGTCGGTATCCTCCGGATAACAACCGAGCCCAAAAATATCACCGGTAGGTAGTGCTTCCCTGCCAGGCTCACCGCCTAACAATACGAGTCTTCTTGCCCCGGGGTACCTCACCGGGTCCACCATGTACCCGCAGACGGTGCCTACTGCTCCTCGAATAGGGTATAATCATAGTTCAGAACCGAGAAAACTCATGGTGGACACCTCGAAATATCATATCAAGAAAAACTGCGTTTTAAAGCAATACATAATTCCCTTTGAAATATAACTGCGGTTCTCAAATCCAGAGATCTCATGAAAATATCATCTCAAGCATATAACCATAAAGTACGATGTATGCAACATAGAGTAGTAATATAAGCATATCGAGTATATCATGCAAGCATGTCAAGTGATAGTACTGAACAATGAATGTACTTTTACGTTTAAAATTAATCTCATGATATGACACTTCTACTGTGTAAGTGGCATGGCAATTACCAATGATGAATGTGTGTGAGCCGGCAAATTTGTGTAAGTGTAACATGTGCATCAACGGTAATTGTACAGGTGTACTAGCAAATGATATCATATAGCATTAAATATCGGAACGTGGTATGTACATCACGAGGGGTAATATCCTACACAAAATGAATAATAAATGGGTATATCTATCTACACATGAACCATATGGTCACTTTTAAAAGATACGCATCGTTGTTTTGAAAATAGGTATGGTTCAGGTGGCAATCTTTATATCGACGATCCCGCTTCATAACATCCGATATGACAATAATCCTCAATCATCATCCTCAAATCACTAGCACGGATCATTCATCCGGTACATCTCATCGCGTACGGTAATCTATCGTACGGTAACATCAAACAGAATAGGGATTTTATCGTCCTATTCATCAATAAGGGTACGGATCTAAAATCTCGTACGGCATATCACTCTTTATCCTCATAAATAAATATATATACACATATATCTCAAGTCACATTTATATAAACGTCATATCTTATAAATTTCAAGTCGTATCGATCTCGATCTCATATCATACCACTATCAACTCATACTTGTCCTCTTTCAATTCTATATATCAAACTTCATATTCTCACATTAATCCTCATATATTAATCCAAATCATCCTTAGCTGGCATATCCATGAGATCATATGTGGGTTTTTCAGCAAACTATAGTTTATAATTCACTTATCCATATCAATGGTTGCGGGGGTGCTATACGCCATCCACCCGACTTCCCCCATAGATATAAATCTACTCACCTTCTAAACTCCTCGCTTAGCCGATGTCGATGTGCTTCGTCGTCTCGGAAGTCCACGCGAAGGTACCTATAATCAATACACAATCGCAATACTATTAAAATCAAATCCGAAAAACCGATACGGCACACGGATTACTTATAGGTTAGAACCTATAGCCTACGCATGCAAAAACAACCAAACAACCCTCATCGTTGACATACAAACGTCCAACGACCAAATCAAATCTCAAATATAAAAACAAGAATTCAAATATCGGAAAACTTTGCCAAAGCACTCACAAACAGCTCCCAGATTTTGGCTCAGGTCGGTTGGGATTAAACAAACAAAACAGGGGATAGGTTAGAGGGTAAATGAGCTACAGGCAAAACCACAACTCCAATGCAAATAGGGGGCCTGGCGAAATCATCTATAAATCCGGCACCGCCGGTCTGAGTAGGGTCAAATGGGTTCGTATTTTGGTAGTGGTCTTCTAATGGTTAGTCTAAGTCAATGAACTTGTTTGATTATCTCATAAATGACCCAAGTTGCTCCAGATACCTTGTAGGCCTCTAGGTTTCACAAAACCGACACGGGAAAATTTTAGGTTCGTGTATCGGGTTCTATTCTCTGTTTTGGTCCAGAAAAGAAATCTCTAAGGTCTTGAAACACTCATTACACCTCTATTGCATCTTAACAAGTCTACAAATCACTAATTATCAACTTGGAAATTTCTAAGATCACCAAACCTAACTAAATCAATTTCTAAACTAGACTAGGATATACTAAACACAAATACTTAACTAAAAGTGTAGGGATTATCTCATTTGGCAACTTAGGAAAATTCTTGAGTTGCCCAAAGTCTTCAAAATCCAAACTTGAGTGGTCCATAGGGTTTAGGATGAGGTTGTAGGATGAGGTTGTGCATCTATTTAATGAATGTGGCATGGGGTTTTGGAAAAGAATTGGAGGTGATACATTGAGCGAGAAGAGGATGAAGGAGATAAAGGAATTTGTGAAGAAATGAAGAAGGAAGAAGAATGATGTAGAAGTCAAAGGTCTCTCTCTCTTAACCTCACTCTCTCTGAGATATATCTTACTCTCACTCTCTCAAAATATCTCCTTTGTTTTCCATGCCATGTCACAAACACATAATCCTTTTCTTTTTACATAAAACCAAATGAAATAAACAAACATGTAACCAAAATGCAACATGACATGGTACATTAGCCATGAAAAATGTAAAAAATGCGGATTTGGCCTAATCGTGATTAGTAGTGCACTAATCAATTTTAACTTAAACTTGCATATATTTAATTATAAAAATGCCAAAATCCAATAAATATCTTTTTAATGAATAAATCATTTTAATCTCCACTTATATTCCTAATATCGGTATATAATTATACCATTTTACGAAAAAGCCATATTCGCAAATTGAATAGTTTTCGCGAAATATATTATTTTTATATTTAATTTCCAAAAATAATATTTATATTTCTGAAATGTTACAGCTCAATACCTGGGTAGACGTTACGTATAGCTAGTGCCGCTGACGTGCTTATGGTTAAATCCACTACCAGCGTATTGACGAGTCTTTAGAGTCTCACACAGAGAGTTTCACTACTTCGGACAAAACGATGTAGAAGCCGTATGGTTTTACGGCAGGGTTCGATCATATACGTGCACTTGTGCGCGTATCATGATTCGGACGGATAATACTGGTGAATTTTGGTTTAAGTCGGATCCTAGTATTATATTGTTGGATTATTTTTGTCTCATTGTATCCTTATTTTTCGGAATACAGATACGGGTATGTATATACGGATGAGGGGCATTCTTGTAATTTATTACAAGAAAGTTTCTAGAAGTTGCAACCTCATTAATGTTTTAATCTTTTTGTTAAAAGGCTTAATGAGGTGGAGGGGTGAGTGTGATATGCATTGATTGAAGCATGGTTCAAGGTATGACTCATGCTTGATATTTGTTGCGAGTGTTGTGAGATATTTGTGGTGGACTTGAGATATCTTGAGTTGCTTTTATTCTTTTTCTCACTCACACTCTCACAACACACACAACAAAAAGGGGCAGCCACTTCTTTTCTTTTGTTGCTTTGTTGTAGCTTCACTCACTCATCTCCCATGACATCTTCTTCTTCTTCCACCCTAACCCTCTCATGTATTGAGAAACCTAGGGTATTTATAGACAAATTAATCCTCCATTAGACTCTACATTTTCTACGCTATCAAGTTTGGCAAACTAGATACTCTAGTTACTTCGGTTTTGGAATAAGAGCTCGATCTAGACTCTCGGGTGGATCATCTTCGATGGAGTGAGACCGGCGACCAAACTTGATTGTGGTGGCCACTAGGAGCTTGGGAAGAGGTTAAAGACCGAAGGACGTTGATCATTCGGTATAACATCTCAACTCTCCTTTTTAGCTAGCAGTTTGTAGGGTTAATGGTCGATCCGTATTCGGGGTTACGGTAGCGCCGGTTTAGAAAATTTTTGTTCCGCATTTGGCCACGGATTGATGGTCGGGGCACTGCCGTAACCCAACATGGTATCAGAGCCAACCCTTAAACCCTTTACTAGCTTGTTTAGAAAATATTAAAGTATCAAAACCAAAACTAATCCGAAACGATACCCTTCATTTTCCAGTTTCTGTCGAATTCAAAATAATCTTCAAAAATTATTTAAACAATTGCAGAAGACTACCTGTGTGACAAATAGAACACCCTCAAAATCCGAGCACCAAATACAAAAATTGGTCCGGCAAAAACTTGAAAAAGTCCGGCCTGGTCGGTCTGGTTTTTGAGTTGGGACTTGGAAATTTTGGGGTGTTCTATACTCTGGAAAATATGGTTTTTGGTATTGTTTGTTTTGCCCAATTTTGTATATAGTGTTATCTTAAGTTTGGGGGCATTTCGGGGTACTTCGAAGTCGATATTTTAACACGGTTTAAATGTTTACAGTACATGCATTACTATATGCAACCGTGAATATCATTAGAGCGGTACAACACGTCTAATTGCTATATGTCTTTTAGAAGGGTTTGCAAACATGACATTCACGTTGATGTTCTGTGTTGTGTTGTGGTTGTGGTTGGATCGTCGTGGTGGATAGCCGGTGGTGCAATGGTTGTACAGTTTAGATTCATTTGTACATTTGATATTGGGGGCGAGCGTCCGACTTGTGGACTGCCATCACTACCAGTTTGTATTTTATTTATTTGGGGCACGATCAGGTTGAGGTTGATGTCACCCTTGTACTTATTTTCTTCTCTGTACTAGGATTACCCAGTGGTGGAGTGCATGAATAGCCGGGTTCTAGAGGGCAACGGGTCCGCATCTCATGGCTTTGAGACGGAGGGGACCTCACTCTAGAATTGACGGGCTATTCGCCGCACTCGTAGGGGGTACAGGTTGACCCAAAGTGGGGTGCTCAATTTACCGGATTCTGTGAAGTGTTGGGTGGCCTATTCATGTTGTTGATTTGGGTTGCCTCGCTTCTGGGATTGAAGGGTATCTTGCCACACTCGTAGGGGTCTAGGTTTTCATTGCACAGGCTATTCACACGACAGGGAACGTCGGATCTCATTTGCGGCTCAAGTGAAACCCGGGGCTTCAGGATTATCCACCACTCTGTGTTGCTTGGCTAAGATTATGTGTTGCTTCTGTGTTGTTGCCTTATATCATGCCTGGGACGATTGTTATATATATATATATATATATACTAGTAGATATTGTATATATTTTGCGCCAGCGCTAGTCCAGTCCCCGCTCTGCCGTTAGTTAAGTAAACTAATGGGTGATGACGGGACCCAGTGCGAATGCGGGTGGCATATACGTACATCATATTTTCGTTCTTTTATCTGGTGTGATATGATTCATTGATGGGAATGCGTTGATTCTGATCAATGCAAGGATAAAACAAACCTATATGATGTTGTTGGAACCAAGTTTTTTAAAACAGACATTACAGACGTTTGCTTTTGTTTTGCACGGTGGTATTCGGTTATGAATATCCAGCACCTCATTCGACGAGGCAAGAGCCGAGATCCCTTCATCTGGAGTGACCCCTTGGGCAGAAGTTTTGCGTCAACGTAATAACTTTACTATAGTCGATTCTTTTGCTTTGCATCTTGGTATTCGGTTTGGAATATCCTGCACCTCATTCGACGAGGAAAGAGCCAAGATCCCTTCATAGGGGGTGACCTCTTTAGCAAAAGCTTTCGCCACTATATATTTATAAAACCACTTGGGTTCCTTCAACGATATCAAGTTCATTACATTAAAGGTTTTTCGCCAAAAACCGATCGTAGCTCTCCGTCATTTCAGATTAGTATTGCTTAGTATTCGTGCTACGTTTGTCGTTGCTATTCGCCGAGACGTAGTGTGCGATAGGTCTGTAATGCTTTTCTGTCGCATGGACATGTGAATTGGTTAGAACAGTCGTACGACTTTGTTGATTATTCGTCAAGGGTCGTGCGGATAGGTTTAACACGATCAAGATAATGATGGGTTGAACTTGACTAGGACCTTTTGATTTGTTGATTATTCATCAAGGTCACTTGGGTCCTAGGGGTAAAAATCATATCGGAAGTTTCAAACATAAGGAAATTTGCCAGGCATGCGCATACCTTCTGGAGTGTGGTGACTTGAGTGGATTCCATCAAGTTATCATACGATAATAGTTGGATCCCGATTCTCACTGATGAGTAGGTGTTACTCCTCGAGTGATTTTAGATGATCCCGACTAATTCTCCTTTTAGGGTTTGAAGGAGAATTCGAGAAAATAGTGGGAGACGTCCTAATTAGATAAATAAATAGCCATTCTGATTTAGATTAGAGTGCACGCTGAGTGTTTCTTCTCTCTCTCTCTCTCTCTCTCTCTCTCTGGCAGCGACCTTGACCCGACCCTAGATTATAACTCATGAACCAAGATAACCAAACCTTCTTAAAACACTTTGGATTTTGGATTGTCTGGGTCGCATATATCTTTGCCACTCCTACTTTTACCCTTTGCATTTCTCCAAAATATTCCGTATCACTACGAAGTTCCACATTTATTGGATATGACCATCGTATATGTAACGTTTGAAAATTCATTTGGGTCAATTATATGTTAATTAGTGATAATACATTATTTTCATAAAACCTAATTAATAACTATTTTCCACATCAACTAGAATAAATCTATTTTAATTGTGAAATTTTGTAATTACATATATAATTGTGTTTTATTAGTTAACATTTAAATTATTGTTCACTTAACTATCTATTTTTGCTTATTTATTATTTACTAAGCTAGATTTTTAATTAAGCATGCACAAATCTAGTGTTACCCTAGGATAATATGTGTTTTAGCAACCATGACAACTCAACACTAATTTTGTAGCATGCCTTTCCCTCAAATTCTTTTTATGGTTCTAGAGTATAATTTTAAGAAAATAAAAGAAAATGGGAAAAAGAAATGAAAAGGGTGAAGCATAGTGCATTTATGAGGCATGAGGGGCTTGACTTTAGACACACACACATACCCTCACTCTCTCTCTCTCTTCCCCTCAGCTCTCTCAGCCACAGCCCCAGCAGCCTCTCCTCTTCATCTCCTTCTTCTTCTTCTCTCTTTTACTAAGCCCTCAAGTCCGTCAAAAAGTCCACAAGTTTAACAAAAATCCTAGCCAAATTCATCACTAACTTCCCTTTTTCAATCAAGCATGGTTCTTGGCCAAGTTTCCATAAGTGCTAGCATGTTTGGATCACCTTCTCAACCATCTTAAGGTATAAGCCTAAACTAAATACTTAATTGCTAAACTTTTAGTTTAATGTAACTTAATTTAGTGTTTAAGTGGTAATTAGTGCTAATTTTGAGATTTAAGAGGAGATTAAGATAGGTTAGGGTTTTTATGGCTTGAATAGGGTAACTAAGTGTAGTTAGTGTCTAATAATCCTAGTCTTTTCACAAGTTTACACTAAAATACCTTAATGTCGCAAATTAGTGTTTTAAATACGGTTTTAAATCAAGTTTTAGGATACGGAATATCTGCTATTTCCGTGGTTATTTTTAGAGTAAACAAACTTATGCGGTAGACTATACTTTGTGATTGGAGTGTTGTGTAATGATACGGGCCCGTTTTACCCCACTTGACCCAGCGAAACCTCCATGTTTTCCGAGCTCGCCGGCCCCTTGGTGGAGTTGGGAGTTGGTGCTTTGCAGACAGGTGCCTGTATGTATTTTAGAGTGTTTGGTGTTGCTTGTTTCCTTGGTTTCTGCTTCAGATAAAATCTGAGACCAATTACCTATATTTTTAGTATTATGACTTGCGCGACACGTACGTTCCGAGTCTGGGTTTGGTGTTTGCTGTGTATCACAGCAAGTCGAGGTGGTTTCAGATGTTAGCGCACACGTTTTGGTGTTTCGAGTGCACACGCATTTAGCTTGTGGCGCTAGTTTCTTGTATGATCTTGATATCGCGTTTTGCAGAATATTAGCCTTATGTGTATTGCATTGTGTGATTCTAGGATCGGTCGTGGAGACATCGGATACGGCACGGAAAGGAAAAGCGGTGATTGGATCGGGCTAGCTGAGGCGTTCCGGTGAGTAGATATACACATCTACGGGGGAATCGGCTGGATGGCATAAGGCGCCCGATAGTTAGAATTTCTATTAATATTTTCATTATATGCATAGTTCCTAGTTATTCATCTCGTTGCATCGCATCATTTTATAGATATATATATATATATATATATATGTGAGATCATTTCATAGGACACTTGCACCATTACCGTTAGTTTATGCTGAGCAGGCACTATTCATGTGGACACACACGCCTTGGTAATTGCTATACCATGAACATTTTAGAACTTGCTAGATCAGTACCAAAGACATTTGCATCACACATGATACTTAAACTGGTAGTTGTGTTTTTCATTTCATCAAGATTGACATGAAGATTGCTAGTCGTATATATACCTTATTTCATTTTTCATTCATACCTGGTTTTCTACTCATAAATCGCATTTCATATTATTGATATCATAGACATTCATTAATTTCTACATGTTCATGTATTGTGATTCTTCTCGAGAATTTCAGTATTTATGAGATTTATGGATTTGGAGAAACCGCAAGGATTTAAGAACGTATTACCATTTTAAAAATGTATGTTGTGGTTTTCTCGTGATATGATATGTGTGGTGTCCACCATAGGTTTTCTCGGTTCTTGAGCAGTATCATACACCCGATTATAGGTAGGGGGAGGGACCGTCTGCGGGTGCATGGTGGACCCGGAGCAGTACCCCGGTGCAAGATGGTCGCAGATGATGGCGTTGAGCCCGGCAGGGGAGCACTACCGACCAGTTATTTATGACGCGGCGGATATCCGGAGGATACTGACGTAGTCTGGAGATTTGATGATATAGGCCAGTCCGGACTGTCGGAGCCCGGTATATTGAGATCAGATGTATGGGCCAGTCCGGATTGCCGGAGCCCGAGACATTGGGATATGGGGATGTATATTTTGTGTCGATACTTGACACGGATTTCTATTGATTTCATGGGTGATATTACAGTTAAATTACAGAAGTTTTACTAAGATAAGAATATATATTTTCTCGTACTAAACATATTCAGATCTCGTTTGATTATGCATTCATATTGCATACATACTAGTGCATCGCATCACATTAGTATATGTAGGTTGTGACGAAATTGCATGCATGCATACGATAGCCTTATTAGATATTATTTATTACTCACGAGTTGGCAACTCACCCCCGTTGTGCCACAGTATTTTGCAGATCTGACCCGTCAGCACAATAGCGGCGGCGCACTTCCTCATTTTGTTCCTTTTTGCTTGGACTTGCGGCTTTGCTCGTAGGTGGGTTGCGAGGATATTTTGTTTCCACTTGTACTATTATTGTATCCAGTATACTCCATCTACCGTATCTACCACTTTTACTATTGTATTAGCGACTTAGAGATGAGACCGTGAGATTTGTATATATATGTTGTTTCTTTGGGGTCGAGCTCACTTGAGTCGACGTGATGTTTTCTTACTTTTGTGCCTTTTTACGCTTATTTTGCATGGTGATGATATATATTGCGTGTGATTGTGATTCCGCCATTGGCGAAGAGCTAGCTCCCGCTCGGGGATGCCTTATTTCATTATGTACATATATTCTTGTTTTGTACCAGTTTGGGGCCAGTATTTACAAAAGAGACTCTGCCGAAATTTTCGGGAAAATGTGATGTTGCTGATTGTCAGAGAGATTTTTTGTGTTTAAATTTACCGCAATCAAAACGGTGTCGTTTGGTAGCTAGCCGTTTAAGTACGGGTCAATCCACAGAGAGATGGAATCCTTTTCTTTATGTTTTAATGAGTTAAGTCCGATTTAGTCGGGTTTTGTTTTAAGATCTATGAATGAGAATAAGTTGGTAAAAAGTTTGCTAGGGTTAGGATTAGGTTAGTTCGAAATAGGGATCTTCTCACTTCTTTCAATGCATTAGTTGTGAATAAAGATGTTAGGGTAATCAGCAACAACGAGTATTAGCACGACTGGGAAGAAACTTAGTTTCTTCCTTTTGGTCGTTGTTCGGCCGTTCTTGGCTCTTAGCCCTAACCTCCGATTAATTCAACCACAACCGGTCTAACTAGGGAATCACCGCTATCATGTAGGATAGGGTGCCATAGTGAGAGGATTATGGTTGATTTAAAGGGAATCCGTATTTAAAATTATTTGGGCAAAGAAAGGAGTGAGAGAGATTTCCTTCTCTCAAACCTTCCCTCTCCTACCCTAACAAGTGAGGAATTACTCACCCATTAAGAGATTTATATTAAAGATTAAGATAAAAAATTGCAGATTAATTCTACCACTAGATTAATAATTAAAAATTGCAAGTACGATAAAAAGAATGCGAGAAAAATAAAAAGCTTACTTTATTGATGTTCTCTTAAAAACGCATTACAATGGAATTTAAATTTAGATATAGAAATTAAAAAGAGGCATAAAAATAAAGAGAGGCATAAAAATAAAGAGAGGCATCTAAGAAAGGCACCCTAAAAGAGGTACACCTAATTTGGTTTTGAACTCTCCTATCTATAGATAGGAAAAAACCCTAGGTTACATTCTGATCCATACATGAAATTATAAAACAACCCCAAAAACCGAGTCAAAGCACCGACACTGCCACCGACACGTCCAGAGCACGGCCGCGGAACCGCAGCAGATGTGCCTGTTTGGCCGCGGTTCCGCGGCCATTTGATGGTCTTGTGTGATTAATTTTTTTGGGATTCTTTCTGTTGCTTTTATCTTCTGTTTGGAACACTTGGTTTCTCAAAAACTCTTCAGTTCTCTTCCAGATATTCAACAGTAGACTTTTGTCTTGAGCTCCGCGTTTGAAGTCTTGGATCTTGTGCTGCCCTTGTGCTTTGTGCATTGAAATGCTCAATGATTTTCCATTTGTTCCTTGAACTGTTAGGCGGCATTATACGGATAGTGTGCGGAAACCCGTATTTCTCTGTTTGTTGGTCGGAGTCCCACATTTGTTGCGAGTTTTCATGAATTTCACTGTAAAGAGGTGAGAGCCTGTAATCTGCAACTATTTAACAGATATGGATCAAAATACCTATTTATATGCAATGTGATTAAGAATGGGTGGTATAAAAATACAAAAATCTAATATGAACAAATACCCCCAAACTTATCTTTTGCTCGTCCCGAGCAAAGCCAATTTTATTCTTAAAAAAACCTAGCCTCACTTTCGCAGGGAACGCGATTGCACTGAGCTCGTGCAACAAGTCGTTAAACCTCTAGGTGTCCCTAGCAGGAGGAGTGTTGTCTCCTGAGGTTTTCAGCGGATACTACCCACAAAATCCGATCAATTTGGCCATTGATATAATTCTTCAATTCAGTATTCTAGCAAGAAATTCTATTATTTTAAACTTAGAAATCATCAACCCGTATTTTTCACGCTTCCTTTTCATTTAACTTAAGATCATATACGTTTTGCAAGTTTATAAAGCTTTCAGCATCTCCTAAGTTTTCTTTCTAAGGTGCAATCTTAACTCAGGAATTTTTATCATCTCTACTGAAAATATAAGCCCTATTTTTTTATTCCTATCTCTCCTCCAAACTCCAATTATATACCCCCTACGTGTGTGTAATTATCACCCCTACACTTGGAAATTCAATTAAATCTATCATACTCTTGTCCATCTTCCAAAATACTTTTAGTTGGTGAATTTTTAGACGAAATTGCTCACACATCTTTCATGCGATCATTAATACTTCTTGAGATACTAAACGACCGATTACAAAATGTGCTTGCGCATTTAGGCGTAATTCCTCGTCTTGCAATACCTAAGGCTTAGCAGTGACTCCCAAACCAGTTGGTCTAAGGCACTAGGTGATAAAGCACCCTCGCTATATTTTTTTATTTATGCTGCCTTAAGCAATTACAAAACCAGTGTTCATTTTTTTATCTCTTTATTCACCTCTTATATTTTTATTTTATTTTCCTTCATACTAAGGATTTTAGACAAGAGCATTTCAAGGTATCCTCTACTATCCTAAGTTTCAAGATGTGTGTAAGTGCGTATAATAGGGTATATATTTTCAGAATTTAGACTTAAGGTTCAGAATTAGTTTTCAGACTTATACTTTAAATAGAGCTTTCAATACTCTTCTCTTATTTCGATCTAGCCCAAGAACTGAACTCAAAATCTGCCTATTTCTAAATAAATTACAAGCACGTATATTTTCTACAGTTAAACTTTAAGAAAGGTTATTTTTTAGGGTTTTTAATTTACTAAGTTTAGGATCTAGTTTTTTCTAACTAATCAACCGTCATGTTGAACTTAAGTCAAATATGGCCAAAATTGAACTTTTCAATTTTTATAATTTTTAAAATTTTTGATTTTTATGGATTTTAAAATAAGTATGCAAATGCAAAAAATATACACATGAATGCGAAGGAAGAAAGCTTACCGAGCACACCCCCAAACTTAAACTTGACAATGCCCTCACTGTCAAGCCACACCAAGAGGGTCAAAATTGTCGGCACTCCCTTTTTTATTATTATTATTATTATTAACAGAAAAAGAAAAGAAAATATATATACACAAAAAGGTCCCCCCAAACTTAAGTGAAACAGTGTTTCCACTGTTTAAGCGTTAAAGTTCAAAGTCACGGAGGAGAAAAACACAGTATCAAGCTATACAAGGCCTTACACAGGCCAAAGGTTAGCACCAACCATTCAAAAAATTTATCAGTGAAGCGCACCGGTTGGTGGAAGAACGTGTTGTATAGAGTCAGAAAGAAATGGGGTAAAGATAAGTGGTGTAATGGAAAAGGTTTGCGTCTCGATTTGTTGAGACGAAACAATAAAGGTGAACGGAAACGAGAATGTGGATGATTAGGAATGGGAAGAATGGTCACATTCTCGTATGGGATAAGAAGAAATGGTGGTGGTTCGACTTCTTCAGGTGGAGGTTGATTAATCACAAAATCCATGTCGTTTAGAAATGCGAGTTCATCGGCGAAAATATCTTCGAAACTTTCATCGATGGTCCGATTGAACGTTTCAATGTCAATAAGTGTCGCGCTAGAATTCAACACCCTTGATTTTTCAAAAATTACGGAGGTAGGATACTCGTAAGGCTCATCTACCTTATTCTCAAAAGAGTCTAAATCAAGTTGTTTTTCTAGAATTATCGAACTCAAAATATCGGATTGTGATTCATTAACACTCGCTGTCATTAAAGGAAGATTAGAAGAACTAGAGAAAGTGGGAGAAAGAAGTTGAATACGAACTTGAGGGTGGAGATGGAGTGTATAAATTAGCATAATTTGTAATGACCGATGTGTAAAAAGCGATTGTGCTAATCTATCAACCCACTGAGAAATGAGGTCAAATCCCTCAAGATTCGTGAGAAAACATAGGTACGTCGAACTTAATAAACTAGACATTGAAAATGGAAGTGTAACGGTTTCTTGCAAGGTCGGAGCGAGGATGGAGGGAAGTGATTAAGGAAGGGTATCGGTTAAAGATTCAGGAGGGTGTGCGCAGTCAATGAAAAGGATAGAATGAATTAGAAAATCCGACTTCTCAAGTAAAACTGCTTCATCCTCAATAATTTCCTCAATACTCTCCTCAAAATTTAGCTTATCCATGCAATTCTCATCAAAATCAAGACGCATATGAAGTTCGGGAGAAACATTTAATGACTCGGGATGATGAATTGGAGAGAAAAATTCAATCAAATCTGCGAGTTCATCATCCAAAATATTCCCAGCGTCAATATCCTTAATCAAGTGAAAATCAATTTTTTTAGACACCTCATCAAAAGCATGGATATTAATCAAATCAGGTTCTAGAATGGATGTGTAGAGGTCAAAAGGATTGGTGATGGTTTCACTCGAAAAGGACCCTTCACAATCAGGTAAATCAAATACTACAAAGTCGCACAACTCATTAAACGTTCTATCTTTAACTGGTGAATCATTTGGGACACTTAATAGACATTCAAAACCGGAGTTGTGGGATTCAATTGGGATGGGTAGGTTTGATTTGGAAGGGTGCACAGCTCACTCTCTCCACTCAAATTATCAATCTGTCCAACCGCCTCATCATACATTGGAAAATTTGAAGCTAGTTGGAAACCAGCTACCGGGTCACTACGTTGTATGAGGGCAGCCATGGACGTATTCAGATCCATCATCTGTTGGCATAACGCTACCCTAAAGTCTTCCAACGACTATTCCAAACTAGACATGGGTTGTGAAGGAGTTTCAGTAAAAGATTCAAATTTGTTTGGATACTGAAAACTCCCAAATGGCTGTATAGAAGCAATGTCCAGGGAAGGTGTAAAAGTTGGGTAGGATGGATAGGAATAGAATGGTTAAACAGGGGTAGGATCAAAATATGGATAAGAAGATGAATGGAATTGTTGATCCAAAAAATTCGCATTGGTAAAAGGAGTGAAAGATCGGTTACGAGATTGTTCAATATGTTCAGCAATAGACATGGGTTTCGGAGTTACATCAGGACTCGAAAAAGGAGTATCAACGTAAGAAGGTGGTGAAGGTTGAAATGGTTGATACAAGGTAAACTGCGGAGTCCAATTGGTTGTCCTAAACGCGTCTATCCGATCTTTCAAAGAAATTTTGGGCATGGAGGGGTCGTTCGAAATTCGACCAAAACAAGAACCGTAGGAAGTAATGTCTGGTTGTGGGTACCAAAGTTCGGCAAGAGTTTTGCGAGGTGGGGTACCCATGATGTAATGAGAGAAAGGAGAAGAAAAAGAATGTGTTTTTTTTTAAATATTTTTTTTTGTAAAAAAAAATTGTTTGTTTTTGGAGTTTAGAAATTTTTGAAAGAGTTTTGCAAGAATGTATACGGACTTACTTCAAACAATCATAGTTAAAACATGAACAATCAAACCTAGAGCTATGGTCTTCGAAGTCCACTAGACTGCTCCTAACTGTTCCAAAGTGACAAGTTGTGAGATATCCCTCAAATCGTCTATTCACTGCCAATTGTGGCCAGGTAAGCACAAATGAAGAAAGGAGGGTTCCGCTCACGAATCACCGTGAAACGGGCCTTTTAAAGTTACCTTTCTCACTTGTCTAGCCTAGGCACCACAAAGTCAAGTTTAGATAAACGATTGAATGCCCACAACCTTCCTCTGTTCTAATGAGCACGATAGTCCTTAGTTGGCTGAGTCTAGGTATTTTTTAATTTAGCTCAAGGGTGATGAATATGCTTTTTAGTGATTTTTAGAGTCTTAAGAAGGGTAATGAAATCCTCACCCAACCTTGATTGGTGTTATAGGCCCTTGGATTTCGTATTAATTATGCAAAGCAGTTAACACACCAAAAATCTAAAACACTTGCAAAAAAAAAAATTATTTGCGGCGCAAAGTATCCTGCACAAAACGATTTATTGGATAGGAAAAAAAATTCTGTGCAAAGAAATGTAAGTCCACGTTACCCGTCCACGGTTCTTTGGGGTTGCGGAAATGATGAAAAACGATTTTCTACGGTGGGGTAACATGAACTCAAAAACGGATCTTTGTTAAACTAACTATCTAACAACCTAACTAGGAGTTTTACCTACTCGGTTAGGGGGTTATACCTTAACTTGAACTCCTTCTCTTCGACTCCTTGTGGTGGTCAGATGGTTCTCTCCTCGTCGTCTCCTTGTGCCGAAGATGGATCCACCCGAAAGCTTCTACCTTTGGCTCCAATCTCAATCTAGAGGAAACTAGAACACTTGGTTTGCTAAACCTTGTATACTAGGATGAGTAGAGAAGTGTTTTGGGTTTTTATCTCCAAGGAAATGGTTCTCAACTCATGAGAGAGAGTTTCCTTGAGCTAGAGAGAGAGCAAGAGGAAGAGGGAGAGCTTGAGGATGAGAGAGAATGAGAATCATAGAATGAGAAAGACTTTTTCCACCCTTGCTCTCATAATCCAAAATAATCATAACAAATAATAATAATTGAGTATTATGTGATGGTTGTTATCATATCAAATAGCAATATCATTTCATGCATTAAATGCAATTTGTGAACAAAACAAGCAAGCAAAGGTCAATACCATGAAATGATAGCCATTGTCATGATGATGGTCAACAAGTCCAACCTAGTCAACCGGTCAACAAAGTCAACAAGTCAACAAAGTCAACCTTTCAACCCAACCATGGCACAATAATACTTAATTAATATTATTATTAATCATATTTCTAATTCTCATTAGGGTTTGGCAAAAATCAACAGTCAACAACCCTAATGAGAATCCTCTGCCTCTGTCTCTGTCAACCGTACATACACACCCGCATCCGCGTTCCGAGGAACATGAATACAAATGAGATAAAACCAATCCCAAAACGTATACTAGGATCTGGCTTAAACCAAAGCCCGCTAGTAATAACTGTCCGGACACCAAACGTGCATAAGTGCACGGATGTGACCGAACCCTGTCGCAAAACCATGCGACCTCTACTCTTTTGCCTAAAGGCGAATAGCTCTCTGTGTGGGACTCTAAAGACTCGACACTACACTGGCAGTGGGTTTAACCACAGACCGCAAGCGGCACTAGCTGCGCGTAACGGCCCCCAGGTAGATGCCGATAAGAAGACTGACGAGGTGAAACCCATCTGAACTCCTACTGAGCCTGAATGTGACAATCTCCGTACAGTCTGGTCTGTTCGTCTGAGAATATCTCATGGCGGGCCTAGGGGGCGGTAAACGTCAGTCCCCTAATAGCGGTACAAGTCGTGTCGGAGTGTAGCCCAGAACATCCTGAGATAACACTGGAAACCTACCAGTGCATCTCGCTTGCCCTGGCCAGGGACGACTGTGTGTAATGGCTCTCCTTGACACAGCGCGATATCAACTCCCAATACCGGGAGAGACGAATCATGTCTAACCGTCACTGCCTCCAAGTGCTTCGGGACTGCACCCAACTACTACCTGTTTGCACGACTCCTTTGAGCCGTGGTAGGATAGTAATCAAAGTACAGTGGGAACACACTCGAGGCGAAGTGACAGTGTCAAGTCAGCGGACTAAGCTGTACTCATGTCACCTGGGAACTGATAACTGACGATAGGTATAGTACCAACCATCAGTTCCCGAGGAGTCCTGTCCAGTGTACTCGTAACCTAACGAGCACCCGCATCCTATTGATTGATCTCAAAAACTATCTATTACAGCAATCAAAAACGGCGTCGCATGTAGCTAGCCGGTGAGTACGGGTCGGTCCACAGGGATGTTATGAATTTCCTAATCGCTCTTACGAGTTAATTCCAAACGGTGTGAATGGATTAATTAAATCTAAAAACTAAATTAATCTAGGGCAATTGAATTAAAGATCTAACTATCTAAGTAGGGCAGATAATAAATTTAACCTAGGGTAAGGAATTAAATTTAACTAGGGCAAGGAATTTAATTTAACCTAGGGCAGAGAATGAAAAATTACCTAGGGCTAGAATTGAAATTAATTACTTACTTTACAGATGGCTCTCTCCAAACATCAACACAAGACTTGTCAGATCTGAATTTCTGAAATGAAAAGAGGCATCGATGCTCTCCAAAAGAAATCTAAATTTTATTGATAAAAAGAGGCATAGGGAGGCATAGCCTTTACAATGATTTAGAGTTCCTATTTATAGAGGATAGGAAACCCTAGGTTACAATTGATTCGCAAGTCTACATTTACCAAAATATCCTTAGGAAGACCTAGTCAAAGTAGACTTCAAGCTTTGGTAAAATTTTATGTCTCTGTCTCTTTAAAAGGAAGTATTGGGCCTTGAAATTTCCTTTGTTGGCTCTTCTGTCTTTGGGCTTCCTTATTATTTGGTTCTTTTATTAAAATAGCTTCTATGTTTCTTCCAGATCTCCAGTGAATAATTGCGGTGGACTTTTAACCGTTCGCTTTGTAATTTTGGACCTTGCATTGCCTTGTACTTTGTGAATTTTATCTTTAATGTAGGCTTGATCAAGAGTCTTCTGTTTGTTGGTCAAAGTCTACTTTTGCATCGTCTTTTCATCGTTTTCACTATTTTCTGTCCAAGAACCTGTAACCTGTAATATGTAGCAGACATGCGTCAAAAGCACCTGTTTATTTATAAAACGAATAAGAATGGGGAATATAATAATACAATATTATGGTGTGAACAAATACCCCCAAACTTATCTTTTGCTCGTCCTCGAGCAAACTTATTTTTTTATTCTCGACAAAAAACCTAACCGCACTTTCGCAGGGAAACGCGATTGCACTGAGCTCGTGCAACAAGCCGTTAAATCTCTAGGTGTCCCTAGTAGGAGGAGTGTTGTCTCCTGAGGGTTTTCAGCGGATACTACCCATAAAATCCTATCAATTCGGCCCATTAACTTTAATTCTCCAATTAGGTTTTCTAACAAGGAATTCTATTATCGTCGACTCGTAAATTATCCACCCATATTCTACACACTTCCTCATCATCTAACTTAAGATTATATATGTTCTATAGACTTACTTAGCTTTCGGCATCTCTTAAGTTTTCCTTCTAGGGTTCCATCTCCACTTAGGAATTTCTATCATCTCTACTAAAAATACAAGTTCTATTCTTCACTCCTTTCTCCCATCTAAACTCTAATCATATATCCCCACGTGTGTGTATAAATCACCCCTACACTTGAAAATTCAAATCAAGCAATCATACACTTGTCCGTTGTCCAAAGTACTTATTAGTAGGTGAATTTTTAATTGAATTTTGCTTACGCATCCTTCATGCGACCGTTAATACTTCTTGAGGTACCAACAACCGATTACAAGATATGTTTGCACTTTAAAGCGTAATTCCTAGTCTTGCAACACCCAAGGCTTTTAGCAGTGACTCCCAAACCAGTTGGTCTAAGGCACTAGGTGATGAAGCACCCTCGCTAAATATTTTTTTCTATTTTTGCAGTCTTAAGTAATCACAAAAACCAGTGTTCATTTTTTTTATTCTTTATTCACATTTGAATTTTTTTTTCGTACTAAGGACTTCAGACAAGAGCATTTCAAGGTCTTCTCTACTATTCCAAGTTTCAAGGTGCGTGATTGTGCAAATTGTAGGGTATACATTTTCAGAATCTAGACTTAAGCTAGGAACTATTTTTCAAACTTATACTCTAATAAGAACATCAATACATTTCCTTTGTTTCGACTTAGCCCAAGAAGTGAATTCAAAATTTTCTTATTTCTAAATAAACTACAAAGACATATACTTTCTACCGCTAAACTTTAAGGAAGGTTATCTTTAGGGTTTTTAATTTACTACGTCAAAGATCTAGTTGTTCCTAGCTAGTTAACCTATCTGTCAAACTCTAGTCAAATAAGCCAAAATTGAATACAATAATTTTTATAATTTTTAAAATTTTCAAATTTTTATGGGTTTTCAAATAAGTATGCAAATGCAAAATATACATATGAATGCGAAGGAAGAAAACGTACCGAGCATACCCCCAAACTTAAACTTGACAGTGTCCTCACTGTCATGCTATACCAAGAGGGTCAAAATTGTCGGTACTCCCCTGTTTATTTATTTATAAAAAAAAAAATTGTTTTTTTTTATTGAATTTTTTTTATTAGAAAAGAAAACAAAAAATATATATACATATATACAATAAGGTTCCCCCCAAACTTAAGCTTAGCCGTACGCAAGCCAAAGGTTAGCACCAACCATTCAAAAATCTTATCGTGGTAATGGCCGAGTTGGTGAAATAATGGGGTGTAGAGGAAAGAAATGAGAAACACACGAGACCATATGGGAAGAAGGGTAGAATATGGTCTCGGTGGAGGAGAAGAATGGCGGAAAGGAGAAAGAAGTGGAGTACGATCTTGAGGGTGTAAATCGAGTGAATATTAGTGCAATTTGTGATGACCGATGTGTTAAAAGCGATTGTGCTAACCTATCAACCCGTCGAGAAATGGGGTCAAATTTCTCAAGATTCGCAAGAAGGCATGTGTACGCCGAACTTCGTATTGGAGATGAAAGCATAACGATCTATTGTACGGTCGGAACGATAAGAAGGACGAAAGTGAGTGAATTAGGGATAGTCTCATTCTCACCGTAGTAAACTGTCTCGAACTTGAAAGATTCCATCAATGGTTCGAAACGACTGTAAGCAACCGAGTCTGATGGTTCAACTAACTCATCTGAAAATGTAAAGGACTCAAACTCGGGCGGTGAGCCTTCCACATCGTCCGAAAAAGTGAAACACTTGTAAGTGTTATCGGCTATGAGAACTGTGTCAGATTCAAAGGAAAATTTTTCAAGCTCACAGTCTTCAAGCGTGGTCGGAACGATTTAAAGGAGGGAGGGTGATATAACAGTTAAAGGTTCAGGAGGATGAATTGGAAAATCAGACACATCAAACAAAAATGGTTCAACCTCAATATGATCCTCAATACTATCCTTATAATTCTCCTCAATATTTAACTCATCCATGCCATTATCATCCAAATCAAGACGCATATGAAGTTCGGGAGAAACATTTAATGACTTGGGATGATGAATTGGACATAAAATTTCAATCAAATCGACAGGTTCATCATCCGAAATAATCCCGGCGTCTATATCCTCAATCAAGTGAAAATCAATTTTTTCTGACACCTCATCAAAAGCATGGATATCTATCAAATCAGGTTCTAGATTGGAGGTGTAAAGATCGAAAGGATTAAGTGTGGTTTCACTCGAAAGGGGTTCTTCACAATTTGGCAAATCAAACACTACAAAGTCGCAGAACTCATCATTTTGGACACATGTTTGAAAATTGGAGTTGTTGGATTCAATTGGGTATGGGTAGCTTTGATTTGGAAATCCTCTCACATTCTCACTCTGTCCAACAGCCTCCTTATACATTGAAAAATTTGAAGCTAGTGGGAAACTAGCAACCGGTTCACTAGGTTGCATAAGGGCGGCCACGGAAGCTTCCACATTCCTAGTCATTTTGTTTGTTGCAGCAATATAAGCTTCCAACGACTCTTCCAAACTAGACTTGGATGGTGAGGGGGTTTCGGTAAAAGATTCGAAATTATTTGGATATGTGAAACTCCCAAAAGGCTGTGTAGAAACAGTGTCTAGTGACGGTGGGAAAGTCGGGTAGGACTGGTAGGAAGTGGGTGGTTGGACAGGGGTAGGGTCAACATGTGGATAAAAAGGTGAATAGTCTTGTGGATCCCTAGAACTAGATGAGTGGAGAGGGGTGAAAGATCGGCTACGAGATTGAGAAATATGCTCAGCAATGGACATCGGTTTAGGAGTTACAGCAGGACTTGAAAAAGTGGTATCAACATATGAAGGTGGTAAAGGTTGACTTGGTTGACACAAAGTGGGTTGTAAAGTCGAACTGTTTCTCCTAGACGCTTCTATTTGATCTTTCAAAGAAATTTTAGGCACGGAGGGATATGCCCTAAAACGACCGAAACAATTGACGTACGAAGCAAAATTAGATTCGGGATACAAAAGTTCGGAAAGTGATTTATGACGTGGGGTACCCATGATAGAAGAAAGGGGAAAAGAAAGAAGGTTGGTTGGTGCAAGGATTTATTTGCGGCAAAAATTTGCAAGTTGTTAAAAAATATTTCCTTTTTCCGTTTGCTCTTTATTTGGAAAAAAAATTTTAGCAAAAAGATTAAGGGTATGCAAATCAGAAAAGTATTACTTGCAATCAATTTCTATTTTAAGCGAGGCGTAAAAATCCTGCACAAGAGTTATTATTTGGAAGGGGGAAGATTTTTAAAGCGCAAAGAATCCTGCAGGAGATTTGACAAAAGATATATTTTAGGTTGCAGAGGGGGGGAAAAGGAAACAAACAGTGAAAAACTCGCGCGATGACGTCAGCATGACGCGGCGGTTTAGCGGCGGGAGCACGCTTGACCGGCGGAATGGCGGCGGTACGGAGGCTTCAGGTCTCCAAAAAAATTGTGTTGTTCTGATTTTCCAACCTCTTTCTGTTCTGATGTATCTTTTTCTGTTTCGAACTCTAGATTTTTCCAGATCCGTCTCGATTGTAGATCCTGGGAAATTCAAACAAAAAATACCCTTCATAAAATACAAAGATGATAAATTTTTATATTTTTTGATTTTTCAGTTTTTATGATTTTTTAATTTTATATTAACCCGAAATTGCAAAAAGAAAATGACACGCCATCCCCGGCAACAACGCCATTTGATTGATCTCAAAAACTATCTATTACCGCAATAAAAAACGGCGTCGCATGTAGCTAGCCGGTGAGTACGGGTCGGTCCACAGGGATGTTGTGAATTTCCTAATCGCTCTTACGAGTTAATTCCAAACTGTGTGAATGGATTAATTAAATATAAAAACTAAATTAATCTAGGGCAATTGAATTAAAGATCTAACTATCTAACTAGGGCAGATAATAAATTTAACGTAGGGCAAGGAATTAAATTTAACTAGGGCAAGGAATTAAATTTAACCTAGGGCAGAGAATGAAAAATTAGCTAGGGCAAGAATTGAAATTAATTACTTACTTTACAGATGGCTCTCTCCAAACATCAACACAAGACTTGTCAGATCTGAATTTCTGAAATGAAAAGAGGCATCGATGCTCTCCAAAAGAAATCTAAATTTTATTGATAAAAAGAGGCATAGGGAGGCATAGCCTTTACAATGATTTAGAGTTCCTATTTATAGAGGATAGGAAACCCTAGGTTACAATTGATTCGCACGTCTACATTTACCAAAATATCCTTAGGAAGACCTAGTCAAAGTAGACTTCAAGCTTTGGTAAAATTTTATGTCTCTGTCTCTTTAAAAGGAAGTATTGGGCCTTGAAATTTCCTTTGTTGGCTCTTCTGTCTTTGGGCTTCCTTATTATTTGGTTCTTTTATTAAAATAGCTTCTATGTTTCTTCCAGATCTCCAGTGAATAATTGCGGTGGACTTTTAACCGTTCGCTTTGTAATTTTGGACCTTGCATTGCCTTGTACTTTGTGAATTTTATCTTTGATGTAGGCTTGATCAAGAGTCTTCTGTTTGTTGGTCAAAGTCCACTTTTGCATCGTCTTTTCATCGTTTTCACTGTTTTCTGTCCAAGAACCTGTAACATGTAATATGTAGCAGACATGCGTCAAAAGCACTTGTTTATTTATAAAACGAATAAGAATGGGGAATATAATAATACAATATTATGGTGTGAACAACTATCTCAAGTACGACGTACTGACGGCTGTGGGACAGACCGTCTCCCCTGCTGGGATGAGAAGCACATACGCTAGTCTACTCCGGAGTATCGATGCCCTGTCTCGATAGTCCTACGACTAGGGACCTGTATAAGGATGTGCTTGTGGATTACCCAGCCCCCACGAGTGTGACTACCATCACAACGCTGGTAATCAAGAAAACATCCTAAGGGCTCCACTAATGTGTATAGGTGATATACTGAAAGAAACACATGTACACATTAAAGTAGAAACAAACCAAGTAGCATACTACCATTTTGAGCAAGATTGTCTATACAGCTGTGATATCCCAAGCTTCCATTAAGTAATATACAAACTAGTATGATACAGTAATGGCCTCTAGGGCATATACACTAACAATCTCCCACTTGCACTAAGGCCATGTACTGGCGTATCGAAGACCTATCATCTCGATCAGCCGCTCGAACTGAGTCTGGGGTATGGCCTTCGTGAGTGGATCAGCAGTGTTATCTTCCGTAGCAACTCTCCGAACCTCGATCTCCTGGCGACCCACGATCTCCCTGATCAGGTGATACCGCCTCAAGATGAGTCTGGACTTCTGATGGGACCTGGGTTCCTTTGCTAAAGCTATAGCCCCATTGTTGTCGCAATACAGAGGCATTGGATCAACAATGGACGAAACCACCTGAAGTTCCGTTAAGAACTTTCTCATCCAGACGGCTTCTTTTGCGGCATCAGCAGTAGCGATATATTCCGCTTCCATCATCGAGTCAGCAACGGTTTCCTGTTTGGAACTCTTCCAACACACCGCCCCTCCATTGAGGGTAAAGACAAAACCCGACATGGACTTGGAATCATCCTTGTCACTCTGGAAGCCGGAGTCAGCAAAGGCCTCGATCTGGAGGTCTTTTCCGCCATACACCAAGACCATCTCCTTAGTCCTTCTCAGGTACTTGAGAATGTTCTTTACCGCTATCCAGTGTTTCTCCCCAGGGTTTGACTGATACCGGCTTACCACACTCAGTGCATAAGCTACATTTGGTCTGGTACACAACATCGCATACATTATAGAGCCTACCGCAGAAGCGTAGGGTATAATAGACATGCGATCCCTTTCCAAATTAGTCTTGGGAGACATCTCTTTGGAGAGGGTGATCCCGTGACAAACCGGTAGATTACCGCGCTTGGAATCTTCCATACTGAATCTTTTCAGTATGGTGTCGATGTACCTGGACTGCGAAAGTCCTAATATCCTCTTGGATCTATCACGATGGATCCGGATCCCCAGAATGTAAGTGGCATCACCCAAGTCTTTCATGGAGAACCTGTGTGACAAGAACCCTTTGACAGATTGTAGCATAGGAATGTCATTTCCTATCAAAAGAATGTCATCCACGTATAAAACGAGGAATACGACAGTTCTTTCTACAAATCTACTATAGATGCATGGTTCATCTGGATTTTTGATAAAGACAAAATCTCTGACTGTCTCATCAAAACAGATGTTCCAACTCCGCGATGCATGCTTTAGTCCATAAATGGACTTAAGCAACTTGCACACCTTTCCGCTGCTCCCACTCTGAATGAAACCCTCTGGCTGGTCCATATAGACACACTCCTCTAAATTTCCATTTAGAAAAGCGGACTTTACGTCCATCTGCCAAATCTCATAATCATGGAAGGCAGGAATGGTAAGAAGGATTCGAATGGATTTCAACATAGCCACTGGAGAAAAGGTTTCGTCATAGTCCAAAGCAGGTCTTTGATGAAAACCCTTTACAACAAGTCTAGCCTTATAGGTCTCAACCTGTCCATCTATACCAATCTTCATCTTGAAGATCCACTTGCATCCTACGGGTTTTACCCCATCTAGAGCAATGTCCAAAGTCCATACTTTGTTGGTGTACATAGACTCCATTTCGGTCCGCATTGCATCCAGCCATTTTACTGAGTCAACACTCTGAATGGCCTGCTGGAAGATAGTAGGCTCATCACTATCAATGATGCAATCCTCTTTATCCCCGTCTATGAGAAAACCGTAGTATCTCTCGGGCGGATGAGACTGTCTACTACTCCTGAGGAGTGGCGTAGGAATGTCATGTTCTTTCGAACCCTCTGGTTCTTCTAAGATTTCAGTAATAGCTCGTGGTTCTGAAATTTCTTCCAATTCTATTGCGCTCCCACTTATCTGATTTTCCAAAAACTCAGTTTCCAAGAAGCAGGCATGACGAGAAACAAAAACCTTTTGTTCCTCTTCGCAATAGAAGAAATATCCCTTGGAGTTCTTTGGATATCCCACAAACTTGCACTGTACTGAGCGTGCCTCGAGTTTGTCCGCATGCTGCTTTTTAACAAAAGCTGGACATCCCCATGTCTTAATGTGCTTAAGATAGGGTTTCTTCCCACACCACATCTGATATGGTGTGGTAGGCACAGTCTTAGTTGGAACTCGGTTCAAAAGATATGCAGCTGATTCTAGTGCATATCCCCAGAATGATCGCGGTAACTCAGCATTACTCATCATGGAACGTACCATATCCAATAGGGTCCGGTTCCGTCTCTCCGATACACCGTTGTGTTGCGGAGTGTATGGAGGAGTAAGCTGAGAGAGAATTCCATTTTCTTTTAGGTAATCCAGGAACTCGGCACTCAAGTATTCACCACCTCGATCAGATCTCAGTGTCTTGATACTTTTGCCGGTTTGTTTTTCTACTTCACTCTTATATTCCTGGAATTTTCCAAAGGCTTTGGATTTATGTTTCATTAAGAAGACATATCCGTACCTTGAAAAGTCATCCGTAAAAGTAATGAAGTAAGGATAACCGCTTCGCACATGTGTAGACATTGGACCGCACACATCGCTGTGTACGAGTCCCAAGAGCTCGCTCGCTCTTACTCCGTGTCCAGTGAACGGAGTCTTTGTCATCTTTCCTTTGAGACAGGATTGACAAGTTGCATATGATTGATATTCGAACGGATCCAAATATCCTTCTGTATGTAACTTCTTCAACCTTCTCTCATTGATGTGACCCAGTCTACAATGCCATAAGAAAGCCTGATTTGTTTCCGGAGACTTTCTTTTGTGTGTATTCTGGACATTGAAAATCTGTGGTTGGTTTAATACGTATATACCATTGCTTAATGTACCTGACCCAATCAAAACTTGATTAAGGTGAATGTTTACAACATTGCTTACAAATGCAAATTCATAATCTTCTTTAGATAATAAAGATACAGATATGATATTACAAGTTGCATTGGGTACAAAATAACAATCACGCAAAACCAAAACATGTCCATCTGACATTCCCAAGTGATAGTCCCCCACAGACTCAGCATCCATGCCAGCTCCGTTTGCAACTCTGAGGGTCATATCACCTGCCTTCAAAACCCTACGCTTTCTCAGTGCCTGCATGGAATTACAGATATGAGATCCTGATCCGGTATCCAATACCCAGGAAGTAGAGTTTATTGATAGACAGTTTTCAATAACATACACACCTGAAGCCGAAGCCGCAACTTGCTTCGGGTCCTGGTTCTTGGCCTTCCAAGCCCTGCAATCCTTTTTCCAGTGTCCTTTCTTATGACAATAGAAGCACTCTTCCTTTCCCACAAGATGCCCCGCTATCTTTGTTGCCTTTGCTTTTCCCTTCGTTTCCACTTTACTAACACCACCCCTTGGTTTGGCGGGGGCTTTCTTCTTCTTTCCCTTGGCTTTCGCCTTGGACTTAGAAGAGGAAGATCCTCCTACAAACAAAGTAGATGTTTCCCTACCTTTCTGTAGGGTGCCATCTGCACTCCTCAGCAGGTTGAGAAGTTCTGAAAGTTCAACTTCTTTTTCTTGCAAGTTGAAGTTCAGGATAAACTGGGCGTAAGTGGAAGGAAGGGACTGGAGAATCAAGTCAGTATAGAGCTCGTTCTCTAACATGGTTCCAAGGTCCGTGAGCTCTTCAATATAGCCAATCATCTTAAGCACGTGTTCCGCTACCGATGATCCGACGGCCAATCTCGCCGAAAACAGCTTTTTCGAGACTTCGTATCTGGCGATACGGGATTGCTCTCCATACAGTTCTTTTGTATGGAGAAATATGGATTCAAGGTCCATATTCTCGTACCTCCTCTGATGTTCATTGTCCATAGAGGCAAGCACGAGGCACTTGGCCTTCGCGCAGTCAATCTCCCAGTTCTTACGGATTTCCTTATTCGCGACGTTGGAGGTGGGACCTGGGACAGGGGGAGCTTTGGTGGTAAGAAGATACCCCAGCTTGTCGTAAGTGATTGCCATTTTGACATTCCTGAGCCAATCTTTGTAGTTTGGCCCTATCAGTATGTTTTTATCTAGTAATAACTTAAGTCCGGTCATGATGATTGGTCGCTGCAATTAGGAGAGAGAGAAGAAACACTTTAGCATGATGCTCTTGCAAGTTTAGAGTGGTTTTTAGTTTGTCTAAATAGGATGGCTCCCACTGTTTCTCGAATTCCTCCTCAAACCAAAAAAGAAGAATTAGTCGGGATCAATCTCACCGTACAATACTTGCTTAACCGTTCAGCCAGGCCAGTGTTGGTACTTCGAGAGAGGTTTTCCAACGCTTTCGCGAAGCTCCTTAATTAAATAACCTCTTTTCCCTGGGGGCGTAGCCCCGCTAACACCTTTCTAGACACCTACTTGGTTTATAGCATTGATCGTTAAGTGAGAAATTTCCCGAGGAGTAGCATATATACTCACAGTAGGATCGGGATCCAAATATCATCGCGTGACGAAACTGAAGGAATCCTACCAGAATCATCACACTCCAAATGGTATGCAACGCTAGCAAGTTTCTGGTTCTTTAGAAACTCCCGATGTGAATTTTTGCCCCATGCTCTTATGACCTTGACTTTGGCCAACAAATCATAAGTCACATGTCAAGTTCTACCCGTCATTCTCCAGGTTAATTTGAACCCACCCGTACCTACCCTTGACTTTGGCCAACAAGGCAGTACGACTGTCCCAAACCAACGCATCTATCTATACTGCACATGAATACCCAATAGCTACCAATCACCATGCCTTGACTTTGGCCAACAAACATAGCTTGAATACTATTGACTATCCATGTGAAATGACGGAGGGCTACGAATGGTTTTGGCAAAACCATGAACGTAGTGAACTTGATATAATCGATGGAACGAGATAGCTTTTAAAATGAGTGGCTTAAGCTCTGCGTTTAAAAGTTGGTTTTTGAAAAGAAACGGAGTGGTTTTTGAAATTGTTCCAACGACTTTACTTTGGTTTATTTTCTTGCATTAATTTAATGCGTCCCATCATTTAATCCTACCATTGCAGAAAACAACGAAAATATGACGTACGCTTATACCCTCTGCATTCGCCACGGGGCTTCGTCATTACCCGTTAGGTTACTTAACTAACGACAGAGCGGGGGCTGGACTAGCGCGGATGCAAAACATAAGCAATGCCTAAATAGATATCATATATAGATATATACATTCGTCAGATGCAATGATAGCCATTCCAGATCACAGATGAACACATTGGATATACTAGGAATCCGCATTCCATACGAGCCTGTAACGAAAGGCGGATTACACGGTCGCGGTGAATAGCCAATACCCCACCCTAGACCGCTAAGGGTGCGGCAAACTACCCGCCAAATACCCGAAGTGAAGCAACCTCCCTCAACAATATGAGTAGGCCACTCGGCACTTCGAGGTACCCGGTAGTTTGTGCACCCCTCCTTGGGTCTATCCTAGGAGCAAAAACAGTAAAAGAAATTATACAATGACGGCTACAACCTCATCCCGGATGTGCGGCCAAATAAATAATATTACATCAATTACAAATTACATGAATTGAAAGATAAAGAAAACTCTCATCTCACAACCCCCCGGCTATTCATCCGCGACAATCCAATGAATTCATATACACATACCATCAGCATTACAGATCACAGATATGTATAACCCCCACTAATCAACGTATAGCGATTAGCAGACGTTCAATACATATATCACATCACAGATATAACCCGTTAGCTAAAGTCTTTAGAAGTTCGATCAAAATACGGATATTTAACCACCCCAAAAACAAATTTTGCTTTCTGGAAAATCTGGGCAGAAAAAACATATTGTAAAAATCCCAAAACACCCCACTGAACACACTGCGGGAAAAATTGCCCACGACCGAGTCAACTCGGCCGCGGATCCGCGGCAGGACGCGGTTCCGCGGAGCTTTGACCGATTCACTGGACCATTTTTCTTTGGTGTGTTTTAAAAACCCTGAGCCGATTTTTAGTATATGATTTATTATTTTTTGAACAGAAAACAAAATCGGCAGAAAGTTGATATTTTCGGGGTGTTTTGCGGTTTTTTCTCCGATCGAACTTCTAGTTACTTTGCTAACATGTTAGATAGTGTTTAACTAGGCTCTGATACTACTGTAAGTCCACGTTACCCGTCCCCGGTTCTTTGGGGTTGCGGAAATGATGAAAAAGGATTTTCTACGGTGGGGTAACATGGACTTAAAAACGGATCTTTGTTAAACTAACTATCTAACAACATAACTAGGAGTTTTACCTACTCGGTTAGGGGGTTATACCTTAACTTGAACTCCTTCTCTTCGACTCCTTGTGGTGGTCGGATGGTTCTCTCCTCGTCGTCTCCTTGTGCCGAAGATGGATCCACCCGAAAGCTTCTACCTTTGGCTCCAACCTCAATCTAGAGGAAACTAGAACACTTGGTTTGCTAAACCTTGTATACTAGGATGAGTAGAGAAGTGTTTTGGGTTTTTATCTCCAAGGAAATGGTTCTCAACTCATTAAAGGGAGTTTCCTTGAGCTAGAGAGAGCAAGAGGAAGAGGGAGAGCTTGGGGATGAGAGAGAATGAGAATCATAGAATGAGAAAGACTTTTCCACCCTTGCTCTCATAATCCAAAATAATCATAACAAATAATAATAATTGAGTATTATGCGATGGTTGTTATCATATCAAATGGCAATATCATTTCATGCATTAAATGCAATTTGTGAACAAAACAAGCAAGCAAAGGTCAATGCCATGAAATGATAGCCATTGTCATGATGATGGTCAACAAGTCCAACCTAGTCAACCGGTCAACAAAGTCAACAAGTCAAAAAAGTCAACCTTTCAACCCAACCATGGCACAATAATACTTAATTAATATTATTATTAATCATATTTCTAATTCTCATTAGGGTTTAGCAAAAGTCAACAGTCAACAACCCTAATGAGAATCCTCTGCCTCTGTCTCTGTCAACCGTGCATACACAACCGCATCCGTGTTCCGAGGAACACGAATACAAACGAGATAAAACCAATCCCAAAATGTATACTAAGATCTGGCTTAAACCAAAGCCCGCTAGTAATAACTGTCCGGACACCAAACGTGCACAAGTGCACGGATGTGACCGAACCCTGTCGCAAAACCATGCGACCTCTACTCTTTTGCCTAAAGGCGAATAGCTCTCTGTGTGGGACTCCAAAGACTCGATACTACGCTGGCAGTGGGTTTAACCACAGACCGCAAGCGGCACTAGCTGTGCGTAACGGCTCCCAGGTAGATGCCGATAAGAAGACTGACGAGTTGAAACCCATCTGAACTCCTACTGAGCCTGAATGTGACAGTCTCCGTACAGTCCGGTCTGTTCGTCTGAGAATATCGCATGGCGGGCCTAGGGGGCGGTAAATGTCAGTCCCCTAATAGCGGTACAAGTCATGTCGGAGTGTAGCCCAGAACACCCTGAGATAACACTGGAAACCTACCAGTGCATCTCGCTTGCCCTGGCCAGGGACGACTGTGTGTAATGGCTCTCCTTGACACAGCGCGATATCAACTCCCAATACCAGGAGAGACGAATCTTGTCTAACCGTTAATTCCTCTAAGTGCTTCGGGACTGCACCCAACTACTACCTGTTTGCACGACTCCTTTGAGCCGTGGTAGGGTAGTAATCAAAGTACAGTAGGAACACACTCGAGGCGAAGTGACAGTGTCAAGTCAGCAGACTAAGCTGTACTCATGTCACCTGGGAACTGATAACTGACGATAGGTATAGTATCAACCATCAGTTCCCGACGAGTCCTGTCCAGTGAACTCGTAACCTAACGAGCATCCGCATACTATCTCAAGTACGACGTACTGACGGCTGTGCGACAGACCGTCTCCCCTGCTGGGATGAGAAGCGCATATGCTAGTCTACTCCGGAGTATCGATGCCCTGTCTCGATAGTCCTACGACTAGGGACCTGTATAAGGATGTGCTTGTGGATTACCCAGCCCCCACGAGTGTGACTGCCATCACAACGCTGGTAATCAAGTAAAGATCCTAAGGGCTCCACTAATGTGTATAGGTGATATACTGAAAGAAACACATATACACATTAAAGTAGAAACAAACCAAGTAGCATACTACCATTTTGAGCAAGATTTTCTATACAACTGTGAATATCCTAAGCTTCCATTAAGTAATATACAAACTAGTATGATACAGTAATGGCCTCTAGGGCATATACACTAACAAGAAACCTGCAGGAAATTATTTCAGTGGAGTTCAGGAGGTAGGAGAGAAGAAAAGAGATACTCACAGAGAAAATTATGTGCTGACGTCACAGGTTGACCGCGGTTCCGCGGTCAAAGGCCTGATTCTGCCGCGGTTCCGCGGCAGAGAAGCAGGTTTAGATCTCCAAAATTCTTCTCTGTGCTGAGTTGGTTCTCCTCTGTCTGTTCAGATCCCCTGTTTCTGGATTTGTTCACTGAGCTTGCTCCAGATCTGAATCAAAATTTGCTTCAAGCCTGCACACTCGCACAAAAACCAATCAAAAATAACAAGATGATTTTTTTATTTTTTTTTATATTTTTAATTTTTTTATTTTATAAATTTTTTATTAACCCGAAATTTCACAAAGAATTAAACTACCGTCTCCCCGGCAATGGCGCCATATGATTGTCAAAGAGATTTTCTGTGTTTAAATTTACCGCAATCAAGACGGTGTCGCTTGGTAGCTAACCGGTTGAGTACGGGTCGATCCACAGGGAGATGGAATCCTTTTCTTTATATTTTAACGAGTTAAGTCTGATTTAGTCGGGTTTTGTTTTAAGATCTATGAATGAGAATAAGTTGGTAAAAAGTTTGCTAAGGTTAGGATTAGGTTAGTTCGAAATAGGGATCTTCTCATTTCTTTCAATGCCTTAGTTGTGAATAAAGATGTTAGGGTAATCGACAATAATGGGGATTAGCATGACTGGGAAGAAACTTAGTTTCTTCCTTTTGGTCCTTGTCCGTCCGTTTTTGGCTCTTAACCCTAACCTCCGGTTAATTCAACCACAACCGGTCTAACTAGGGAATCACCGCTATCATGTAGGATAGGGTGCCGTAGTGAGCAGATTATGGTTGATTTAAAGGGAGTCCGTATTTAAAATTATTTGGGAAAAGAAAGGAGTGAGAGAGATTTCCTTCTCTCAAACCGTCCCTCTCTTACCCTAACAAGTGAGGAATTACTCACCCATTAGGAGATTTAAATTAAAGATTAATATAAAAAATTGCAGATTAATTCTACCTCTAGATTAACAATTAAAAATTGCAGGTACGATAAAAAGAATGCGAGAAAAATAAAAAGCTTACTTTATTGATGTCCTCTCAAAAACGCATTACAATGGAATTTAAATTTAGATCTAGTAATTAAAAAGAGGCATAAAAATAGAGGCATAAAAATAAAGAGAGGCATATAAGAAAGGCACCCTAAAAGAGGCACACCTAATTTGGCTTTGAACTCTCCTATTTATAGATAGGAAAAAACCCTAGGTTACATTCTGATCCATACATGAAATTACAAAACAACCCTAAAAACCGAGTCAAAGCACCGACACTGCCACCGACACGTGCAGAGCACGGCCGCTGAACGGCGGCAGATGTGCCTGTTTGGCCGCGGTTCCGCGGCCATTTGATGGTCTTGTTTGATCAATTTTTTAGGGATTCTTTCTGCTACTTTTATTTTCTGTTTGGAACACTTGGTTTCTCAAAAACTCTTCAGTTCTCTTCCAGATATTCAACAGTGGACTTTTGCCTTGAGCTCCGCGTTTGAAGTCTTGGATCTTGTGCTGCCCTTGTGCTTTGTGCATTGAAATGCTCAATGATTTTCCATTTGTTCCTTGAACTGGTAGGCGGCATTATACGGATAGTGTGCGGAAACCTGTATTTCTCTGTTTGTTGGTTGTAATGCCACATTTGTTGCGAGTTTTCATGAATTTCACTGTAAAGAGCTGAAAGCCTGTAATCTGCAACTATTTAGCAGACATGGATCAAAAGTACCTATTTATATGCAATGTGATTAAGAATGAGTGGTATAAAAATGCAAAAATCTGATATGAACAGTTGCTTTTAAAAGTTTGATGCGACTTATTTGGTTAAAATCGCTTTCTTTAAGTTGGTTTTCCTTCACTCTACTTCTTTAATTGGTTTTGATTTCTGGTCTTTGGCTTACTTAGATTACGTACGCCTCGAGACGTTTCGTAATTTAAGTGCCAGTCATGCTCCGTACTTTCGAGTCGTTACAAAGTTGGTATCAGAGCGTTAGGTTTTACCTTTCTGAGTGTAGGATGACCCTTGGTAGATGGAGTAGGTGACTTAAGCCGAGTGATGTAGCGTGTGTATGTTCCGCGGCATACTTACGATACGGTACTCCGCCTAAGTGACCTTAGGATAAAATTGCTTGTAATTCCTTCTTCGATTCCTTATATCCCTTGATTCTATTCCACTGTTCTTATTATCATGTTTCTTGTACTAGCCATTATGCCGCTGAAGGCTACGAGGGCTCAGAGGGCTGCCGCCAGAGATGAGATACGAGCAGGCTCGTCTGAGACGAGGACTGATCAGGACGGTACGTCTACCCCTCAGGGACAGATTGATCAGCCTTCCTCAAGCTGCATTTCCAGGCTAGAGTCAGGTATGCAGGAGTTACGTCGGATGATGGGATCTTTAGTTGAGGCCAGTCAGGCACAGAGATCTGAGGAGGTTCCTTCCACTACACAGACCACGATTGTACCTTCTGCCCACACAGTTGTTCTTCCTACTATCGAGACCATTCTCGTATCATTACAGGAGTTTATGAGGCTGAGGCCTCCAGTCTTTACAGGCACAGATGCAGCGGAGGATCCGTAGATATTCCTCGACAGGATGGCTAGGATTTTCCGTTCGCTGAGATGTTCTGACGATAGATAGGTGGAGCTTGCGAGTTTTTGTCTGGAGGGTCTTGCTCAGACGTGGTGCGAGTCAGTCGAGAGAGGCCAAGCTGCAGGTCTACCTCCTATGACTTGGGATGAGTTCACAGTGGTATTTCTTACCCGTTTCCTTCCGGAGAGCGTCCGGGATGCTCGAGCCCGTAATTTTGAGGTTTTGCGTAAGACTCCAGGGATGACGCTGTCCGCGTATGATATCCAGTTTACTCGGTTGTCCCGATATGCTCCTTACCTGGTGGACACTGAAGAGAAACGCATAAAGAGGTTCGTACGGGGGTTAGACAAGCAGTTATTTCTTGCTATTGGCGCCCAGCACTTCGACACTTATGCAGTCGCGGTGGATGAAGCCTTACTTTTAGAGGAGCGCATTTCGGAGACTTCGGTCGTTTCGGGACCGAAGAGGATTCATACAGATATACCAGTTCTAGTACAGTTTGGTAGAGGCATGGCAGGCAGAGGTCGTGGCGGATTCTTTCTAGGCCGTGGTGATGGTCGAGGCACGATGCGAGGCCGATTGTTTAGCTCCTATTCACCAGGTCAGCGGCCATCGTCAGGATGTTATGGGTGCGGGAGTCCAAATCACCTCGTCAGGAGTTGTGTCGCAAAGCGCCAGGGTGAGATGATAGTTCCCAATATGACCTTTCCACCCTCACCCCCTGCTCAGAGAGATCTACTTCCTACCCCTGGTGGTACTCCATGCCAGGAAGACGCTCCCAGAGGCCGTGGGCGTGGCGTTCCTGTTCAAAGAGGACGAGGAGGCAGAGGCCGAGGCAGAGGACAACCAGCTATTAGTGGAGAACAGGCCCGAGTGTTCGCTTTGACTCCACAGGATGCGCAGGCTGTTCGTTATATGTATGCCCTAGAGGCCATTATTGTACATATGATGTATATTATAGTGGATGCTTGGATATATATAGAGAGGACTTTCTTGCTCGACATGATAGTATACTATCTGGTTATCTTTGTCTTAACATGTAGACTTCTATTCTGATACTGTCTTGCTCTCACATGTTGATAAAGCCCTTAGGATATGTACTTGACTACCAGGACTATGATGGAGATCATACTAGTGGGGCCAGGGTAGTTCACAAGTATATCCTTCAAATGTTCCTAGTCGAGGGAATATCGAGACAGGGCATCGATATTCCAGAGTAGACTAGCGTATACGTTTCTTGACCCATATGATGGGCGATGGATGATCCCACATCCATTGGTGTTTGACATCAGAGATAGTATACGGGTGCTCAGTGGAGACTGGGTACACTGAACAGGACTCGCCGAGGACTCCTATGTGGTAGTATACCTATCGTCAGATAGCAGTCCTCTGGTGACATTAGTACAGCTTAGTCTGTAGACCCGAGATCGTCATAGAGTCTTGTGCGGCTACAACTGTGCTTTGATTTCCTCCCTACCACGCTCAAAGGAGACGTGCAAACAGGTGGATTTTGGGTACAGTCCCGAGTTGTATGGAGGCAATGAGCGATAGGAGGGGTTTCGTCTCTTCCGGTATTGGGGGTTGATGTTGTGCTATGCTCGTTTAGCTATAACTGGAAGTCCCTGGCCAGGGCTGCTGCCGAGATTTACTGATAAGTGTTATCAGTAGTTTCTCGAACTGTTATAGGCCAAACATCGGCATGAGTTATCACATTACTGGGGTCTGACGATTTCCAACCCTAGACATTATATGCGACATATCAGACGAAGAGACCGGACTATACGGTTGTGTTACTGATAGGCTTCATAGAGGCTGTGGACAGGCTTGCTTGTTGATCTTCATATCACTCAATACCCGGGTAGTTGTTACGTCCAGCTAGTACTGCTGACGGCTTGTAGGTTTCTGATGTGATCATCACCTGCTACTGGCGTATTGACGAGTCTTTAGAGTCCCACACAGAAGTTCCCTGGTTCAAGCGAAACGAAGTAGGACACATATGTGATATGTGTGTGGGCCTGATTAAATACGAGTATATGATACCATATTGTAATCTAGCAGTCATCTGTTATCGGTTCGGTTATATGTGATATAACCAGTTTGTCGAATCAAGTGTTGATTCGATAATGTGATATACAGATAAATGATATTAGTCGGTCATATATGATATAGCCGGATTATTAGATCAAGTGTTGATTTAATAATGTGATATAAATTATATGTGATATAATTATATATTAACTAATATCATTAGCTCACTAATTATTCTTCATTAAATATATATTAATATATATGATATATATATATATATAATAATGAAGTATGGCATTTAAATTTCTATTTTGGGAAATTAGAAATGAGGTGGAAAATGAAGCATGGTTGCAAGCATGGGATTTACTTTTGTTTATTTTTCTTGACTCACTATTCAAGTATGGTTGCAATTTTATATTGCATAATTCCATGCTTGAATGAGTGAGGGGTCAAGGGTTGCCATTCATTCTATCTCATTCTCAACACTTAGCAAAATTCTTGAGTTGCTCCCATGGTTGCTCTCTAGCTTCTTCTTCCTCCTCTTGTCATGGTTCAAGCTTCAACCCTCACATGTGATGTGAATCATAAAACTTGAACACAAACTAGTAAGCTTATCATATCCCCTACTTTATTATCCTACACTAAACCAGCAATTTAGTGTGGTGTGTTTCATACACTAAAGAAGTTTAGTGTAGAGTTAGCTTGATCTAGAGAAACTTCGGGTGGATCGTCTTTGGCGCGAAGACAATGAAGGAGGCTCGTTCAAAGTCTCAAGAGAAGCCTAGTGGAGTCGCGGGACTACTACACGGAGCAAGTGAAGAGAAGGACCATCTACAAAGATTGTATTCTTATTCTCTTAATGTAAAAGTAGTTTACATTTGCTATTGTCTAAATCTATAGTTAAAGATTCTAAGTTTAGGGTTCGTTAGCTTGGCAATTTTTTGAAAACGGCATGGACGATGCCCCCCGAAACCTTGCTGTCGTGCTAGGGAACCTTACAGTGGTATCAGAGCCAGGCTAAAAATTTAGACAAAGTTTGTTAGATTACGAAACCGAAACTGCTCCGAAACTTGAAACAAGAAAACTCAGTTTTTGTCAAAATTTAAAGTCGTCAAAAATATTTTTAAACAACTGCAGAATATTATATGAGATGTAACATGAACACTGAGAAAATACGAACCCATTCCATTGGTTTTTGGCCAAGCACATTGCCCAAAAATCCGAGCAGGCCGGCCCATTTTTGTCCTCTGGGCTTCGTATTTTTTTGGTGTTCAGGTCTCTGGGTTTTGGTGTTTCAGATGTTTTTTGTTTTTGCTAAAATTTCATGAGATGTTAATTTTCTGTAAAGGAAACTCGGAGTGTTTCGTAGTCGTAATTCTAAGTTTCTTTCGGGTTATTTAGACGGTGTTAAAAAGCTCGAACGAATATCAAATACCTATTTTAACCCTTACCGGAAAATTTTCCAAGAATTGGATTTTTTCCGAGTTAAAGAACATTCAAATATAGTGCAAGTGATACTGTGGACCCTCTAGAAGAACAAAACATTGACTCGATTATGTGACCGTCAGAACCGCCACTAAACCCTAGGGTTTGTGGTAGTTCAGCGGTGCCACATATGAGCCATTGGTTGGCCCTTCTACGGCTGGTTCATAGGAGCTGTAGCATGTACTGAGTATTTTTTAAACTATACTCAAGTGTTGAGCTTTTTGGGAAATTTTGGGTGTTTGTTGATTCGATCGAAATGTTTAACATCGTCTAGTTATTTTGATGACATGTGATATTATGTGTTGCTTGGATATGTTATATTAGATCGTCGTGTTTTGAATAGCCGGGGGTTTTATGTGAGATGAGAGTTTTTATTTTCATTCATGTAAAATTCATTGTATGTAATATTCTTTTATTGGGGCACTTCCGGGTTGAGGATGATGTCACCATTGTTATTTATTATTTACTTTTCCGCATTAGGATAGACCTAAGGCGGGGAGCACAAGTAACCGGGTTCTAGAGTCCAGTAGGAGACCATCTTGAGGAGTCGAGTCCGGGTCTCCTAACTCTAAAATTGGTAAGGTTGCTTGCCGCTCTCGTAGGGGTCTAGGGATGTGGGTTTGGCTATTCATCGCGACCATGGAATCCGTGTTTTATACTGGCTTAACTTAAAACACGGAATTCCTAGTATATCCAATATTTCATATGTTATCTTCTGCTGCTGATATTCTGTGATGTGATCATTTTATATGCGTGAGACGAATGCTTTATTATTGTATATATAATATATAATAAACGTTTCTTATGTTTTGCACCCGCGCTAGTCCCACCCCGCTATGTCGTTAGTTAAGTAACCTAACGGTGCATAACGGGACACTGTGGCAAATGCGGATGGCATAAGCGTACGTTGTATTTTCGTTCCTTCTGTGATGCTTAGAAAGCTTAATTGATAGGACTTCATTAATGAGATTAATGAAAGAAAAGAAACCAAAATGATGTTGTAGAATCAAATTTTCAAAAAGGGTAGCTCTAGTTTTTTCTTTGCATAGCGGTATTCCTTGTAGAATATCCAGCACCTTATTCGATAAGGAAAGAGCCGAGATCTCTTCACCGGGAGTGACCTCTTTAGCGAAACTAGCAGATGCTACAACCCACTCGGTTTTGTTTTTGATTGCCTTTTTAGTTCTTGCTTTGCATAGCGGTATTCCTTGTAGAATATCCAGCATATTATTCGATAAGGAAAGAGCCAAGATCTCTTCACCGAGAGTGACCTCTTTAGCGGAACTAGTAAAAACCTCAAAAACACTCTTTTCAAAATCACTCGATTGTGCAACGATATCAAGTTCATTACGCAAAAAGGTTTTCTTAAAAACCTTTCGTAGCCCTCCGTCATTTCAGATAGGTACTACTTAGTATTCGTGTTACGTTTGTTGACTATGTTAAGGTGCAGTGTGAGGTAGCTAATTAGTGCTTCTCTGCTAAAGCATGAGATACGATTGGATTAGGGTAGTGTTGCGACTTTGTTGACTATGTTAAGGGTCGTACGGGTGGGTTTAATACAATCGGGAAATGACGGGTAGAACTTGGCTAGCGCTTATGATTTGTTGACTCTGTTAAGGTCACAAGTTGCTAGGGACAAAAGAATTATCGAGAATTTCAAGTGTTGAAATTTGCAATGAGATTGCATGCCTTCTATAAGATAGTTGGATCCCGATACCCACTGCGAGTAAGAGTTACTCCTGGGAGAGTTTTACACATCACAATTAGCCAATCAAGTAGGTGTCCAGAAATGTGTTAACAGGGTCACGCCCCAGAGAAAACGAGGTTTATTTTAATTAGGTCCGTGCGAAAGCACGGGGAACCTCCCTCAAAATACCAGCACTGGCCTGGCTGAAAAATTGGTGAACTTGTAAGGTGTAATTAATCCCGGCTAGTCTTACCTTTTAGGGTTTGAAGGAAGATTTGATAAAAACAGTGGGAGACGTCTTGATTAGATAAGATAATAACCAATCTAATCTTGCAAAGAGCGCACGCTAACGCGTTTCCTTCTCTCTCTCTCTAGGAAGCAACCAATGTCACGCCTTAATCAAGATAATAAAATGGATGTATTGACCGAACCCGCTTGTTATACTGAGAAGGGGAAAGTTGGTTCTGCTCCAACTTATAAGTGTTATAAGTCCGAGCAGGAAATAGGAACATATCCGGATTCCCATGCCACCCAAACGAAGAATATGTTAATGCATCTTCTTCGGGTGTGTTAGTTATAGAGAACTGTTTCTCAGTACACTCTACGTCCTAAGTATTAGATATTGGATCGAGATCCCACATATGCAATTTGTTGCAGGGGCTAAGGAAAGGCAGAGAACTGGGAAAGGGTGATCATTCTCTAAAAGTAGGGAATGGTGCAAATGTTGCAGCCAAAGCAGTTGGTGAATATCATCTTGTATTGCCAACTGGGAATACATTGATCCTGAACGACTGTTATTACGTACCCTCTATGATATGCAATTTAATATCAATTTCTTTATTAGATAAAGAATGATATAATTTTATAGTAGAGAATAATGTTATGAACATTTACCTAAATCAAGTGTTGATTGGGTTTGGTGCGTTATGTAACGGATTATACGTTCTGAATCAAAACACAGTTTTTAACGTACAGAACACACACAAGAGGAAAAGTTCAGAAATGAACGAATCCTTCTTGTGGCATTGTAGACTAGGTCATATCAATGCGACACGATTAGCTAAATTACATAAAGATGGATATTTGAATCCGTTCGAACTTTCATCTTATGAAACTTACCAGTCATGTCTCAAAGGCAAGATGACCAAAACTCCATTTACAGGACACGGAGAAAGAGTTACGGAACTCTTGGGACTGATACATAGTGATGTATGCGGTCTCATGTATACACATGCCAGGAATGGTTCCTCGTACTTCATTACATTCACTGACAATCTCTCAAGATTCGTTCATGTGTTTCTGTTGAAACACAAGTCTGAAACTTTTGAGAAATTCAAAGAATATAAGCATGAAGTTGAGAACCAGACGGGTAGAAGTATTAAAATCCTTCGATTTGATCGGGGAGGAGAATACTTGAGCATGGAATTCCGTGACTATCTAAAAGAGAATGGGATTCTCTCTCAGCTTACTCCTCCGTATACACCACATCACAATGGTGTATCGGAGCGGAGGAATCGCACCCTATTGGATATGGTATGCTCTATGATGAGCACCGCTGAGTTACCTATTTCCTTTTGGAGTCATGCGCTTGAGACAGCAGCACACCTATTGAATCAAGTTCCATCCAAATCGGTACCTACCACACCATATGAGATATGGAGTCGAAAGAGACCATATCTTAAACAAGTTAAGATATGGGGTTGTCCGGCCTATGTTAAAAGGCAAAATCCGGACAAACTCGAGGCACACTCAGTTCTTTGCAAGTTTGTGGGATATCCAAAGAATGCACAAGGATATATCTTCTACCACGATGAGGAACAAAAGGTGTTTGTTTCTCAATACGCCACCTTTTTGGAAAAGGAATTTCTTGTAAAAGAAATTTGTGGCAAAGAGGTAGAGCTGGAAGAAGTTCCAGCTACACAAACTACAACTGATGATTTATTGGAACCAGACGATCCAGTAGTCTCCAACGAACCCCAGCCTCTCCGCAGATCTAGTAGGGTTCCTCATCCACCTTAGAGATACTACGATTTTCTCATTGATGGTGGGAGCGAGGATTGCATCATAGAAAATGATGACCCAACTAGCTTTGAGCAGGCCATCACGAGTGGGGACTCTGTGAAATGGCTGGATGCGATGAGATCTGAGATGGAATCCATATACACCAACAAAGTATGGACTTTGGAACTTGCTCCCGAAGGGGTAAAACCTATTGGGAGCAAATGGATCTTTAAGAAGAAACTTGGTGTAGATGGAAAAGTTGAGACTTTCAAAGCTAGACTTGTTGCAAAAGGTTTTCGTCAACGACCAGGTATGGATTATAATGAAACCTTTTCTCCAGTTGCTATGCTTAAGTCCATCTGGATCCTACTTGCCATCGCTGCATACCATGACTACAAAATCTGGCAAATGGATGTTAAGACCGCTTTTCTAAATGGTGATTTAGAAGAGAGCGTGTACATGACTCAGCCAGAGGGCTTCATAGACAGTAGAAAGGTGTGTAAGCTGCTTAAATCAATCTACGGGTTGAAGCAGGCATCGCGGAGTTGGAACATCTGTTTTGATGAGATAGTCAAAGAGTTTGACTTCATTAAAAACATAGATGAACCTTGTATATACAAGAAGGTTGTAGAGAGTAAGGTCGTCTTCCTCGTATTGTACGTGGATGACATACTCTTGATAGGAAATGATGTTCATATGCTGCACTCGGTCAAGCTCTTCTTATCACAAAGATTCTCAATGAAAGATCTAGGTGATGTCTCCTACGTCTTGGGGATTAAGATCTATAGAGATATATCTAAACGGATACTGGAATTGTCCCAATCCAGGTACATTGATACCGTACTAAAGAGCTTTAGTATGGAAGATTCCAAGCGTGGGAATATACCCACGATTTCAGGACTCACTCTCTCCAAAGAGATGTCTCCCAAGACTGATTTGGAGAGAGCTCGCATGCAAGGGATACCCTATGCTTCGGCAGTAGGCTCTATCATGTACGCGATGTTATGTACCAGACCCGATGTAGCATACTCACTAAGTGTAGCGAGTAGGTATCAAGCAGATCCAGGAGAGAATCACTGGACAGCTGTAAAGAACATTCTCAAGTACTTGAGAAGGACTAAAGAGATGTTCTTGGTGTACGGTAACGGTGAACTCCAAGTAGAGTCCTTTATTGACTCTAGCTTCCAAAGTGATAAGGACGACAGTAAGTCGGTCTCGGGTTTTGTCTTTACCCTCAACGGAGGGGTGGTGTGTTAGAAGAGTTCCAAGCAAGACACCGTTGCAGACTCCATGATGGAGGCTGAATACATCGCTACCAACGATGCTGCCAAAGAAGCTATCTAGATGAAAAAGTTCATTGCTGAGCTTGGTGTGGTTCCATCCATTGAGCATCCAATACCTGTGTATTGTGATAACAATGGAGCGGTGGCTTTGGCCAAGGAACCCAGGTCCCATCAGAGATCCAGACATATTCTGAGACAGTATTACCTGATCCGGAAGATAGTTGATCGCTGGGAGATAGTTGATCGCCGGGAGAGTTGATACGAAGGACAACGTAGCGGATCCACTCACAAAGGCCCTCCCCCAGACACAATTTGAGAGACTTTTTGGGATGTTGGGTATGAGATACTACAACACATGGCCTTAGTGCAAGTGGGAGATTGTTAGTTATATATATGCCCTAGAAGCCATTATTGTACATATGATGTATATTATAGTGGATGCTTGGATATATAGAAAGGACTTTCTTGCTCGACATGATAGTATGCTATCTGGTTATCTTTGTCTTAACATGTAGACCTCTATTCTGATACTTTCTTACTCTCAAATGTTGATAAAGCCCTTAGGATATATACTTGACTACCAAGACTATGATGAAGATCATACTAGTAAGGCCAGGGTAGTTCACAAGTACATCCTTCAAATGTTCCTAGTCGAAGGAATATCGAGACACGGTATCGATATTCTAGAGTAGACTAGCGTATACGCTTCTTGACCCATATGATGGGCGATGGATGATCCCACATCCTTTGGTGTTTGACATTAGAGATGGTATATGGGTGCTCAGTGGAGACTGGGTACACTGAACATGACTCGCCGAGGACTCCTATCTGGTAGTATACCTATCGTCAGATAGCAGTCCTCTGGTGACACTGGTACAGGATAGTCTGTAGACCCGAGATCGTCATAGAGTCTTGTGCGGCTCCCACTATGCTTTGATTTCCTCCCTACCATGCTCAAAGGATACGTGCAAACAGATGGATTTTGGGTACAGTCCCGAGTTGTATGGAGGCAATGAGCGATAGGAGGGGTTTCGTCTCTCCCGGTATTGGGGGTTGATGTTACGCTATGCTCGATTGGCTATAACTGGAAGTCCCTGGCCAGGGCTGCTGCCGAGATTTACTGATAAGTGTTATCAGTAGTTTCTCGAACCATTATAGGCCAAACATTGGCATGACTTATCACGTTACTAGGGTCTGACGATTTCCACCCCTAGACATAATATGCGACATATCAGACGAAGTGACCGGACTGTACGGTAGTGTTACTGATAGGCTTCATAGAGACTGTGGACAGGCTTGCTTGTTGATCTTCATATCGCTCAATACCTGGGTAGCCGTTACATCCAGCTAGTACCGCTGATGGCTTGTAGGTTACTGATGTGATCATCACCTGCTACTGGCGTATTGACGAGTCTTTAGAGTCCCATACAGAAGTTCCCTGGTTCAAGCGAAATGAAGTAGGACACATATGTGATATGTGTGTAGGCCTGATTAAATATGAGTATATGATACCGTATTGTAATCTGGCAGTCATCTGTTATCGGTTCGGTTATATGTGATATAATCAGTTTGTCGAATCAAGTGTTGATTCGATAATGTGATATACAGATAAATGATATTAGTCGGTCATATATGATATAGCCGGATTATTAAATCAAGTGTTGATTTAATAATGTGATATAAATTATATGTGATATAATTATATATTAACTAATATCATTAGCTCACTAATTATTCTTCATTAAATATATATTAATATATATGATATATATATATAATAATGAAGCATGGCATTTAAATTTCTATTTTGGGAAATTAGAAATGAGGTGGAAAATGAAGCATGGTTGCAAGCATGGGATTTTCTTTTGTTTATTCTTCTTGACTCACTATTCAAGTATGGTTGCAATTTTATATTGCATAATTCCATGCTTGAATGAGTAAGGGGTCAAGGATTGCCATTCATTCTATCTCATTCTCAACACTTAGCAAAATTCTTGAGTTGCTCCCATGGTTGCTCTCTAGCTTCTTCTTCCTCCTCTTGTCATGGCTCAAGCTTCAACCCTCACATGTGATGTGAATCATGAAGCTTGAACACAAACTAGTGAGCTTATCATATCCCCTACTTCATCATCCCACACTAAACTAGCAATTTAGTGTGGTGTGTTTCATACACTAAATAAATTTAGTGTAGAGTTAGCTTGATCTAGAGGAACTTCGGGTGGATCTTCTTTGGCTCAAAGACAACGATGGAGGCTCATTCAAAGTCTTAAGAGAAGCCTAGTGGAGTCGCGGGACTACTACACGGAGCAAGTGAAGAGAAGGACCGTCTACAAAGGTTGTATTCTTATTCTCTTAATGTAAAAGTAGTTTACATTTGCTATTGTCTAAATCTATAGTTAAAGATTCTAAGTTTAGGGTTCGTTAGCATGGCAATTTTTTGAAAAAGGCATGGACGATGCCCCCCCAAAACCTGGCTGTCGTGCTAGGGAACTTTACACAGGCATCCAATGTCGTTGTGACAGGTACCTTGCTAGTATGTTCTTTCGACGCACGGGTATTATTCGACCCAGGTTCCACACATTCGTATGTATCTACACACTTTACACCGATGTTGGGCCGAAAGTCATCATCATTAAATCAGTCGCTTATTGTTATCACTCCGCTAGGCGAGTCGTTTGTCTCTCGACTTGTGTTTCGATCATGTTCTGTTCGTATCAAGTAGAGGGATTCATCGGTTGATTTGATTCTCCTTGATATGTTAGACTTTGACGTTCTTCTGGGCATGGATTGGCTAGGCACTTGTTATGCATCCGTGGACTGCCGTGAGAAGGCAGTCAGATTTAGTTTTCCGGGTGAGCCAGTTCTTGTTATTCTGGGGGACCGTAGCGTCACCCTTCCCAGCTTGATTTCTTCTCTTCGCGCTGGTCGGCTCTTGAGGAAAGGATGTTAGGAATTCCTAGCGTATGTCTGTGATACTAGAGCTGCAGAGGTCCCGTTGGACCAGCTCCTCATTGTGAGAGAGTTTCCTGATGTCTTTCCTGACGAGCTGCCTGGTTTACCTCCTGAGCGTGATATTGTGTTCTGTATCAACTTGATCCCCGGCACGGGGCCTATTTCCATACCACCTTATCGGATGGCCCCGGCGGAGCTTAAAGAGCTGAAGGATCAGATGCAGGATTTGCTAAATAAAGGGCTCATTCGACCGAGTGTGTTACCTTGGGGTGCTCCTATCTGTTCGTCAAGAAGAAGGACGGCAGTTTGCATTTGTGTATTGACTATCGTCAGTTGAATAGGGTGACAGTGCGGAACAGATATCCATTATCTCGTATTGATGATTTATTCGACCAGCTCCAGGGTGCGGGACATTTCTCGAAGATTGACTTGCGATCTGGATACCATCAGTTGCGAGTTCGATAGGATGATATTCCGAAGACTGTTTTCGCACTCGTTACGGGCATTATGAGTTCTTGGTGATGTCGTTCGGGCCCACCAATACCCCTGTAGCGTTTATGGACTTGATGAACCGCATTTTCATGCCGTATCTTGATCAGTTCATTATCGTATTCATTGATGACATTTTAGTATATTCTCAGAGCCGAGAGGAGTACGAGCAGCACTTGCGGATCATATTGCAGACTTTGAGAGAGCACCAGCTGTTCACGAAATTCTCCAAGTGCGTATTCTGGCTTGACAGTGTTGATTTCTTGGGTCACGTGGTTACGAGAGATGGTATACGTGTGGACCCGAAGAAGATTTAGGCCGTTCAGCATTGGCCCAGACCGGCATCAGTTATAGAGATCCGCAGCTTTCTAGGTCTGGCAGGCTACTATCGATGTTTTGTTCAGGATTTCTCCCGTATCGCTGCACCGTTGACTGGGTTGACCCAGAAAGGAGTTCATTTTGTTTGGACCGAGGCGTGCGAGCATAGCTTCCAGCAGTTGAAGACTCGTTTGACTACTGCGCCAGTGTTATCTTTGCCTTCAGGATTAGGCGGTTTTGTGGTTTATTGTGATGCTTCTCGAGTGGGGCTAGGCTGTGTGTTGATGCAGCACGGTAGGATTGTCTCTTATGCTTCTCGGTAGCTGAAGAAGCACAAACAGAACTATCTCACTCATGACTTAGAGATAGCTGCGATGGTTTTTGAACTCAAGATCTGGAGACATTACCTATACGGCGAGTCATGCCAGATATTCACGGACCACAAGAGCTTGAAGTATATCTTTCAGCAGCGAGACTTAAATCTGAGATAGCATCGTTGGATGGAGCTAGTGAAAGACTATGATTGCGAGATTCTGTATCATCCGGGCAAGGCGAATGTAGTGGAAGATGCTTTAAGTCGGAGACCCGGAGGTAGTTTAGCTTGTTTGAGCGTAGTTCAGAGGCAGTCGTCGGCGGATTAGAAGATTCTATGCGAAAGCCGAGTGCAGTTCGAGTTTACTCCGACCGAGGGACAGCTTGCGTATATCCGTGCACGCCCACGGTTACTTGACCATATCCATGAGGCACAGTACAGTGATGACCGTTTTTCAGAGATCATGGAGCAGGTTAGACATGGCAGAGATTTCGAGTTCGTGATCGATGATCAGGGGATACTACGATTTAGGGCTGGACTATGCGTACCAGATTCTGAGGGACTGAGGCGTGAGATCCTTGAGGAGGCACATCGATCGTTATACAGTGTTCATCCGGGTTCCACCAAGATGTATCATGATTTGAGAGACGTTTACTGGTGGGAAGGGATGAAGAGAGATGGCATGGACTTTGTTTCGAGATGCCTGACTTGTCAGCAAGTCAAGGCCGAGCACCAGAGGCCAGCTGGAGAGTTGCAGCCTTTGCCCATTCCGAAGTGAAAATAGGAACAGATTTCTATGGACTTCATTGTGGGTCTACCCAGGACCAGTCGAGGGTATGACTCTATTTGGGTGATCGTGGATCGATTGACAAAAGCGGCTCACTTTCTGCCAGTGAAGACCACTTTTGGATTTGCTCAGTATGCCCAGATATACATTGATGAGATTGTGCGACTGCATGGCGTCCCAACTTGTATTATGTCCGACCGAGGCACCCAGTTCACCATCCGACTATGGCAGAAACTTCAGGAGGCTTTGGGCACCCGATTGAGTTTCAGCATAGCTTTTCATCCACAGACCGACGGTCAGTCAGAGCGGACTATTCAGACTCTTGAGGACATGCTTTGAGCGTGCGTTTTAGATTTCGGTGGCAGCTGGGATCATCATTTTCCCTTGATAGAGTTCTCCTACAATAACAGCTTCCAGGAAACGATTAAGATGGCACCCTTTGAGGAGTTATATGGGAGGAGATGTCGATCGCCCATATGTTGGACAGAGCTCAGTGAGAGCAGTATTTTGGGGCCGCAGATTTTGCAGGAGATGATCGAAAAGATTCAGTTGATTCGTGATAGGATGAGAGCGGCCCAGAGTAGGCAGAAATCTTATGTGGACCGACGTTAGCACAGACTTGAGTTTACTGTAGGCGATCATGTTTTCTTGAGGGTCTCTCCGATGAAGGGCGTGATGAGATTTGGGAGGAAAGGGAAGCTTAGTCCCAGATATGTGGTCCCCTTCGAAATCCTCGAGCGTGTTGGCGCAATTGTTTATCGGTTGGCTCTTCCGTCCAGTTTCCCAGATGTTCACCCCGAATTCCATGTATTGATACTCCACAAGTACCTTCATGACTCTTCTCATGCGATTTGGCACCAGACGATACAGCTGGAGCGCGATCTTTCTTTCACCGAGCAGCCGATGGTCATTCTGGATCGGCAGGTAAAGAATTAAGGTCAAAGGTTATACCGTCCATAAAGGTTCTTTGGTGTGGCCCAAGCAGTGAAGAGGTCACCTGGGAGACCGAGGACGAGATGAGGAAGAAATATCCCCATCTCTTCGAAGGTACGCGTAGCTAGATTTTTAAATTCGGGGACCGAATTTCTTTAAGAGGGAAAGATTATAATGTTTGAAAGTTTGTTTGGGTCAATTATATGTTAATTAGTGATAATACGTGATTTTCATAAAACATAATTAATAACTATTTTCCACATCGACTGGAATAAATCTATTTTAATTGTGAAATTTTGTAATTACATATATAATTGTGTTTTATTAGTTAACATTTAAATTATTGTTCACTTAACTATCTATTTTGCTTATTTATTATTTACTAAGCTAAATTTTTAATTAAGCATGCACAAATCTAGTGTTACCCTAGGATAATATGTGTTTTAGCAACCATGACAACTCAACACTAATTTTGTAGCATGCCTTTCCCTCAAATTCTTTTTATGGTTCTAGATTTTAATTTTAAGAAAATAAAAGAAAATGGGAAAAAGAAATGAAAAGGGTGAAGCATGGTCCATTTATGAGGCAGGGGGGCTTGACTTTAGACACGCACACATACCCTCACTCTCTCTCTTCCCCTCAGCTCTCTCGGCCACAGCCACAGCAGCCTCTCCTCTTCATCTCTTTCTTCTTCTTCTCTCTTTTTCTATGCCCTCAAGTACATCAAAAAGTCCACAAGTCTAACACAAATCCTTGTCAAAATCATCACTAACTTCCCTTTTTCAATCAAGCATGGTTCTTGGCCAAGTATCCATAAGTGCTAGCATGTTTGGATCACCTTCTCAACCATCTTGAGGTATAAGCCAAAACTAAATACTTAATTGCTAAACTTTTAGTTTAATGTAACTTAATTTAGTGTTTAAGTGGTAATTAGTGCTAATTTTGAGATTTAAGAGGAGATTAAGATAGGTTAGGGTTTTTATGGCTTGAATAGGGTAACTAAGTGTAGTTAGTGTCTAATAATCCAAGTCTTTTCAAAAGTTTACACTAAAATACCTTAATATCACAAATTAGTGTTTTAAATACGGTTTTAAATCAAGTTTTAGGATATGGAGTATCTGCTATTTCTGTGGTTATTTTTAGAGTAAACAAACTTATGCAGTAGACTATACTTTGTGATTGGAGTGTTGTGTAATGATACGGGCCCATTTACCCCACATGACCCAGCGAAACCTCCATGTTTTCCGAGCTCGCCGGCCCCCTGGTGGAGTTGGGAATTAGTGCTTTGCAGACAGGTGTCTGTATGTATTTTAGAGTGTTTAGTGTTGCTTGTTTCCTTGGTTTCTGCTCCAGATAAAATCTGAGACCAATTACCTATATTTTTAGTATTGTAACTTGCGCAACACATACGTTCCGAGTCTGGGTTTGGTGTTTGCTGTCTATCACACCCAGTCGGGGTGGTTTCAGACTTTAGCGCACACGTTTTGGTGTTTTGAGTGCACACGCGTTTAGCTTGTGGCGCTAGTTTCTCGTATGGTCTTGATATCGCGTTTTGCGGAATATTAGCCTTATGTATGTTGCATTGTGTGATTCTAGGATCGATCATAAAGACATCGGACGTGGCACGGAAAGGAAAAACGGTGATTGGATCGGGCTAGCTGAGGTGTTCCGGTGAGTAGATGTACACATCTACGAGAGAATCGTCTGGATGGCGTAAGGCGACCGATAGTTAGAATTTCAATTAGTATTTTCATTATATGCGTAGTTCCTAGTTATTCATCTCATTGCATCACATCATCTTTTATATATGTGTTTGAGATCATTTCATAGGACACTTGCACCATTACCATTGGTTTATGCTGCACAGGAACTATTCATGTGTACACACACGTCTTGGTAATTGTTATGCCATGAACACTTTAGAACTTGCTAGATCAGTACCAAAGACATTTGCATCACACATGATACTTAAACTGGTAGTTGTATTTTTCATTTCATCAAGATTGACATGAAGGATTGCTAGTCGTATATATACCTTATTTCATTTTTCATTCATACCTGGTTTTCTACTCATAAATCGCATTTCATATTGTTAATATCATAGACATTCATCAATTTCCACATGTTCATGTATTGTGATTCTTCTTGAGGATTTCAGTATTTATGAGATTTATGGATTTGGAGAAACCGCAAGGATTTAAGAACGTATTACTATTTTAAAAATATAAGTTGCGGTTTTCTCGTGATATGATATGTGTGGTGTCCACTATGGGTTTTCTCGGTTCTTGAGCGGTATCATACACCCGATTCAAGGTATGGGGAGGGACCGTCTGCGGATGCATGGTGGACCCGGTGCGGTACCCCAGGGCAAGATGGTCGCAGATGATGGCGTTGAGCCCGGCAGGGGAGCACTACCGACCGGTTATTTATGACGCGGCGGATATCCGGATGATACTGACGTAGTCTAGAGATTTGATGATATGGGCCAGTCCGGACTGCCGGAGCCCGGGATATTGAGATCAGATGTATGGGTCAGTCTTGATTGCCGGAGCCCGAGACATTGAGATATGAGGATGTATATTTTGTGTCGATGCTTGACATGGATTTCTATTGATTTCATGGATGATATTACAGTTAAATTACAGAAGTTGATAAGAATATAGATTTTCTCGTACTAAACATATTCAGATCTCGTGTTGATTATGCATTCATGTTGCATACATACTAGTGCATCGCATCACATTAGTATATGTAGGTTGTGACGAAATTGCGCGCATGAATACGATAGCTTTATTAGATGTTACTTATTACTCACGAGTTGGCAACTCACCCCCATTGTGCCACAGTATTTTATAGGTCCGACCCGTCAGCACAGTAGCGGCGACGCACTTCCTCATTTTGTTCCTTTTTGCTTGGACTTGCGGCTTTGCTCGTAGGTGGGTTGCGAGGATATTTTGTTTTCACTTGTACTATTATTGTATCTAGTATACACCATCTACCTTATCTACCACTTTTACTATTATATTAGCGACTTAGAGATGAGACAGTGAGATTTGTATATATATGTTATTTCTTTGGGGTCGAGCTCACTTGAGTCGACGTGATGTTTTCTTACTTTTGTGCCTTTTTACGCTTATTTTGCACGGTGATGATATATATTGCATGTGATTGTGATTCCACCATTGGCGAAGAGGTAGCTCCCTCTTGGGGATGCCTTGTTTCATTATATACATATATTCTTGTTTTGTACCCATTTAGGGCCAGTATTTACAAAGGAGACTCTACCGAAATTTTCGGGAAAATGTGATGTTGCTTTTAAAAGTTTAATGCGACTTATTTGGTTAAAATCACTTTCTTTAAGTTGGTTTTCCTTCACTCTAATTCTTTAATTGGTTTTGATTTCTGGGCTTTGGCTTACTTAGATTACGTACGCCTGGAGACGTTTCGTAATTTAAGTGCAAGTCACGCTCCGTACTTTCGGGTCGTGACGGTATAATAAGATACGAACTCGATGAAACTTGTTTCAGGTCGAGAATGGTTTCTGGTTCTGGAGAAATAGAATAGGACTATTCAGTTGTTTTTTCCCTTTACCTTCTCTCTCAGGTTGTGAGGGCTCCTGTTATTTAGGAGTGTACACCTATTACGCTTATTGGATCGTCTTCTTCCAAACCATAGGCAGGTGCCGAAAGGTAGGGAAGGAAGAAAACCAATTAGCCTAAGTATGTTGTACAGAAGGTAATAAGAAAAGACATATAAAGGGATTAGAAAGACGGCAAAGGAAATTGCGACTGCTATCATTCACGATGAAGCCGCGTATATCATCGCCACTCCTACTTCACCTTTGCATTTCTCCGGAACACTCCGTATCACTATGAAGATCCACATTTATTAGACACGCCATCGTATAGATACATACGAACTCGAAGGAACTTGTTCCAATTCGAGAATGGTTTCCGATTCAGAAGAAATCGAATAGGATTATTCGGGTTGCCTTTTATCTTTGCCTTCTCTCAGGTTGCGAGGGCTCCTAAGATTATGAGGGTACACCTATTACGCTTATTGGATAGTCTTCTTCCAAACTATAGGCTAGTGCCTAAAGGTAGGGAAGGAAGAAAAGTATTTAGCCTAAGTATGGTGTACAGAAGATAATATGTAAAGACAAATAAAGGGATTGAAGAGATGGCAAGGAAATACACGGTTACAGTCATGAATCAGGATAGTGGAAGAGGCATTATTAGGAATACCCGGATACCCCTCCGAAATATTTTCATGTTTCAAATTCACTGTGCAATGTTAATTGAAAATTGATTTCCCATTTAGATTCTGACTCCAAGGTATGTATTTACCAGATTTGATTCTCACATCTGTATGGCATTGCAGATGATGAGTGGGAGTAAAATATTGGGAATTAGGTGATTATAGCCTCATTATATCGGAATTTTTTGTAATTGGTGATATTTGAGGAAATCACTTGGGTTTTGCCTGACGGGAAATTTTTGGTTTTGAATATCCAATATTATGCACCAATTTCAAGCTGATATATCTGTACGTTTATTTTATAAAGTGAGATATAACTTTTGGAAATTATGTCTGTGACATTTACCTATATCAGTTGGTGATTAGGTAAGGAGCATTCAACAGCGGTGTAATTCTTCTTAAGCATAGTACAGTTTTCAACCTACGACGCACAGGGTTTGGGTTATTAAACTCATGGGACTTGTACAAAGTATTGTATGTTGTCCAGTATCCATTAGGACAAAGGGGTTGGTACTCGTACTATATTCTGTTTACTTGTGACTTCTCTAGTTTTAGACAAGTATTTCGTAGAAATTGTAACATTTTAGAAAAAATAAAATATTATTTTGGGGAATTTAAATAATTAAAATAATAAATATTATGAATATTTTAATGCATGGAGATTAGTTTTAATGAAATGGTATAATTATATACCGATAGTTTAGAAAATATTTGAAAAGTTTATAAGAATTATTAATTTTGAAAGTGTTTAGTTGATTTGGACAATTTATAAATTATTATATAATTATTTGTATACGAATTTAATACTAAACTCGATTAGCATTTCACTAATTATGCATTAATCCGGTTATGTGCATGGCATGTCACAAACACTTGTTATATTTTAAATGAACCATGTTTTATTTCCTTTACATATGGTTTTTGTTTTATGAAATAAAAAGAAAAGGAAAAAGAAAATAGATGAGAGAAAGTGTGTGATGGGACAAGTATCTTGGTGAGAGACAGAGAGAGGGAGAGTGTGAAGGCTCTAGATCCTTCATGGCTCTGACCATGGCTCATTTCTTTCTTCACCTCACATCTTCATCTCTTTCATCTCATTTCTCCACCTCCTACCACCTCCTCTACCTCCTTACACTCACTTCACAAAAATTGATCTTAAGCTAACTCTAAACCCTATGGTGGTATCAAGTTGGAACTTTGGGCACTTTGGGCAACCCTGGAATTTTTCGTAGTTGCCAAATGAGGTAATTTCTTCACCTTTAGTTTAGAACTTAAGTTTCTTTAACTCCTATAATGATTTAGAATTAAGCAAATGAGGTTTAGTGATCTTTGGAAATTCCAAGAGAAAGTTTAGGGGATTTTATGAATTAAAAAGGTGCAATTGAGGTATAATTAGTGACCACAACCCCTGTAGTGTTAATACTATGGACAAAACCAGAGACTAAACCCTAAGACTTGAGCTTTAGATTTGCCGATATCGGGTTTTTGTGGGAATTGTGATGACTTATTAGGATCTGCTATGACCCGGAGACCCTGAAAAATATTTTGCAGATATAGTGAGATGTGCATACCACTAGGAAGCTACCCTAGAAACCCAAGCCCAAGACTTCATATTTTGGCCCCCGTTTTATTAGATTCGGACGTAATTTGCGTCCTAATTTTTTAGTTATGGTCTGAAACTTGGTCTGTACCTCACTTTTTAGAGAACTAGACTTACCCTGTATGAAAAAAAGTCTAATTTTACATTAATAAAAATCTAGAGTCGTTTTACTTGATTTCTGGCGATATTTTGCGACTTTTGAAACTTGGTTTTTGGATATTTTAGTTTTGACTCGGTCGTTTGACGTTTGTACGTCAATGTCGCGAGTTGTTTGGTTGTTCTTGCATGTGTGGAACATAGGTTCTAACCTATGTATGTTTCGTTTGCCATATCGGTTTCCGGACTTGATTTTGATGTTTGATACGATATGCGTTGAATTGTAAGTACCTTCACATGGATTTTCGGGAAGACAAGGGAGGACAAGGCGTCATCGACTTCGGCAAGCAAGGATAGTAGGTGAGTAGATATATATCTACGGGGGAAGTTGGGTGGATGGCGTATAGCACCCCCGCAATAGTAGAATAGGGTATTATTATATTAGTAAGTTTGGATATGATATTTGGATACTTAGCGAATAGGGTATTTAGAAGACCTTAGGTTAGATTATGTTGATCTAGGAAGACCTATCCAAAGGATGATTACCTTGGTGGAGAATCGCAAGTTATACGTAGTCACACACACGCGCGCACACACACAATTGATTTGTGTGTGTGTGTGTGTGTGTGTGTGTGTGTATGTGTGTGTGTGTATACATATACAGGGGTGATGAGGATAGCATGTGATATGTGAAGATGAGTCAATATGATCGGGTATGATACCGTGAGATTTTTGATATGTGATTGAGTCGTGATATGGTATATGATATGATATTATAATGGATAGTTGGGCGATATGTATTCATACATACGATAATATGTGAATTGATGATATTAGCATGTACGAGACCTTAGATCAGTACCCCTGATCATGATATTATACGAGGATGATACCGTACGAATGATAATGTATATATGATATTTGACCCGTACCCTCGATTTTGGGGATGCCGTACGATGGATTTTATCGTATGAGGTATAAATATGATGATTGATCCGCACTCTTGACTCGAGGATGCCGTAGTATGTATTATACAGTATGTAACGCTATGAGGCTGGATCGCCGACTACTAGGTATATCGACTCGGAATATATGTAGATTTTCTTATCCTTCCGACTAGTTCCTTAGTTTAGTCTCTTAGTTGTTAAATAGATACTAGACTAGGCTCGAGTCATACATATTTTCAAAACTAACGAATCGTGAGTATTTTCAAAGGACAACCCGAGGGATGCTACGGATTTTTCAAAGGACATATTTTTTCTCAAAAACACCGTAGCCCCTACTTTTCTAAAGACCACGATTCGTGCTATTTCAAAACGCTAAAACCGTATGACTCGTACACTGATATGTATATTTTATAATGTTGCATTTACTATTCACTTTTCTGTTATATTTATATTGTTCACATGTCATTGCATATTTATTACATGTGTTTCTTTAGCTATTATGAATCCCGTCTGTTAGGACACCAGCACCATTACCGATGATGCGGATGTTCCACGTACACTTTCTTGCCGGCTCACACACATCATCATCGGTAATTGCCATGTCACGTACACTTTACAAAACGTTACTTCATTGGTATAACCTGCTAGCTGGTAGTTTCAACACATTATTAATTAGTATGCTTGCTCTCATATGCTAGTTTAGATATTGCATTCCTTACTTAAATACCCCATGCATTTAGATATTCATTCTGTTATGCAATATTGTGGGGCTTTATACCGATATTCACTGTTTATTGACTCGTGATTTTGAGATTTTGGATTTTCCATGAGATTTCTGGATTTGGGGGAAAACCGTAAGAATTTTATAAACCTATTATCATTTTAAAAATGCAAGTTGCGGTTTTCTCGTAATATGATGTATATGGCGTCCACCATGAGTTTTCCTGGTTGAGTTGATTTTCGAGACCCGATTCGAGAAGTAGGATGAACCGTTTCGGGTACGTGGTGGACCCAGTAAGGTATCCCGGGGTAAGAAACTCGAGTTATAGACGATGAGACTGGCAGGGGAGGACTACCTACCGGTGATATTTGACGCGGCGGAGATCCGGAGGATACCGACCATAGTCGTGTGATCAGATGATTTGGGCCGATTCGGACTGACGGAGCCCGAGATACGAGGATGATGTGTCGCTGATAGACACGGTTTTCATGATATTTTGAGTGTCAATGTTGGGCACTCAGATTTTCTGATGATTTTATGTGTCGATGCTGGACACACTCGTTGATGATACATTCATACATCATATATATGACATGTTGCTACTTGAGGCACTGACCCGAGTACTAGGTATTACACTTATACTTAGATTATCACCCTTGGCACTACTAGATGTTTCAGTGTTATAGTATGAGGATGTTATCGTATCATTATTCTAATATTATAGTATTGTATGACCTAGGAGATCGTCATACATGCGATTTCTACTCGGTGATGTCTTCTACTCACGAGTTGTCAACTCACCCCGGTTGTGCCACAGTTTTCTTGCAGGTTCGGCCATACAGGTTCCGTTGCGGCTTGCTGGCACATCATTTCTTTCGGGTGATTGCTTGGTAGGTGGGTTCACTTGCATCATGACCACCGTTGCACATGTACTTTATATTTCAATTGTATCTAGTTAAAGGCTCCATCAACCAGACTTGTATTTTTAGTAGACTTAGAAACCATTATTCTATATTCTTTCGGCCTTAGAGTCGCTCTTATGTATTTATTGTCGTTTCTGGTTTTTCTTGATGATGTTTAGTTTTCTTGTTTTCTTTCTGAGTTTTGATCCTCGCCTTCGGTGTTGTATACTTATATTATCTTACGTGGTTGTTTCCACCATTTGGCGAAGAGCTAGCTCCCGCTTGGGGATGCCTATATATATATGTATCATTGCTTATACCGTTTTTCGGGTTAAAATATACAAAGGAGGTGCTGCCGAAATTTTCAATGGCAAAAAGTGTTTTCAATTAGCTACAAAACATTGTTTTCATATTATATTACTTATGTATTTAAAGAAGGAATCTGATTTCATTAAACCTTATTTCAAAACTTCCCGTCCACTATTTTCCCTAAAAGAGTTTAGATTTCTGGGCTTTTGGCTTACTTGAATTAGATGGGGTCCCGTAGACTTCACATGATTCAAGTAACAGTCACGTGCCTTTTCCGGGTCATGACAGAAATACAGGGTCCAAGTTTTGAGAAGTCATAGGTATAAGAATAAAGTAGAGAACCATGTTGCAAAGTATCAGGATTCTTCAAGGTGATCGAAGATGTAGATACTTGTGCTAAGTATTCCATTGATAGTATTGGTTTTGAGAACTTGTTTCTCTTTCAAGTTGCTCATATGTGAATGCACTCCTAGATGAGTAATGCTGATTGACCTCCTTCCATTTGGTTGATATGCACTGGAGACAGCTGCATGATTTTGAATCTGGTTCCAATTAAATTAGTGCCCATGTTTCTATAGTAGATATAGAATGGTTCATATCTTAACTATGTTAAGGTATATGAAGTTGTTCGGCTTATGCTTAAAACCAGAATTCGGATAAACTCCAGGCACGTTTCAGTAATGGCAGTTTGTGGGTTATCCCGGGCTTTGACGAGGGTTAAATTTCTACCATCTGAAAGATCAATAGTTATATTGTGCTTGACTCGACACCAGTTTTAGTAAAATGGATTCTTTTCAGAAAACATTAGTGGGAGTATGGTAGAACTGGAAGTGATTCCAGAACTACAAACGGTTACTGAAAATTTAGTAGGACCCAAAGATTCAATTGGATTCGACATTCCATTAGCCACTCCGCAGATTTGGTGGGTAACCTCAGACACCCGAGAAATACTTCAGTCTCCTCAAGGACGGTGACAGGGAGGTTCTTGTTTATCCAAACTTGCCACTACTGTTGTTCTAGACTATGAGATCCAGCATGAGGATGAGTACAGCGTCGTTCTAAACTAGCATTAGAAGTGCACGTCTATATGACTCTGCCAGAGGGTTGTTGTAGTCAGTGGGAGCAGCGGAAGCATAGTGGGCAAGTAGCTTATATCTATTTATAGACTAAAACAGGTATAGCAAAGTTAGATCATCTATTTTGATGTAATAGTCATAGAGTTTGACTTCATCAGAATAAGAGATGGATCTGGTAAGAAGGTAGTAGGGTGTGATGTCCTGGTTTTTGGATGACATGCACTTAATAGAAAATGAAATTCATATACTACGATCGGTTATATACTGTGGTTGTCATAAAGTGTTTCACCATATAGGATCTGGATAAAATATCGGGATTCTAGTAACTAGGTCTATGGTTTTAGATCTAGATTTAAGAAGTGTCCTAATCTGGGTACTTTGACATTATTCTAAGGATGTTTTAGAATGGTTGACTCCTGGCATGGTGGGGTACCTGCAGGTGATGGAGTCACCCTCTCTAAAGGATGTCTTACAGACTAAAGGGGAGAGGGATTTGCATGACTAGCATATCACTTTCTTTGGCAATTGAGTCAATCATGTGATATCAAGTCCCACACTAGATATTATTTTTTCACTAGTTGAAATAAGTATATATATTGATCCAATCCTGGAGAAACGGTAGGAAGCAGTTTTGAACATAAGTAAATGGTCTTTGGTAATTGGTAACGGCGGCCTCCTTTGGGAAGCGGTTATCAGTTCAGGCTTTCAAGATGACCTGGATGATAGAGAGACTGTCTGGGTTATAGTTTTTCCCTCTTTTGAGGGGCAGTATGTTAGACAGGTGGTCCAAGCGGATAATGAGGAAGGATTGGTGCAGGATATTGATAAAATTCAGCGGATGATACAGTCTAAGAAGTTTGTTGGATTTGCAGTTCACTTATGAACTAGGTCCCATCAGATATCCAGACAAATTCTAAGACAGGTATTGCTCATTTCGGGAGATAGTGGTTCTCCGCGAAGTTGAGATATAGAGAGATATAGAAAGAAACATTGGAGCGGATCCACTCACTAAGGCTATTTCTTGAATCATTTCTGAGGAATCACGAGCCTCTAATTACTTTCATAAACAGGCTTCGCGAAACTGATTAGTAGAGGAGTTGGGTGTTCGGTATCACACGGGCTGTGAGTATGCGACACCGCAATAATTAGCCTTAAGTGCAAGTGGGAGATTGTTGGCTATAGTGCCCTCAAGTCAATTATTATAATCGCAGGCACATGATTAGATGATTGAGGGAGGACCTATACAGGTAGAACAGTCTTACTCAAAATGATAGTATGCTATTTGGTTTATCTTTATCATCATGTACATGCTTTAGGTGGCATTACAGTTCACTATTACATGTTGATACAGCCCATAGGATTCCTGCTTGACTACCAGCATTATGATGGCGATCATATACGTGGGAGCTGGGTGGTCTATAAGCACATCCTTAAATGTCCCTAGTCGTGGGAGTATCGAGACTGGGCATCGATACTCCAGAGTAACTAGTATGTATTGATCGAGACCCCAACAAGGGGCGGTGGCCGGTCTCACAAGCCATTGGTGTTAGTTTGTTCACCTAAGATAGTATACAGGTGATCATTGGGTTATGAGTACACTGGACGGAATCGCCAGGAACCTGCTAGTTTGTATTATACCTATTGTGAGATAGCAGTTCCCAGGTGACATGTGTACATATTAGTCTGTCGACCTGAGATCGTTATTTGTCTCGTGTGAGTTCCCACTGTGCTTTGATTACTACCCTACTACGGCTCAAAGGAGTCGTGCAAACAGATTTTAGTTGGGTACAGTCCCGAGCCACATGGAGGCAGTGAGCGGATCGTTGGGGATTCATCACTCCCGGTATTGGGGGTTGATGTCGTGCAGTGCATGGGTGGCCATCACCAGAAATCCTTGATCAAGGTAGTCAAGAATTACTGATTTGGATCGGTAGTTTCTCAGTTTGTGATGGGCTTCATACCGACACTAAATGTCGCGTTATTAGGGGTCTGACTTTATCCACCCCCCTAGACTCGATATGCGATACTCTTAGACGAAAAGACCGTACTGTACGGATATTGTCAAAGGACGGGCTCAGTAGGGGTCAGGATGAGTTTGCTCGTCGGTCTTCCTTTCGCTCTGTAACGCTTTGAATTTTCGTTTAGGTAGTTTTTCGATAATCGGTAAAATAAACAGTATTTTCCGTAAAATGTCAAAATAATTAATTTTCAATATAGACCTAATTATACAAAATTTAGATAAGAAATTGCTAGTAATTGGTTAATTAATTGTCACTTAAAAATTTCTAGTCATTTAAAAAAAATTCCTTAATTAATTGTTTTTAATATTATTTTAAGCTTTTAAATATACATTAAATTAGTGGTAAATGCAAATTTAAATGGGTAAATTACATACTTAGGAACCATTATAAACTAAAATCTAGTAGTAACAAAAATTGTATCAAGACTTTCCAAGATTGTAGTTTCTATGGTTTAAAAATAAATCAAAATGAAATTAAAATGGAATTTTAAATAGAAAATTGATGTGATATGCATTAAATGAGTTTAAAAGATACTTTTTACATGGAAAATTCTACACAACTCTCTCTCACTTTCCTTCATCTCCTCAGGCCGAGCCTCTTGCAGCAGGTTTTCCCCATTTTCCCCCATTTCTTTGCTTCTAAATTCATTCAAAAATCCGCCGAAATCCACAAATTTCTTCACAAAACTCAAACAAATCCCTATTCTACCTCTTCTCAAACCCAAATTAGTTTAAGACGAGGAGAAAGGAGGTGTCTTGGAGGCTAGTGCAAGCCAGGGTTCACTACTTGTGAGGTATAATTTCAATCAATTGGTTAATTGTAGTTTAAACATGCTAAAATAGGATTTTAAAGTGTTAATTTGGTTGTTACTGCTTGTTTAATGAAATTCAAGAAAAGGTTTGAAATTTTAACTAGGGTTTGAAGCTTTGTAAGTAGGTTAAAATTAGTGTAGTGGCTATCTAGTAGGTTAGTTTAGATATTTGTGCGATGTTGTGATCGCTATATCGTTAATTCGCGATATTTGCATCGAAATTGAAATGTTAATGCTTACTAGGTTTTTCATAAAATTTAGGAGGTGATTTAATTGTGATATCTTGACGATATTAATAGCATCTTCTACGACTTTTAGGGTGTGCGAATGCAGAATTTGGTTTAATCGGGTTTTAGCTTTGACGGTTGCTCCGAAACGACGATTTTAGCTAAGGTTTTAGCGGTTTTCGTGTGTGTTCCGCGCACCTAGTGTACGTTGTGCCTAACTTGTGGACATTGATTCTTTTCATATTATGACTTGTGTCATTTCATGATGTGTAACCTTATGTTGTGTGTTATGCAATTTTAGGATCGGTTGCGGAAACATCGGACGCGGCGCGCAAAGGCAAAGCGGTGGTTGGATCAGATTAGCGAGGCGTCCGGGTGAGTAGATCTATACATCTATGGGGAAATCGTCTAGATGGCGCGAGGCGCCCCATAGTTAGGGTCACTTTATTACTTGCAACTATATGCATAGTTATTTAGTTAACCATCTCATTCATATGCATATCTTTCTAGTTATTCGTCTGCTGGCATTGCATGGTTATCTATATACCTATGTGTGATATCACCTCTTAGGACACGTACACCATTACCATTGGCTTATGTTGCACGCACACTATTCATGTGAACACACACGCCTTGGTAATTGTCATGCCATGAGCACGTTAGAACCTGCTTAGTTCAGTATTAAACACTTGCATCATACATGATACATTGAATTGCATAGCATGTATATACCTCACTTCATCATCATGCTTATATAGATTCCTAGCCACAAATCACATTGCATACCTTTGATATCATAAGCATTTATCATATACAACATGTTGGGTATTATGATTTTCTTGAAGATTTCAGTATTGATGAGATTTCTGGATTTTGGGGAAAACCGCAAGAATTTAACAAAAGTTTAATATCATCATTTTTAAAATAAAGTTGCGGTTTCTCATGAAGTATGTGTCGTCCACCATGAGTTTTCATGTTTTCTGTTGGATTTCGAGACCCGGTTCGAGGAGTGGATGAACCGTCTCGGGTACATGGTGGGCCCGGTATGGTACCCCGAGGCAAGAAGATCGAGTTGTAAACGATGAGCCTGGTAGGGGAAGACTACCTACCGGTGATGTCTGGCGCGGCGGATATCCAGAGGATACCGACCGTTGTCGTGAGATTTGATGATATGGGCCGATCCAGACTGACGGAGCTCGAGATATTGAGATATTGACATGGTGAGACATTGAGACAGATATATTTCTATATTTGGTGTCGATGCTTGACACGGTTTTGGATGATTTCATTGATGGTACCTTAGATATTGCACAGATATTTTTTTTAAGTTAAGAATGCAGAGATCATCATATTTTAAACACTTAAAGATTTCGTATTGATGTTGCATACATGTGCATACATACTAGCGGCATTACATCGCATCTAGACATACATGTTGTGATGCATTTGCGTGCATTCTTACGATAGCCTTATTAGAAGTTATTTTCTACTCACGAGCTGGCAACTCACCCCCGTTGTGCCACAGTGTCTTGCAGGTCGGACCCATCAGCTTCATAGCGGCGGGCGTATCTTTTCATTGGCTTCTTTAGCTCAGACTCGCGACATTGCTCGTAGGTGGGTTGCGAGGACACTTTTTTCTCTTTTTTTTGTACTATCATTGTATCTAGTATTCTCCATCTACCACTTCTTATTTTATATATGCGACCTAGTGATAAGACTGAGAGATTTGTGTATATGTGGTTCCTCTAGGGTCGAGCTCACTTGAGCCGACGTTGTGTTTTTCTTATTTTTTGTGCTTCCTTATGCTTATTTGCTTGATATTGCATATATATTGTGTGTGGTTGTGATCCGCCTTGGGCGAAGAGCTAGCTCCCCCTTGGGGATGTCATTATATCATTACAGGTTATATATATCTTGTTGTACCCATTTTGGAGGCTAGTATTTACAAAGGAGACTCTGCCGAAATTTTCGGAAAATTTTGATATTTTAAAAAGGGATTAATATAATTTAATTGGTTTAAAAATTGTTTTCATAAAAGGTTTTCCTTCACTCTTATTATTTATGGTTTAGATTTTCTGGGTTTTGGCTGACTTAGGTTACGTTACGCCTTGAAACGTCTCGTAATCTAAGTGCCAGTCACGTTTCGTACCTTCGGGTCATGACACGCTCAATACCTGGGTAGCCGTTATGTATAGCTAGTGCCGTTGACGTGCTTGTGGTTAAACCCACTGCCAGCAAATTGACGAGTCTTTAGAGTCCCACACAGAGGGCTTCCCTACTTCGGGCGAAACGATGTAGAGGCCGTATGGTTTTACGGCAGGGTTCGATCATATACGCCGTATCATGATTCGGACGAATAATACTAGTAGGCTTTGGTTTAAGCCGGATACTAGTATTATATTGTTGGATTATTTTCGTCTCATTGTATCCGTATTTTTCGGAATACGGATACGGGTATGTATATACGGATGAGGGGCATTCTTGTAATTTATTACAAGAAAGTTTCTAGAAGTTGCAACCTCATTAATGTTTTAATCTTTTTGTTAAAAGGTTTAATGAGGCGGAGAGGTGAGTGTGATATGCATTGATTGAAGCATAGTTCAAGGCATGACTCATGCTTGATATTTATTGTGAGTGTTGTGAGATATTTGTGGTGGACTTGAGATGTTATTCTTGAGTTGCTTTTATTCTTTTTTTCACTCACACTCTTACAACATACACAACAAAAAGGGGCAGCCACTTCTTTTCTTTTGTTGCTTTGTTCTAGCTTCACACACTCATCTCCCATGGCATCTTCTTCTTCCTCCACCATAACCCTCTCCTGTGTTGAGAAACCTAGGGTGTTTAAAGACAAATTAATTCTCCATTAGACTCTACATCTTCTAGGCTATCAAGTTTGGCAAACTAGATACCCTAATTACTTCGGTTTTGGAGTAGGAGCTCGATTCATAGACTCTTAGATGGATCATCTTCGATGGAGGGAGACCGGCGACCAAACTTAATCGTGGTGGCCACTAGGAGCTTAGGAAGAGGTTAAAGACCGAAGGACACGGATCATTCGGTATAACATCTCAACTCTCCTTTTTAACTTGCTAGTTTTTAGGGTTAATGGTCGATCTGTATTCGGGGTTGTGGTAGCACTGGTTTAGAAAAATTTTGTTCCACATTTGGCTACGGATTGATGGCCGGGGCACTGCCGTAACCCAACAGTTATGCCAGGTAACGATTCATATTTGATGAACTTACAAGTCCAGTCTACTATTGTTAATCAAATCAAGGCAGCTCAAGCAAGTGATGCCAAGCTACAAAAGATCTGAGAACAAGTAGAAAGTGGACTTCAAACTGGCTTCATCATCCACGAAGATAGATCCTTGAGATATGGAAGTCGATTATGTGTACCAAAAGGCCCAGTTAGAGAAGAGTTGATGAAAGAAGCTCATAGCTCTCCTTATTCTGTACACCCCAGTGGTACAAAAATTACAAGGATCTACGGCAACACTACTGGAGGCATGGAATGAAACGCGAAGTAGCCAGAAGCGTAGCCAAGTGTTTTGTGTGTCAGCAAGTAAAGGATGAACATCACAGAACTGCCAGTCTACTTGAGCCATTACCAATCCCAGAATGGAAATGGCAGTAAATTACTATGGATTTCGTGACTGCCCTTCCTCGCAGCATGAAGGATAATGACGCAGTATGGGATATTGTGGATCGACTCACCAAGTCGGCTCACTTTATTCCCTTTCGAGTTGGCCAATCTACCGAGACGTTAGCAAAGAAGTACACGGAGGTAATCATGAATCTAAAGTAAGATTTAACCTCAAGATGTACTATTTTTTATACCCATGAAACTCATGCAGGAGATTGTGAGATTACATGGAGTACCAGTTTGCATCGTCTCCAATCGTGATACCAGATTCCGATCACAGTTTTGGCAGATTCTGTAAGCTAGCCTGGGAACGAGTCTGAACTTCAGCACAGCTTACCATCTACAAACGGAAGGAAAGTCCAAGCAAACAATTCAAATTCTGGAAGACATGCTAAGAGCTTGTATGTTAGACTTCGAAGGTTCGTGGGAAGATCACCTACACCTTGTGGAGTTTTCATACAATAACAGCTATCAGGCGAGTATTGGAATGGCACCATTTGCAGCACTCTACGGAAGGAAGTGTCGTTCACCATTAAGTTGGGACGACATTGGAGATCGTGAACTCTTTAGATCAGAGAAAGAATGCGCATACCCCAAGACCGACAGAAGCATTGGGCTAATGCAAAGTGCCGACACCTGGAGTTCCAACCTTGAGACCATGTTTTCTTAAAGATTTCTCCAAACCGGGGAGTGATCCGCTTTAGCAAGAGGGGTAAGCTCAGTACCATATACATATGACCGTTGGACATTCTCAAACGAGTCGGAGAAGTGGCATACCGTTTAGCCCTACCACCCTCATTGGAAGGAGTGCACAACGTGTTCCACATATCACAGCTATGAAGATATGTGAGCGACCCTAGCCACATACTTGATCACTCATAGCTCACACTCTAGACTGACCTGACTTGCGAGCAACAACCCATTGAGATCCTGGACCGAAAGATGAAGACCCTACGGAACAAGAAAGTAAACTTGGTCCGAGTGATGTGGAGAAAAGATTCACCAGGAGAATCAAAGTGGGAACGCGAAGAAGACATGCGTGCAAGATACCCTCACTTATTTGTAAATTAGTCCCTATGTAAATGTAAATTTCGAGGAAAAAAATTTTATAAGGAGGGTAGAATGTAATGACTCTGAATTTACTGTACGGAATTTTCCAGTTTAATGTACAGAAATGAGGTATACATCCTAAGATTGAGTTATAAGTTAACTTTGTTAAATAACAGCAAGAACCCACTTGTAGCTCACTGGTAAAGCTCTTGCACTGCTGTGACGTAGCCCCTGTGTTCGAATCCCATCAAACACGTTATTTTTTTTCTGATTTTTTCTTTTTAACATTTTGGAATCCAAAAATTTTACACGTGCAATACACATAAAAATGAAAAGTCAGAAAAATAAAAAATGTCCAAAAGGGTTTAAACACTGAGTTGTATACGTGGCATCAATCCAGACCCCAAAGACCCAATGCGACCGTCCAAAAGACTTAGAAAACCGGCACCGACGATCGAGATTGCCCTATATTGCCCCGGGCTTTGTACACTTGACTCTTGACCTACCCATAACTCCTCTGCCCTGTTTGATTTCCCTGCAATCAAATAGAGACCTTTTATTTCACCATTTATCATCTTTTTAATGCATTTTAATTCACCATTTTAATTCCAAAACCCTAATTCTACACAATAAATACCACCCCATATTTTGGCTCAATATCATTCTGAAATTTCTAGCTAAAACTCTCAAAAATTCTCTAAGTACAAGTGGAGTAAAGAGGAGTCAGCAAGCGGTCAACTTCCGACAAAGAATCGAAGCTATTACGGAGCTCCTGCTACGTCACGAAAATCAACTCTCCTTCTCCTACCTCTTCTTAAATTAATCAACTAGTAAGTCCCTCCTAAACTTCTTTTCTCTTCATTGAATTTATCTTTTTATAAAAATCGGTAAAAGTGGAGTTATATCACTTTTTCCAACTCCTATAACTCTAATTCCTATAATCTTTTGGTCAAAAAAATTTTGTACAATACTTGTAACCTTAAACCCTAATATTTAGAATCAAAATTTCATTAAAATTCTCATGTGAAATAACAATAGTAGCACTTTTTCGTTTAAATACCATGAACTTTAAATATCACCTCTTTTAGTTTTTATTACAAACATACCTTTAGAAAAACTTCACGGGGTAATAACCTACCCCACACGCACACATGGTTCCATAGCATAATACCTCTTTTGTATGAATTGTTGTTTCGAGGATAATATTACATTAAAATACCACTCACTTTAAAAACGGTTTTCTTTTAAAACAATATTCTTATTTCCTTTGCGATTATACCTCTACAACCCTTTTTAGGGGACCCGCTATTGGATGGTGCGGATTATCGCACATCCTTGGGCTAGCAAAGCGAGATGCAGACCTCCTCACGGAGCATTCGATCTTGAAAGGTTTTAAATACGGTTTTTAAGAAAAACGAATTTTTCTAATTAAATAAAATTAATTAATTTTTAATAATTATATAAAATTACAAAATCCATATATTTTCAAAATATAATAAACTTACATTTTTTAAATGAAAGAATTACAAGTTTCACTAAAATACCATCAAGATACCAACAAAAGACAAGTTTTACAATAAAATACCATGAACTTTTCAAGCTATGTAATTATCACTAAAATACCTCAAATCCTTAAAATTCACATCCATGAAAACCCTAAATAATATAAATAAATACTCGAGATTTATTTTGAAATTTTATTAAAAACATTTTTCATAAAACCCCTCGAGTTATATAAAACAATATTTAAGGACTTTAGTAAATATAGGTTTAAGCGGGATCAATTCTCTTGAACCCCAGGGAGCCGGAGAAAGTGAGTGTTTGCCTATTTAAGGTAGAAAACTTGACAGAGTTATCAATGGTAATTGTCTTGGAAAAAGACACAAATCCTGCCGTCCATGTGCAGCAGTTATCGATGACTCCTAAACCTAATTCAGGATCTAAATCAGTTGCAAGTGTCTGACTCAGTCTGAGTCTAACTCAAACCTGAATTCAAACTCAAATCAGAGTCTAATTCAAACATGAATCCAAAGTCTAACATGAATACTTGAACTTGAACCTGAATACTTGAATTCAAACACCAATACCAAACATGAATACTTGACTTGACTTGAACGAGTCATGGTTATAACTTGACATGACTTCTTGAATACATGATTACATCCTGAACCTGACTACTTGAACAATTTGTATCCATGGTTTCGGCAAGACTTGTAAATATAACCTATACAATACATCATGCGGGGATAACGGGGTAGATTGGTACGGAACGTATTAACGTGGCACGAGATAGTCACTTAAGACACCTACATAAACTCTCGTGCCATTGTCCTGTGGGTTTTGACGGGGCCTTGTACTACATGTTACCATAGTCCACGAGTAAGATGGACTCCTCTCATATACACAAATACCTTCTGTACCATAAACAACTACGTTAGAATAACAAACATATACCTATACAACTTACCAGTTTTTTTTATCATTATTTGTTCTATTCCGTTCCTTCCTTTGGGACTTACCGAGCGCTGGTTCGCTGACGACATTCCTGTCTTTTCTTTCTTTAGAATGTTTGTCAAGAGGACCGGACTCTTAAGAGATCAAGCCTAACCAGGAGGACTTGGACCAACTCACTGCCCAGCCGGACTTCTAGCTCTCCTTGTATTTACTTTCAGTTTGTATGCCACTGTTTAGGCACTGCTTATTTCATTGTATCTTTCCTTTTCAAAAATAGGTGTATGTAAAGATGAATGTAAATAATGGTTGTTGTTTATTTTATATCACTTGTCATTCTTGTGCATTATATATATATCTATATATATATATATATAGATATATATATATATATATATAGATATATATATATATAGATATATATATATAGCTTAATTACGCTTAACTTATTTATTTCTTAATAAATACGTTGCGGCTCGCCACGTCACCGTTTTTATACACTGGGAAGCGGGGTGTGACACACTGTTTGATTTTCCTACAATCAAACAGAAACTCTTCAATTCACCATTTAACACATTTTTAATGCATTTTAATCCAAAATTTTAATTCCCTAACCCTAATTCTTCACTATAAATACCACCCCATACCTAGCTCCCCTCTATTCTGAAAATTTCTAGCAAAATCACCTCAAAAATTCCTAAGTGCAAGTGGAGTCAAGTGGAGTTAGCAACCAAGCTCCTTCCATCGAAAATCGAAACCGTTTCCGTAGCTCCCGCGACGCCATGAAGCCCCTTCCCTTCTTCCTTACTCTCTTCTCGATATTATAAAGCCGTAAGTCTCTCTCATCTTTTCTTCTTTTCATCTCAATTCATCTCCTAAAATTATATCGGTAAAGTGGAGTTACCTCCGATACATTTTTTTTAAAACTTAGAACTCCCTTTTTCTTAATACATAGGTCAAACTAATTTTACCACCCTACTTGTTACTTTGATTACAATCTTTTAGCTTCGAGTTTAACCAAAATTTTCATGTGAAACAAACATAAACAAACTTTTTCATTAAAATACCTTGAACCATAGTATCACCCTCTTTTCGATAATTGTTTAAACAATACGTTTAGGAAAATTTCACGGGGTAACGACCTACCCCACACACACACACTATGGTTTCATAGCACGATATCCATATATATATATGGTTGGTTCAAAGAATAGCTTTTCATTAAAATACCACATTTTTTCAAAAGCGGGTTTCTTTTAAACCGGTATTTTGTAATCCTTGGCAAATACACCTCTACAACCCTCGTTAGGGGACCTACTATTGGATGGTGTGGATTATCGCACATCCTTCGGATAATAGAGCGAGATGCAGAACTCCTCACGGAGTATTCGATCTCGAAAGGAAATAAAATACGGTTTTTAAGAAATGCGACTTTTCTAAACAAAACTAATTTTTGAAAAATTATATAAAATTATAAATCCATATTTTCAATAAAATATATATATATTAAAATGAAAGATTTAAATGTTAATAAAATACCATCAAGTTACCAAAAGGGCTAGTTTTCAATAAAATACCATAAACTTTTAAAAGCTATGTTTTTATCATGAAAATACCACAATAATTAAAATACATACCCATGAAAACCCTAAATCTTGTAAATCACCCTCGGGGTTATTTTTAAAACAATATTAACATATTTTTCATAAAACCCCCTCGATATATGCAAACAATATTTTAAGGACTATAAAATTAACATAGACTTAAGCGGTATCATTTCTCTTGAGCCCCAGGGAACCGGAGAAAGTGAGTGCTTATCTATTCAGGTTAGACAATTTAACGGAATTATCAATGGCAATTGTCTTAGAAAAATACACAAATCCTGTCGTCCATGTGCAGTAGTTGCCGATTACTCCCGAACCTAAGAAATTCAAAAGTTAAATCCATTCACAAGTGTCTGACTCAATCTGAGTCCAAACTCAAACCAAAATCCAAAATCAAACACGAACTTGAATACTTCATCATGAACTTGAATACTCAAATTCAAACATCAAACTCAAACTTGTATACTCGACTTGACTTGACCGAACCATGTTTATAACATGACATGAACATGATATGACTACCTAAACACATGATTATATCCTGAACATGAACCTGAACATTTTATATCCATGGATTCGGCCAAGACCTGTAATCTTAATTTATACAATACAATATGCGTGGATAAAGGGGTAGATTGGTACGGAACGTACATCGTGGCATGAGAGGTCGACTTAAAAGACACCTACATTAATTCACATGCCGTTGTCCCGTGGGTTATGATGGGGTCTTGTGCTACATGTTACCATAGTTCACGGGATAAGATAGACTCCTCTAGTATACATGAATATTTTCTTTATCAAACTATAAACAACCACGTTAGAATAACTATGTTATACTAGTGAATGATCATATACAATTTTACATGTCCTCTGTTCATTTGGTTTCTATTCACATTATATACTATTTTCTTTTACTTCTTTTCAGACTTACCGAGCGCTAATTTGCTGACGACATTCCTTTCTGTTTCTTTCTTGGAATGTTCGTCAGGAGGACCGGACTCTGAGGAAATAGAGCCGAACCCGGAGGACTTAGACCAGCTTACTTTTCAGCCAAACTACTAGCTCTTTCCAGCCTGCACTTACTTTCTGTATGACATTGTTTAGACATTTGCTTTATTTATTGTATCTTTTATTTCAGACTGTTGTATATAAAGTTGAATGTAAATAAAATTGTTGTTTCATTTTATTACTTTTGTTATTCTTACACATTGTTATATTGCTTAATTACGCTTAACGTATTTTCTTAGTAAATACGTTGCGGGCTTGCCACGTCACCGTTTCCGTCTACTGGGAAGCGGAGTGTGACAGAACCCGATATGGTACAAGGTTATATCTAATATTTACTAGTATAGTGTGTCTACGTGAATCGAGTACTATATATACTTTATATATGTTTAAATCTTTACATATCTATTTATAATACAAGATATAAATAAATAATATTTTTCTAACTAACTTTGCAGGGCATATCATTCCATATCTTATTGTGCTTCTTATCTATTATGGTCAAATCCTAAAATATAGACAACAAAATATTTAGAAAATCTTTATGTATATTTATTTAAATTTTATTTGTGGGTATATGTATTTAACACTGGATTATTGCATTATGGCCAAAATCTTTACGTATGCATTTTATTCTCAAAACTATATTTTCTGACTATATTCGGGTAATATTTGGAGTGGTTTGATATTATCTGGTTATCCAAATATTATATATATATACACACACACACACACTTATAATATTTCTCATATAACTTTCTCTCTCTCTCTCTTCCCCGTCTCCAACTCTCTCTCCCCTTTCGTTCTCAATCACATCACCGTGCCGCCACCATGCCGCCACCAGACTGCCACCATACCATCACCGTGCCACCACCAGACCGCCACCATATCATCACCAGACCACCACCGTGCCACAACCATGCCATCACCGTGCCACAACCATACCATCACCATGTCATCACCAGACCACCACTATGCCGCCGCCATGTCATCACCAGACCACCACTAAACTATACACCATACCCAGCCCAGACCATGCACCGTACCCAGACCATATCGTGATGGTGTCATCACCGTACCCAGACCATGCCATAACCGTGTCATCACCGTACCCAGACCGTGTCACGCCATGTGCCCTGCTCCTGTGCCACACCATGCCCGCTTCATGCTCAGCTCATGCCACTTATGTGCCACCATCGCATCAGCCTCGTATCACCGCAAGACCCAGCACCGTGTCGTGCCGCTTCACGCACCGTGTCATGCCGAGCCGCTGCACACCTTTATCATTGCCGATGCAATTGTCTTTTGATTTTTTGTATAGCAATAGTCGATCAATCTATTGACGTCACCGCCTGCACATCTACCGTTATTTCCGAGACAAGTTTCTAAACTTGCAACATGCTACATTACATATTCCAATATATAGTTATTTATTAATATACGTATGTTAATAGTTAGAAAGTTATTTTCAATATACAATTTTACTGCATTAATCCGTATTTATAACAATAACAGTTTTATGCCGTTGCATGCTAGTTCATTATAATTTTATTATAATTTTCACTGTAGTTTCATTATCCTTTACCTAGACTACAGTATATCTAGTAGTAAACGTAAAACCTTATTACAAATAGGTGTGTGTGTGTGTGTGTGTGTGTGTGAATAGATTAATTACACCTTACAAAATAGATAATATACATTTATTATTTCTACCGTGTTTTAATAAACTGGTTACTGTTCTCTGTTAAGTATTTATCCTGTTTAATACACACTTCCTGACATGTTCACAACACATTACTAGACATGTTACTTGGATTATTACTTGTTAGTTATATGTATGCCGTAGAGGCCATTACTATACATGAGATGTATATTGTAGTGGATGCTTGGATATATATAGGGAGGACTTTCTTGCTCGATATGATAGTATGCTATCTGGTTACTCTTTATCTTAACATGTACACTGATTGTCTCTCTGTTACATGTTGGTAAAGCTCTTAGGATGTATACTTAACTACCTAGATTATGATGCGGATCATACTAGTGGGACAAAGGTAGTCAGTGAGTACATCCTTTAATGTCCCTAGTTGTGGGTGTATTGAGACGGGGCATCGATATATCAGAGTAGACTAGCGTATACCTTCTCGACTCATGTAGATGGGTGATGGATGATCCTATATCCGTTAGTGTTTGACATCAAAGATGATATACGGGTGCTCAGTGGAGACTGGGTACACTGGACGGACTCGCCGAGAACTCCCAGATGGTATTATACCTCACGTCAGATGGCAATTCTCTGGTGACACTGGTACAGGTTAGTCTGTCGACCCGAGATCGTCATAGAGTCTTGTGTGATTCCCACTGTGCTTTGATTTCCACCTTACCACGTTCATGAGAACATGCAAAACGGTGGTTTTTGGGTACAGTCCCGAGTCACATAGAGACAATGAGCGATAGGAGGGGATTCGTGTTAGTGTATATGCCCTAGAGGCCATTACTGTATCATACTAGTTTGTATATTACTTAATGGAAGCTTGGGATATTCACAGTTGTATATACAATCTTGCCCAAAATGGTAGTATGCTACTTGGTTTGTATCTACTTCAATATGTGCATGTGTTTCTTTTAGCATATCGCTTATACATATTAGTAGAGCCTTTAGGATCTTTGCTTGATTACCAGCGTTGTGATGGAAGTCACACTCGTGGGGGCTGGGTAATCTATAAGCACATCCTTATACAGGTCCCTAGTCGTAGGACTGTCGAGACAGGGCGTCGATACTCCGGAGTAGACTAGCGTATGCGCTTCTCATCCCAGCAGGGGAGATGGTCTGTCCCACAGCCATCAGTACGTCGTACTGGAGATAGTATGCGGGTGCTCGTTAGGTTACGAGTACACTGGACAGGACTCGTCGGGAACTGTTGGTTGGTATTATACCTATCGTCAGTTATCAGTTCCCAGGTGACATGAGTACAGCTTAGTCCGCTGACTTGACACTGTCACTTCGCCTCGAGTGTGTTCCCACTGTACTTAGATTACTATCCTACCACGGCTCAAAGGAGTCGCGCAAACAGGTAGTAGTTGGGTGCAGTCCCGAAGCACTTGGAGGCAGTGACGGTTAGACAGGATTCGTCTCTCCCGGTATTGGGGGTTGACATCGCGCTGTGTCTAGGAGAGCCATTACACGAGTAGTCCCTGGCCAGGGCAAGCGAGATATACTGGTAGGTTTCCAATGTTATCTCACGGTGTTCTGGGCTTCACTCCAATACGACTTGTACCGCTATTAGGGGACTGACATTTACCGCCCCCTAGGCCCGCCATGCGATGTATCAGACGAACAGACCGGACTGTACGGAGATTGTCACATTCAGGCTCGGTAGGAGTTCGGATGGGTTTACCTCATCGGCCTTCTTATCGACATCTACCTGGGGACCGTTACGTACAGCTAGTACCGCTTGTGGTCTGTGGTTAAACCCACTGCCAGCGTAGTGTCGAGTCTTTAGAGTCCCACACAGAGAGTTTCCCTGCACTGAGCGAAACGTGTAGAGGCCGTATGGTTGTATGGCAGGGCTGCGATCACTTACGTGCACTTGTGTGCGTATGCTGTTCGGGCAGGCAATACTAGTGGGCTTTAGTTTAAGCCAGATCCTAGTATTGCACGGATGGATCTGTTTTGTCTTCTGTGCATTCGCATTCTACGGAATGCGGATGCGGGTGTGTATGCACAGTTTTGAGGAGCGATGAAGGAGGAGGTGCCTCATTAGGGTTTTGGCAGTTGGTTCGGCCAAAACCGTTATGTGGCAGGCTCATTAGGGTTTTGGCAATTCGTTCGGTCAAAACCATTATGAGCCGGAGACATTGTTTACCAATCCTTTTAGTGATAATTTTGTGATGGCTAATTGCATTGACCATTTGACCACCTTGACCTCTCTTGACTTTGTTGACCCGTTGACCGAAGTTGACCATTGACCTTCATAAGAGGTCTACACTCTTCTTTGGATTTTCTTTTTCTTTTTGATTATGAAAATGGTCAATTCAATGTAGCATCAATTTTATCATGATAGGATTTGTAATGATATTGTTTTACTATTATTGCAACCATGGTGCCGTTTTTCTTAAGTTATGATATTCATTTTTCTCACTCTCACTCTCTCTCTTAGAAAAGAAAAAGAGAAAGAGCTCCATGGTTGCAAAACTCTCCTTCATCTTCCTCCTCTTGAAATCATCTTTTGATCTCATGTGTTGAGAGAAAAAGGATCCCACTTGACAAAACCATCCATCTACTACTTCTACACAACCTAGGACAACAAGACTAGCGATCTTGTTGCCCTAGTTGCCTCGGCTCGAGGTGGAGCTCGGTGTACATCTCTCGGGTGGATCGTCTTCGACTCAAGGAGGCCGCGGAGGTGACCAAGATCCGGATCGTTCCTCGGAGCTTAGATAGACGAGCGGGACAGCGAAATGAAGACCCGAAGGACCGGTTTCGTGAGGTATAATTTCTACGGCATAGTAGTTAAAGCCTCTAGTAGTTTGCTAGTTTCTAGTTTAGAAAAGATCCGTGCTTTAAGTCCATGTTGCCTTGCGCTAAATAATTGTTTTTCGTCGTTTCCGCCTCCCCGTAAGAACCGGCGTGAGCAACGTGGACTTACAGTGGTATCAGAGCCTAGCTAAACATAAACTAGCAAGTTAGCAAAGTGTTTAGAATATCGATCGGAAAAAAGTCGCAAAACACGTCCGGAAAAACCCTAGTTTCTGTCGATTTTTTATACTGTTCAAAATATAATTTAACATATATGAAAAATCGCCTCAGGGTTTTTGAAAAACACACAGCAAAAACGAGTTGCTAACTCGGCCAACTCACCGCGGAACCGCGGCCAAACCATGGGTTTGGCCGCGGATCCGCGGCCGAGTTGACTCGGCCGCAGCTCCGTTTTGCTGCAGTGTTCTGTTTGGGATGTTTTGAGATTTTTAGTATATGTTGTTTCTGCCCAGATTTTCCAGAGAACAAATTGATTTTTCGGGTGGTTACAAATCCGTATTTTGATCGGTATTCCGTACACTTTGGCTAATGGATATTTTCTGTGATGTGATATATGTATTGAACGTCTACTAATCGCTATACGTCGATTAGTGGGGGTTATACATATCTGTGATCTGTAATGTTGATGGTTTGTGTATATGAACTCGTTGGATTGTCGCGGATGAATAGTCGGGGTGGATGTGAGATGAGAGTTTCTTTTTCTTTCATTCATTGTAAAATTTGTAAATTGATGTGATATTATTTGTTTGGCCGCACAACCGGGGTGAGGTTGTAGCCGTCATTGTATAATTTCTTTTTACTGTTTTTGCTCCTAGGATAGACCCAAGGTGGGGTGCACAAACTACCGGGTATCTCGAAGTGTCGAGTAGCCTACTCACGGGTTGAGGGAGGTTGCTTCGCTTCAGGTACTTGGCGGGTATTTTGCCACACCCGTAGGGGTCTAGGGTGGGGTTTGGCTATTCATCGCGACCGTGTAATCCGCTTTTCGTTGCAGGCTCGAATGAATCGCGGGTTCCTAATATATCCAAAGTGTTCATCTGTGATCTGGATTGGCTATCATTGCTATATATCTATATATGATATCTATTTAGGTGTTGCTTATGTTTTGCATCCGCGCTAGTCCAGCCCCCGCTCTGTCGTTAGTTAAGTAACCTAACGGGTGATGACGGGGTCCCGTGGCGAATGCGGATGGCATAAGCGTACGCTATATTTTGGTTGTTTTCTGCAATGGTAGGATTAAATGATGGGACGCATTAAAATTAATGCAAGAAAATAAACCAAGTAAAAGTCGTTGGAACACTTTCAAAACCACTCGGTTCTTTTCAAAAACCAGCTTTTTAAACGCGGAGCTTGAACCACTCCTTTTAAAATCTATCCCGTTCCATCGATTATATCAAGTTCACTACGTTCACGGTTTCGCCAAAACCATTCGTAGCCCTCCGTCATTTCAAATGGATAGTCAATAGTATTCAAGCTGTGTTTGTTGGCCAAAGTCAAGGCACAGTGTTTGGTAGCTATTGGGTATTCATATGTAGCATAGATAGATGCGTTGGTTTGGGACAGTCGTACTGCCTTGTTGGCCAAAGTCAAGGGTATGTACGGATGGGTTCAAATTAACCTGAACAATGACGGGTAGAACTTGACATGTGACTTATGATTTGTTGGCCAAAGTCAAGGTCATAAGAGCATGAGGCAAAAATCCACATCGGGAGTTTCAAAAGAACTGAAACTTGCTAGCGCTGCATACCATTTGGAGTGTGATGATTCTGGTAGGATTCCTTCAGTTTTATCACGCGGTGATATTTGGATCCCGATCCTACTGTGAGTATATGCTACTCCTCGGGAAATTTCTCACTTAACGATCAATGCTATAAACCTAGTAGGTGTCTAGAAAGGTGTTAGCGGGGCTACGCCCCCAGGGAAAAGAGGTTACTTAATTAAGGAACTTCGCGAAAGCGTTGGAAAACCACCCTCGAAGTACCGACACTGGCCTGGCTGAACGGTTAAGCAAGTATTGTACGGTGAGATTGATCCCGACTAATTCTTCCTTTATGGTTTGAGGAGGGATTCAAGAGACAGTGAGAGCCATCCTGTTTAGATAAACTAAAAACCAATCTAAACTTGCAAGAGCATCATGCTGAGTGTTTTCTTCTCTCTCTCTTAATTGCAGCGACCCAGTGACCACACCTAGGTTACATCTAGATAATAAAATGACTGAATCTGACTGTTATGATTGGCAAAGGTCTGTCCAGATGTCCATTGCCCATGACAAGCTGGGACACGTCTTAACTAATCCAACCCCTGCCGTCTCAGGTCCATTTTCCCCTGTCACGGATATTGATATCCGAAGGACATCGGAAAAAGACTATGCGAAAGCCAAGTGCCTCGTGTTAGCCTCAGTTGATGGTGCATACCAGAGGCAGCACGAGAAGATGGACTTAGTTTCTATCTTCCTCTATAACAAAGATTTATATGGAGAGCAATCTCGTATGGCAAGATATGAGACCTTGAACGAATTGCTTCAAGCGAGGTTGGCTATCGGGTCATCTGTAGGGGGCAATGTCCTTACAGAGACCAGCTATTCTGAGCTCACGGACCTGAAGACCACGTTGAAGAACGGGTCAGGTACTGACTTGATTCTGCAGTCTCTACCTTCTACCCTGAAGGAAACCAGGGAAGAAGAAGGAAAGGGAAGGGCAGAGGTTTTGGGGCTACATATAGTAAAAGAGGGACGTTCCTATTGTTACGGGAATGAACATTGGCAGAAGGATTGCAGGGCTAGCATAGCCAGTAGCCAGAATTCGAAGCATGTTGTGGGTTCGGCTTCGAGTGTGTTTGTAATAGAGAACTGTATGTCAGTTAACCCTACTTCTTGGGTATTGGATACCGGATCAGGATCTCACATCTGTAATTCGTTACAGGCTCTGAGAAACCGTAGGGTTATCAAGATTGGTGATATGACTCTCAGGGTTGCTAACGGAATGAGCATGTATGCTGAATCCATAGGGGAATATCATCTTGGACTGACAACTGGGAAGATATTGATTCTGCGTGACTGTTTTTATGTACCAGGTGCGACTTGTAATATCATATCTGTATCCTTACTTTCTAAGGAAGGATATGATTTTACTTTTGTAAGCGATGTAGTAAACATCCACCTAAATCAAGTTCTGATTGGGTCAGGTACATTGAAAAACAGAATATACGTACTGAATCAAGCTCAGGTCTTCAGTGTCCAGAACACACCTAAAAGAATGTCTCTGGACTTAAATCAGGCTTTCTTATGGCATTGTAGACTGGGTCACATTAATGAGACACGGTTGACTAAGTTACATAAAGAAGGATACTTGGATCCGTTCGAGTACCAGTCTTATGCCACTTATGAATCTTGTCTCATGGGAAAGATGACAAAGACTCCGTTCACTGGACACAGAGAAAGAGCAAGCGAGCTCTTAGGACTCATACACAGTGACGTGTGTGGTCCAATGTCTACACATGCGCGAAGTGGTTATTCATACTTCATTACTTTCACAGATGATTTCTCTAGGTATGGACATGTCTTCTTGATGAAGCACAAGTCCGAGGCCTTTAAGAAATTTTGGGAATACAAGAATGAAGTTGAAAAACAAACAGGCAAAAGTATCAAGACACTGAGATCTGATCGAGGTGGTGAATACTTGAGTGCCGAGTTTCTGGGCTTCTTAAAAGAGAATGGAATTCTCTCTCAGCTTACTCCTCCATACACACCACAACACAACGGTGTATCGGAAAGGCGGAATCGAACCCTATTAGATATGGTTCGTTCCATGATGAGTAAGGCTGAGTTACCGCGATCCTTCTGGAGTTATGCGCTAGAATCAGCAGCATATCTTTTGAACCGAGTTCCAACTAAGACTGTGCCTACTACACCATATCAGATGTGATATGGGAAGAAACCCTATCTTTAGCACATTAAGACATGGGGATGTCCAGCTTTTGTCAAAAAGCAGCATGCGGACAAGCTCAAGGCACGTTCAGTACAGTGTAAGTTTGTGGGATACCCAAAGAACTCCAAGGGGTATCTTTTCTATAACGCAGAGGAACAAAAGGTTTTTGTTTCTCGTCATGCCCGCTTCTTGGAAACTGAGTTTTTGGAAAACCAGATAAGTGGGAGCGCAATAGAACTGGAAGAAATTCCAGAACCACGAGCTATTACTGAAAGCTTAGTAGAACCAGAGGGTTCGAAAGAACAGGACATTCCTACGCCACTCCGCAGGAGTAGTAGGCAGTCTCATCCGCCCGAGAGATACTACGGTTTTCTCATAAACGGGGATAGAAAGGATTGCAACATGGTTTATGGTGAGCCTACTAGCTTCCAGCAAGCCATTCAGAGCGGTGACTCGGTAAAATGGCTGGATGCAATGCGGACCGAGATGGAGTCCATGTACACCAACAAAGTTTGGACTTTGGACTTTGCTCCAGAAGGAGTAAAACCCGTAGGATGCAAATGGATCTTCAGAAAGAAGATTGGTGTAGATGGGCAGGTTGAAACCTATAAAAATAGACTTGTTGCAAAGGGTTTTCGTCAAAGACCTGGTTTGGACTATGACGAGACCTTTTCTCCAGTGGCTATACTCAAATCCATTCGGATCCTTCTTGCCATTGCTGCCTTCCACGATTATGAAATCTGGCAGATGGACGTAAAGACGGCTTTCCTAAATGGAAATTTAGAAGAGTGCGTCTATATGGATCAGCCGGAGGGATTCATTCAGAGTAGGAGCAGCGGTAGAGTGTGCAAGTTGCTCAAGTCCATCTATGGAGTGAAGCAAGCATCGCGGAGTTGGAACATCTGCTTTGATGATACTGTCAAGGAATTCGACTTTATCGAAAACCCAGATGAACCATGCATCTACAGTAAGATTGTAGGGAGAACTGTGGTATTCCTCGTCTTGTACGTGGATGACATTCTCCTAATAGGAAATGATATTCCTATGCTATAGTCAGTCAAAGGATTCTTGTCGCAGAGGTTCTCCATGAAGGACCTGGGCGATGCCAACTACATTCTGGGGATCCAGATCTATCGTGATAGATCTAAGAGGATGTTGGGACTTTCACAGTCCAGGTACATTGACACCATACTGAAAAGATTCAGTATGGAAGATTCCAAGCGCGGTAATTTACCGGCTTGTCACGGGATCACCCTCTCTAAAGAGATGTCTCCCAAGACTGATTTGGAAAGGGATCGCATGTCTATTATACCCTACGCTTCTGCGGTAGGCTCTATAATGTATGCGATATTATGTACCAGACCAGATGTAGCATACGCATTGAGCGTTGTAAGCCGGTATCAGTCAGACCCAGGGGAGAAACACTGGATAGCGGTAAAGAACATTCTCAAGTACCTGAGAAGGACTAAGGAGATGTTCTTGGTGTATGGCGGAAAAGACCTCCAGATCGAGACCTTTGCTGACTCCAGCTTCCAGAGTGACAAGGATGACTCCAAGTCCATGTCGGGTTATGTCTTTACCCTCAATGGAGGGGCGGTTTGCTGGAAGAGTTCCAAGCAGGAGACCGTTGCTGACTCAACTATGGAAGCGGAGTACATAGCTGCTTGCGATGCCGCAAAGGAAGCTATCTGGATGAAGAAGTTCCTCATGGAGCTTCAGGTGGTTCCTACCATTGTTGATCCAATACCGCTGTATTGCGACAACAACGGAGCTATAGCTTTAGCGAAGGAACCCAGGTCCCATCAGAAGTCCAGGCACATTTTGAGGCGGTACCACCTGATCAGGGAGATCGAGGTGAAGAGAGTAAATTTGGAGAATAACACTGCAGATCCACTCACGAAGGCCCTACCCCAGACTCAGTTCGAGCGGCTGATCGAGATGATAGGTCTTCGATACGCCAGTACATGGCCTTAGTGCAAGTGGGAGATTGTTAGTGTATATGCCCTAGAGGCCATTACTGTATCATACTAGTTTGTATATTACTTAATGGAAGCTTGGGATATTCACAGTTGTATAGACAATCTTGCTCAAAATGGTAGTATGCTACTTGGTTTGTATCTACTTCAATATGTGCATGTGTTTCTTTTAGCATATCGCTTATACATATTAGTAGAGCCCTTAGGATCTTTGCTTAATTACCAGCGTTGTGATGGCAGTCACACTCGTGGGGGCTGGGTAATCTATAAGCACATCCTTATACAGGTCCCTAGTCGTAGGACTATCGAGACAGGGCGTCGATACTCCGGAGTAGACTAGCGTATGCGCTTCTCATCCCAGCAGGGGAGATGGTCTGTCCCACTGCCATTAGTACGTCGTACTGGAGATAGTATGCGGGTGCTCGTTAGGTTACGAGTACACTGGACAGGACTCTTCGGGAACTGTTGGTTGGTGTTATACCTATCGTCAGTTATCAGTTCCCAGGTGACATGAGTACAGCTTAGTCCGCTGACTTGACACTGTCACTTCGCCTCGAGTGTGTTCCCACTGTACTTAGATTACTACCCTACCACGGCTTAAAGGAGTCGTGCAAACAGGTAGTAGTTGGGTGCAGTCCCGAAGCACTTGGAGGCAGTGACGGTTAGACAGGATTTGTCTCTCCCGGTATTGGGGGTTGACATCGCGTTGTGTCTAGGAGAGCCATTACACGAGTAGTCCCTGGCCAGGGCAAGCGAGATATACTGGTAGGTTTCCAGTGTTATCTCAGGGTGTTCTGGGCTTCACTCCGACATGACTTGTACCGCTATTAGGGGACTAACGTTTACCGCCCCCCTAGGCCCGCCATGTGATGTATCAGACGAATAGACCGGACTGTACGGAGATTGTCACATACAGGCTCAGTAGGAGTTCGGATGAGTTTACCTCATCGGCCTTCTTATCGACATCTACCTGGGGACCGTTACGTACAGCTAGTACCGCTTGCGATCTGTGGTTAAACCCACTGCCAGCGTAGTGTTGAGTCTTTAGAGTCCCACACAGAGAGTTTCCCTGCACTGAGCGAAACGTGTAGACGCCGTATGGTTTTACGGCAGGGCTGCGATCACTTACGTGCACTTGTGTGCGTATGCTGTTCGGGCAGGCAATATTAGTGGGCTTTGGTTTAAGCCGGATCCTACTATTGCACGGATGGATCTGTTTTGTCTTCTGTGCATTCGCATTCTACGGAATGCGGATGCGGGTGTGTATGCACAGTTTTGAGGAGCGATGAAGGAGGAGGTGCCTCATTAGGGTTTTGGCAGTTGGTTCGGCCAAAACCGTTATGTGGCAGGCTCATTAGGGTTTTGGCAATTCGTTCGGTCAAAACCATTATGAGCCGGAGACATTGTTTACCAATCCTTTTAGTGATAATTTTGTGATGGCTAATTGCATTGACCATTTGACCACCTTGACCTCTCTTGACTTTGTTGACCCGTTGACCGAAGTTGACCATTGACCTTCATGAGAGGTCTACACTCTTCTTTGGATTTTCTTTTTCTTTTTGATTATGAAAATGGTCAATTCAATGTAGCATCAACTTTATCATGATAGGATTTGTAATGATGTTGTTTTACTATTATTGCAACCATGGTGCCCTTTTTCTTGAGTTATGATATTCATTTTTCTCACTCTCACTCTCACTCTTAGAAAAGAAAAGGAGAAAGAGCTCCATGGTTGCAAAACTCTCATTCATCTTCCTCCTCTTGAAATCATCCTTTGATCTCATGTGTTGAGAGAAAAAGGATCCCACTTGACAAAACCATCCATCTACTACTTCTACACAACCTAGGACAACAAGACTAGCGATCTTGTTGCCCTAGTTGCCTCGGCTCGAGGTGGAGCTCGGTGTACACCTCTCGGGTGGATCGTCTTCGACTCAAGGAGGCCGCGGAGGTGACCAAGATCCGGATCGTTCCTCGGAGCTTAGATGGACGAGCGGGACAGCGAAATGAAGACCCGAAGGACCGGTTTCGTGAGGTATAATTTCGACGGCATAGTAGTTAAAGCCTCTAGTAGTTTGCTAGTTTCTAGTTTAGCAAAGATCCGTGCTTTAAGTCCATGTTGCCTTGCGCTAAATAATTGTTTTTCGTCGTTTCCGCCTCCCCGTAAGAACCGAGGTGAGCAACGTGGACTTACAATTCGTCTCTCCCGGTATTAAGGGTTGATGTTGCGCTGTGCTCGATTGGCTATAACATGAAGTCCCTGGCCAGGGCTATTTCTGAAATTTACTAGTAAGTGTTACCAGTAGTTTCTCGACCTGTTATGAGCTTCATATCGGCACGACTTATCGAGTTACTGGGGTCTGACGTTTACCACCCCTAGACGAGATATGCGACATATCAGACGAAGAGACCTGAGTGTACGGTAAATGTTACTGATTGGATTCGCAGGAGTATGAGCAGGCTTACTTGTTGATCTTCTGATCGATCAATACCCGGGTGGCCGTTACGTTTAGCACGCCTCTTGCAGCTTGTGGGTATTTGATATGATCATCACCGACTGCCGGCGTATTGACGAGTCTTTAGAGTCCTACATAGAGGTTTCCTAGCTCAGGCGAAATGGAGTAGGAGCACATATGAGATATGTGCGGGACCGAGATTAATACACGTATGAGATACCATATTCTATTCTCGCGATTTGTATCATCAGACGGTTATATGCGATATAGCCGGGTTATCAAATCATGAGTTGATTCGATAATTTGATACACATGATATTAGTCGGTTATATGTGATATAGCCGGATTATTAAATCAACTGTTGATTTAATAATCTACTGTATAATTATATATTTGATATATTAATTTACATTAACTGGTATTAGCTCACTTAAGATTGTTTTCTCACTTGATTTGCACATAGTGTATATGTGATATATACTTGTGTACATGTTTGTGTCATGCTTGATGATACATGCAAACTTGGGTGTGTGTAAGACTTAAACCATGCTTACTTATAATTGTGAGGTTTTATTTATTTTAAGTAAATTCAAAATGGTGGCTTATTTTGTCATGGCATGAAGCTTCATGAAGCTTGGATTACCATTGACCAAGTCCACACATTTTGTTTTACTTAAGATATTTTTAAACCAAACCATTAGAGTTAGCCATGGTTAAGTCTCTACAAGGGTTTGGTATATGATACTAACTCACCCATGGTTGCATAACTCATTCTCATTCTTCACTTGATTTTTCTTGAGTTGTTTTCTTCATCTCCTTCCTCTTGCTTTCTAGCTCCAAGAAAAATGGTAAAATCAAGTGAGAAACAATAATCTAAAGTGAGCACGCTTCCTATTTCATCATCCTATACACTTGCTTGGGTAGTAAAGGGTGTTCTCTTCACAAAGTTCTTAACCTAGTGAAGAGGTAGCTTGGATTTGAGTCTCCTCGATGTAGATCATCTTCGGCCTCGAAGACTTCGTGCAAGCTTGTTCATTTCTCCAATGGAACCATTCTAGAGTTCGGGAAATCTTCACTTGCCATGATCGCAGTGAAGGGACGTCAACACAGAGCTTTAGAAGTGAAGGACCGGTCTACAAAGGTTGTATTCCTTACTCACTACTTGTAATCGTTGATTACATGTTATATTGTCTAGTTATTTTAGCTTGATCCTAGGGTTAGGGTTCATTAGCACCTTAGATTTTTTAATTTGGCATGGTAGTTGCTGTGAAAACCCAGTAGGATGCTAAGGAATCCCAACAGTGGTATCAGAGCCGAGCTAGAGTATTAGACGGTGTTTGTTAGATTACGAAACCGAAACTGCTTCGAAACTTTAAACATCAAAACTTGCATTCTGTCGATTTTTAAATGACCTCAAAAAAATTTCAAACAAGTACAGAGTGCTATATGGGATATAACATGAACACTGGTGAAATTTGAGGCCATTCTAAGAAAAAGTGGCCGGCCCCTATATGTCCCATCTCGGCCAAATCCGAGCACCCCCCCCTCAATTTTTTCCAGTGTTCAAATGACTGGGTTTTGGTGTTTCAGGTGTTGTTTTTTTTGCTAATTTTGCATGTGATGTAATTTTACACTATAAACAATTCGGAGTGTTTCGTATTCGTAGTTTAACATTGCTTTTGGGTTTTCACAAGTTATCTAGGTGAAGTTAAAAAATTCGATCGAATGTCAAAAAACCCATTTTTCCAAGTTTAACGTATTCGGAAAAACATGCAAGTAATTCTGTGGACCCTCTAGAAGAATGAAACCCTAACTCGACTTTTTTGGATCGCGGAACCGCGGTCATACCCTAGGGTTTGCCGCAGTTCCATGGTAACATGAGTGAGGCTTGGGTTTGCCCTTCTACGGGTTGTCCATAGGTACTGCGGCATGTTCCAGGTATTATTAAAATTGTGCTCAAGTGTTGAGCTGTCGGGAAATTATGGGATTTTGATGAATCGATCGAAAAGTTTATCGTCGTCCGGATATCATGTGATGGGATACAATAATTGGAATCTATCTAGTTACATGCAAGTTTAACATTTCGGCCTCGGACGGAATCGGGAATCTTGTTGAATTACCCGACTTCTTTTGAAAAGTGTTTTCATGGTTGAGACCTAAATGTAAAATTTGCATTGTTAGGCATGAAATCCAGAATATGTGATATTCCGGGTTTATGATGTCTAAGGGCAGTGCGGATTCCAATTGTTGTAGTTTTTCACTTTATTTTCTGCGACCATAAGTGTAATATGTGGTGTATCGCCGGATTCGTTGCTATATGTCAACGACAATTGGGATACGCATATTTACTTACATTGATGACATGTGATATTATGTGTTGCTGGGATATGTTATATTGGATTGTCGTGTTTGAATAGCCGGGGGTTTTTATGTGAGATGAGAGTTTTTCATTTTCATTCATGTAAAATTCAATATATGTAATATTTTTTTATTGGGGCACTTCCGGGTTGAGGAAGATGTCACCGTTGATGTATATTATTTACTTTTCCGCATTAGGATAGACCCAAGGAGGGGAGCACGAGTAACCGGGTTCTAGAGTCCGGTGGGAGACCATCTCGAGGCGTCGAGACCGGGTCTCCTAACTCTAGAATTGGTAGGGTTGCTTTCCGCTCTCGTAGGGGTCTAGGGATGTGGGTTTGTCTATTCACCACGACCGTGGAATCCGTGTTTTATATAGGCTTAATATAAAACCCGGAAATCCTAGTATATCCAATATTTCATATATTGTTTTCTGCTGCGATATCTGTGATGTGATCATTTGATATATTGAGATAGATACTGTATATAGTATATATGATATATTATATAGACGTTGCTTATATTTTACACCCGCGCTAGCCCTGCCCCGCTCTGCCGTTAGTTACCTAACCTAACGGTGCATGACGGGACATTGAGGCGAATGCGGATGGCATAAGCGTACGTTGTATTTATCTGTGTTGTTTAGGTAACTTAAAATGATGGGACATTCATTAATGAGATTAATGAAAAAAATAAACCTAAGATGTTGTGGAATCAAATTTTTAAAAAGGGTAGCTACAGTTTTTTGCTTTGCATAGTGATATATGTGATATATCCCGCACCTTCTTCGATAAGGAAAGAGCCGAGATCTCTTCACCGGGAGTGACCTCTTTAGCAATAACTGACAGATGCTACAACACTCGGTTTGTCTTTTGATTGCTTTTTAGAGTTTCTTGCTTTGCATAGTGATATATGTGATATATCTCTCACCTTATTCGATGAGGAAAGAGCCGAGATCCTTTCACCGGGAGTGACCTCTTTAGCAAAACTAGTAAAAGCCTCAAAAAACACTCCTTTTCAAAATCGTTCGATTCTACAACGATATCAAGTTTATTACGCAAAAGATTTTCTTAAAAACCTGCCGTAGCCCTCCGTCATTTCAGATAAGTACTAGTTAATATTCGTGCTACGTTTGTTGACTATGTTAAGGCGTAGTGTGCGGTAGCTAATTAGTGCTTATCTGCTTACGCATGAGATGCGATTGGATTAGGGTAGTCGTGCGACTTTGTTGACTATGTTAAGAGTCGTGCGGGTGGGTTTAATTCAATCAAGAAATGTACGGGTTGAACTTGACTAGCACTTATGATTTGTTGACTATGTTAAGGTCATATAGCTGCTAGGGGCAAAATATTATCGGGAATTTCAAGTGTTGAAATTTGCAATGAGATTGCATACCTTCTATGAGATAGTTGGATCCCGATACCCACTGCGAGTAATAGTTACTCCTGAGAGAGTTTTACACATTACAATTAGCCGATCAAGTAGGTGTCTAGAAAGGTGTCAACGGGGTTACGCCCCTGGGAAAATGAGGTTTATTTTAATTAGGTCCGTGCGAAAGCACGGGGAACCTCCCTCAAAATACCGGCACTGGCCTGGATGAAAGATTGGCGAACTTGTAGGGTGTAATTAATCCCGGCTAGTCTTTCTTTTTAGGGTTTGAAGGAAGATTTGATAAAAACAATGGGAGCCATCCTGATTAGATAAAATAATAACCAATATAATCTTGCAAAAGCATACGCTGAGTGTTTTCTTCTCTCTCTCTCCAGGTAGCGACCATGTCACGCATTAATCAAGATAATAATATGGATGTATTGACCGAACCCGCTTGTTATACTGAGCTGGGGAAAGTTGGTCCCGCTCCAACTTATAATTGATATAAGTCCGAGCAGGAAATAGGGGATTACCAGAATTCCCGTGCCGCCCAAACGAAGAAAGTGCATGTTGATGCATCTTCTTCGGGTGTGTTCATTACCGAAAATTGTTTCTCAGTATCCTCTACGTCCTGGGTACGAGATACCGGATCAGGATCCTACATATGTAATCTGTTACATGAGCTACAGATAGGTAGAGAACTGGGAATGGGTGATAAGTTTTAAGAGTTGGAAACGGTACAATTGTTGCAGCCAAAGTGTTGGCAGTTATCACCTTGTATCACCAAATACATTGATTCTGAATGAATGTTATTAGATACCGAACCTGATATACAACATTATATCAGTCTCTTTATTTAGTAAAGAAGGATATAATTTTGTATTGTTGGATAATGTTTTGAACATTTCCTATATCAAAGAGTTGATCGGTCCAGGCACGTTATCTAAAAGCATATACGTTCTAAATTAAACTACAGTTCTCAACGTACAGAATACACACGGGAGGAATAGTTCAGAAATGAACGAATCTTTCTTGAGGCATTGTAGACTAGGTCATATCAATGCGACCCGACTAGCTAAGTTACATTAAGATGCATATTTAAATCAGTTTGAATTTACATCTTGTGAAATTTTCTAGTCATGTCACAAAGATAAGATGACCATAGCTCCGTTTATTGGAAACAGAGATAGAGTTAACTCTTGGGATTGATACATGATGATGTATGTAAGTCACATATCTACACATGCCAGGACTGGTTCTTTATACTTCATTACATTCACTGATGATCTCTCAAGATTCGGACATATGTTCATATTGAAACACAAGTCTGAAGCTTTTGAGAAATTCAAAGAATATAAATCAGAAGTAGAGAACCAAAACGGGTATAAGTATTATGTTCTTTGATGTAATCAGGGAGGAGAATACTTGAGCACGAAATTCCTGGACTATTCTAAAGGAGAATGAGATTCTCTCTCAGCATTACTCCTCCGTATACACCACAGCACATCGGTGTATCGGGGCGGAGCAATCGCACACTATTAGATATGGTGCACTCTATGATGAGTACTACTGAGTAGCCTATTTCCTTTTGAAGTTATGCACTTGTGAAGCTGCATACCTATTGAATAGCGTTCCAACCAAATCAGGTACCTACCACTCCATATGAGATATGGTATGGGAAGAGCCCATGTCTTAAATAAGTTAAGATTTGGGGATGTCCGGCCTATGTCAAAAGCAAAATCCGGACAAGCTCGAGGCAAGGTCAGTTCTGTAGAAGTTTGCTGGATATCCCAAGCATTCGCAAGGGAATATCTTCTACCGCACCGAGGAACAAAAAGTGTTTTATTTCTCGGCATGCCACCTTTTTAGAAAAGGAAATTTCTTATGAAGAAATTAGTGGTCATGAGGTAGAACTGGAAGGAGTTCCAGCTATACAAACTACAGCTGGCGATTTGGTAGAACCGGAGGATTCAATAGCTCCCTATGAACCTCAGCCTCTCCGCCGATCTGGTAGGGTTCCTCATCCGCCTGAGAGATACTTCGGTTTTCTCTATGACAGTGGGAGCAAGGATTGCATTATGAGATGATGACCCAACTAGTTTCGAGCAGGCCATCAAGAGTGGGGACTCTGTAAGAATGGCTGGATGCTAAACGATCTGAGATGGAATCCATATACACCAACAAAGTATGGACTTTGATTGCTATATCTGAAGGGTTAAATCCCCATCAGGAGCAAGTATATCTTGAGAAGATTACTTGGTGTACATGGAAAAGTTGAGACTTTCAAAGCTAGACTAGTTGTAAAAGGTTTACGTCATTGACCAGGAGTGGATAATGATAAAACCGTTTCTCCTGAAGCTATGATTAAGTCCATCCGGATCCTACTTGCCATTGCTACATACCATGACTACGATATCTGGTGGTTGGGTGTCATGAATGCTATTCTAAATGATGATTTAGAAGAGAGCATCTATAAGTACACAGCCAGAGTGCTTCGTAAATAGTGGGAGAAGCGGAAATGTGTGCAAGTTGCTTTATGGGTGTGCAAGTTGCTTTATGGGTTAAAGCAGGCATCGCGGAGTTGGAACATCTGTTTTGATGTGGTAGTCAAAGCGTTTGACTTCATCAAAATGGTAGATGAACCTTGTATATACAAAAGGGTAGTAGGGAGTATGGTGGTGATCCTCGTATTGTACGTGGATGATATACTCTTGATAGGAAAGGAGTTTCCTATGCTACGCTCGGTCAATCTCCTCTTATCACAAGGATTCTCCATATAGGATCAAGGTGATACCTCCTAGATCCTGGGTTTTGGATCTATGAGATAGATCTAAGTGGATGTTAGGATTCTCACTAGGTGTAGTGAGATGGTATCAATCGATCCTGGGGAGAATCACTGGATAGCTTCCAGGGTGGTAAGGTCGACTGAAAGTTAGTCACAGGTATTGTCTTTACCCTCAGTAGAGGGACGGTATGTTGGAAGAGTTCCAAGCTAGATACCATGGCAAACTAGACGATAAAGACTGGATACATCGCTACCAAAGATGCTACCAAAGAGGAAGTCTGGGTGTATATTAGTTCATGAGATGAACTTTGTTCCTACCATTGTGTGACAATAGAGCTGTGGCTTATGCCTAGGAACCCCCATCCCATCAGTGATCCAGATATATTCTAAAGCGGTATCACCTGATTATGGAGATGGTTGATCTCCAGGGAGATCAAGGTTATGAGAGTATACTCAGAGGACAACACGTCGGATCCACTCACAAAGGCTTTTTCCCAGAGAGTGACTTTTATGGGATGGTTGAGTATGAGATACTACAACCACTGCTATGTAATGGCCCTAGTGCAAGGGGGAGATTGTTAGTTATATGTATGCCGTAGAGGCCATTACTATACATGAGATGTATATTGTAGTAGATGCTTGGACATATATAGGGAGGACTTTCTTGCTCGACATGATAGTATACTATCTGGTTACTCTTTATCTTAACATGTACACTGATTGTCTCCCTGTTACATGTTGGTAAAGCCCTTAGGATGTGTACTTGACTACCTAGATTATGATGCGGATCATACTAGTGGGACAAAGGTAGTCCGTGAGTACATCCTTTAATGTCCCTAGTCATGGGTGTATCGAGATGGGGAATCGATATATCAGAGTAGACTAGCGTATACCTTCTCGACCCATGTAGATGGGCGATGGATGATCCCATATCCGTTGGTGTTTGACATCAGAGATGATATACGGGTGCTCAGTGGAGACTGGGTACACTGGACGGACTCACCGAGAACTCCTAGATGGTATTATACCTCACGTCGGATGGCAGTTCTCTGTTGACACTGGTACAGGTTAGTCTGTCGACCCGAGATCGTCATAGAGCCTTGTGTGATTCCCACCGTGCTTTGATTTCCACCTTACCACGTTCATAAGAAAGTGCAAAATGGTGGTTTTTGGGTACAGTCCCGAGTTACATGGAGGCAATGAGCGATAGGAGGGGATTCGTCTCTCCTGGTATTGGGGGTTGATGTTGCGCTGTACTCGATTGGCTATAACATGAAGTTCCTGGCCAAGGCTGTTTCTGAGATTTACTGGTAAGTGTTACCAGTAGTTTCTCGACCTGTTATGAGCCTCACATCGGCACGACTTATTGAGTTACTGGGGTCTGACGTTTACCACCCCTAGACGAGATATGCGACATATCAGACGAAGAGACCTGACTGTACGGTAAGTGTTACTGATTGGATTCGCAGGAGTATGAGCAGGCTTACTTGTTGATCTTCTGATCGCTCAATACCCGGGTGGCCGTTACGTTTAGCACGCCTCTTGCAGCTTGTGGGTATTTGATATGATCATCACCTACTGCCGGCGTATTCACGAGTCTTTAGAGTCCTACACAGAGGTTTCCTGGCACAGGTGAAACGGAGTAGGAGCACATATGAGATATGTGCGGGACCGAGATTAAGACACGTATGAGATACCATATTCTATTCCCGTGATTTGTATTATCGGACAGTTATATGCGATATAGCCGGGTTATCGAATCAAGAGTTGATTCGATAATTTGATACACATGATATTAGTCGGTTATATGTGATATAGCCAGATTATTAAATCAACTGTTGATTTAATAATCTAGTGTATAATTATATATTTAATATATTAATTTACATTGACTAGTATTAGCTCACTTAAGATTGTTTTCTCACTTGATGTGCACATAGTGTATATGTGATATATACTTGTGTACATGTTTGTGTCATGCTTGATGATACATGCAAACTTGGATGTGTGTAAGACTTACACCATGCTTACTTATAATTGTGAGGTTTTATTTATTTTAAGTAAATTCAAAATGGTGGCTTATTTTGTCATGGCATGAAGCTTCATGAAGCTTGGATTACCATTGACCAAGTCCACACATTTTGTTTTACTTAAGATATTTTTAAACCAAACCATTAGAGTTAGCCGTGGTTAAGTCTCTACAAGGGTTTAGTATATGATACTAACTCACCCATGGTTGCATGACTTATTCTCATTCTTCACTTGATTTTTCTTGAGTTGTTTTCTTCATCTCCTTCCTCTTGCTTTCTAGCTCCAAGGAAAATGGTGAAATCAATTGAGAAACTAAAATCTAAAATGAGCCCACTTCCTATTTCATCATCCTATACACTTGCTTGGGTAGTAAAGGGTGTTCTCTTCACAAAGTTCTTGACCTAGTGAAGTGGTAGCTTGGGTTTGAGTCTCCTCGACATAGATCATCTTCGGCCTCGAAGACTTCATGCAAGCTTGTTCATTTCTCCGATGGAACCATTCTAGAGTTTGGGAAATCTTCACTTGCCATGATCGCAGCGAAGGAACGTCAACACGGAGCTTTATAAGTGAAGGACCGGTCTACAAAGGTTGTATTCCTTGCTCATTACTTGTAATGGTTGATTACATGTTATATTGTCTAGTTACTTTAGCTTGATCCTAAGGTTAGGGTTCATTAGCACCTTAGATTTTTTTAATTTGGTATGGTAGTTGCTGTGAAAACCTAGTAGGGTGCTAAGGAATCTCAACATTACTAATGCCGACAATCCTGACTTGTTGTCCTGATGAACATGACTTATTGTCTAGATAGACAAGAACTGTACCTGCTTGATCTTGTGTTGGTATTAGGTAGATATCATCAATACCTGACTTGAACACAAAATCTGGGAGGAAAGGGGAAATTAATAATGAAACCAGACTTATAACTCAACAGTTCGATATTTTCCAGGGATTGATTAGTTGATACGGGCTTCGGGCCCCGGAATGATGATGTTGACATCATTCGTCTGTACATGATACCCTGTTTTTACTGCTTAGCGGTACGTCTCGGATTCAGCCCCGGGGTCTTGACCATGGTCCCGGACACGCATGGGATACTATTGAGTTACATCGACGATTCCATTAATTAATTTCAAAGACTTGTATAATAGATAGCCTAGAAGCACGGACTTTTGGATAAACGTGAAATACATATAGCCTACTGTTTTACACCTGTGATTATGGTGATTATGGTTTATACTCATATCTTCTTTATAGCATCCTGTTCTGGTTACACTATTATATTGATATTTATGACACACTAATGTCTGGGTTTTGCATGGCCCAGATACTTGATATAGCATGTTAGTATTCACAGGAGCGCCGATCAGTGATATAGCTCTTATGTGGGTTAGTTATTTCTTGAATCTTTATTGCTTCTGGTATCTTTTCTGGTTATTGTTCTTGTGGCTATTGGACATGTGATAGATAGATTTAGTAGTTTACTATTCTTGATATCTAATTGACAGCCATAATATGACTATAGAAGGATCTTTTCTCGCTATAGGTAGCATGGTTGGTTTTGTCACGTAACGTATTTATGTATTTTGGGAAGCGGGGCGTGACGGTTGTTCCTGGACTCGAATGCGCCTCGGCACCTCTATATCAACTTCTAAGCTCTTTAACTTTCTCAAATCTTTATTTAAAACTTCATTAACATCCAGTATGTCTATAATAAGGTCTTCACCAGCTCTGAAAGACTATAGACATAATTTCTTCGATTTTCCATATATTGACACTTCAATTTTTTCCACCATCTGTGATTTCCAACTTTTGAATACTTGTAAATCTTTTTATCTGCACTCATGAACTCAAAATAGAGTTTAGCAACATGTATACTTGTTAGCTATTATCAAAATATTCAAGAATGGGGTATGTGAAACATTCGAAACATAAATATTCGTAACATGAACATTCGAAATATGGCACTTGGATCAACAATCTCCCTCTTTTTTATTATGGCAAACAAGTACTTATAAAGACAAATTAAAATGCGGTTTTCGTTTAAAACTCTCAAACATAATAAATAAAACTCCCCCTATCTATATGCATGAGTTGACGAAAAATTTTGTTCTCTCTAAAAATTCCCAAGTTCTCCCGCTTAAACCATGATTCTCTCTCTTTTGACAAAATTTCAAATTCACAAAATTTGTTTTCTTTTCTCCCTCTTTTGACATCTATCAACAAAGGGTACCAAAAATCATTTTTCTCAAATTTTTAGTAAAATTCATCAAGTGTTAAAATACAATATGTTAGTTATCATGATGAATAATGAATGAATAAAAATGCAAGAGTTTGAAAGACCAGTTTAAATGAAAATACTTATTCCCCGCAAATTCATAGTGCATGAAAATTATCTAGTTTACCATAACCGGTAAAATATAGTCAATAGGTGTATATATTCATTACCTCAATACACAATTAAGAAAAACGATATTAATCGATTTAGCTTGTAACAAATGGAGATTATGTAGATAATATCAAAACATACTTTGAAATACACAAAAATTCTTTAAAAGGTCCAATGATGCATATATGTGAATCTCAAGAATTTTTAAATTAAAATATATCAACCAATTTGAAGCATATAAATTCTATATTAGGAAAAAAATTATAGATATGAAACTTAACTCCCCATTTAATAAGGAGACCAAGATACGATAAGACGCATTGCTTGGACTATCAAACTTGGAACACATATAATTACATATGCATTCCTAAATGATACTCTTTTCTGTTTTTAAATCTCGACTCTTATATGAATTTTGAGATATGCTAGATGATATTTAACCATAGTTGTTGCGCATTGCTCGGTAAGCATTGAGATACGACCATCTTTTACCGTTAGTATCATATGCAAGATGAGTAACTCCTTTTTCTTTGCACTTATCCATATATTGTTTTAAAACAATGACGCATGAATGCATCATATGTTCGACTCATGAAATCATACACTATTAGTTTCCTAATAGCAGAGATTTCTCAAATGAAATCATACACTATTATTTTCCGAATAGCAGAGTGTTCTCTTGGTTAATACAATTAGTGTGTAATTCATGCATATGTTTAAGAAATTTTCACATTTTTATACTTTTCAAGATCATATTTCAAGACATTTTACTGTGATCAAAATAGTGTTTCAATAAATCTATAAATCATCCAAATGTTTTCTTAGTTCGTATGTGTGTCAATCCTAATCATGTTCCAAAGTAATTTAACATGCGATTAGAAACAATGAAAACGTTTTATGAGTTTGCATTAAAAATATGGGAATTTTATAATTTTTCATCTAAACAGATTCTCAAAATCAATTTAATGCATGAAAATCATTGAAAACTATTATAAATACTACATATCAAAAATAACATACTTGATTAAATGAATGCACATACCCAAAATTAGCTTATATGATGAATGTAGTAGCCTTAATACAATGTTTAGCATATGCATATGCAATGTGCCATGTCGCTTAATCAACCAGTGATACTATCCCCAACTCTCTTCGACTAAAGCAAAATTGATTTTCATCTGGAGGTTTGGTAAAAATATCGGCTAATTGATGTCTAGTGTCAATATATTTCAAAGAAATATAACCTTTATCCCTATGATCTCGCAAAAAAGTGATGACGGATATCTATGTGTTTTATTCTAGAACGTAGGATAGGGTTTTTAAACAAATTTATAGCACTTATGTTATCACAATAGATGTTGGCTGGTTGAAATGTTAAATCGTAATCCTTAAGAATTTGTCTCATCTATAAAATTTGAGCACAATAACAACCGGCAGCTATGTTTTAGGCTTCAGTTGTGGACAAACCAATCGAATTTTTGCTTTTCAGAAAACCATGAGACTAAGATAAATCCTAGTAATTGGCATGTGCCACTACTATTTTTACGATCTACTCTAATCCCTGTAAAATCGGCATCACAATAACGAACTAAATCTAGTGATGTTGACTTTGGATACCATAACCCTACATTTAATGTCCCTTTGACATACCTAATTATCCGTTTCACATGTGTAAGGTGAGACTCTGTTGGATTTGACTGAAAACGAGCACATAAATATACACTAAACATGATATCAGGTCTACTAGAAGTTAAATATTATAATCTACCAATCACACTTCTGATACACGCGCTCATCTAACTTTTTAACTTTCTCGTCATCATTGATTTTGGTGTTTTATGCCATAGGGGTGGAGCATTCTTTCGCGTTCTTAAGCCCGAATTTCTTAATTAGCTCCTTGGCGCACTTTGCTTGATTAATGAATATCCCATCTTCGCATTGCTTAATTTGAAGTCCTAACATGAAGCTCAGATCTCATATCATGCTCATCTAAAATTCACTACGCGTACACTCAGAAAATTTCTTACAAAGCAAGTTATTAGTAGCACCGAAAATAATTTCATAAACGTAAATTTGTACTATTAGAATATCCTTATTGAGATGCTTATTAAAAAGTGTTTTATCCTCATTTCCCATAGTGAACTCGTTTTCAAGCAAGATTTGCTAAGTCGCTCATACCAAGCATTAGGAGCTTGTTTGAACCCATATAAAACTTTTCTTGGCTTGAATACGTGTTCGGGAAAGTAAGGGTCTTCAAAGCCCGGAGGTTGTTTGACATAGACTTCCTCGGATATAACACCATTCAAGAACGTAGATTTAACATCCATTTGAAAGAGTTTGAAATTCATGAAACTCGCAAATGCTAAAAGCATACGAATTGCTTCAAGTCTTGCGACCGGAGCAAATGTTTCATCAAAATCAATATCTCCTCTTGCTTATAACCTTAGGCGACCAATCTAGATTTATTTCTAATAACTTTGCCCTCCTCGTCAAGTTTGTTTCTATATACCACTTAGTACCGATAACTGTTTGGTGTTCCCAAACTCGATTCCTATTGAATTGATTTAAATCTTCTTGCATAGCTAAAATCCAATATGAATCTTCCAAAACACTTATAATGTTTTTCGATTCTAATATGGATATGAACGCTATATTAGCCATCTCATTAATTCTATTCCTAGTACATATACCTGCCGCTGTGTCACCAATTATTTGCTCCTTTGGATGATCTCGTGAATATCACCAATCACGAGGCAAATCTTGTTCCGCTTGTGGAGAAACTTGTTCGTTGTATTTTGGTGCACTTCCTTGTTATTGAACATTATCTTCTTCCGAATTGTGAGAATCACTCAAGCCCTCGAGTTTACCTACATCTTCTTCAGAATCTACAATACTAGAAGATGTGTTAGCACTTTCATCAAATTCAACATCCATAGATTCTTGAATAGTAAGTGTTCGTTTGTTGTAAACCCTATATGACTTACTATGTGGTGAATAGCCTACGAATATTCCTATATCCGTTTTTGCATCAAACTTATCCAAATTCTCACTTGTTTTAAAAATATGACATTTGCATCAGAAAGGTTTAAAGTGCGAGATATTTGGTGTCATGTGTGTGTAAAGCTCATAAGGTGTTTTCTTTACAATGGGTCTAATTGAGACACGATTTAAAATATAACATGCAGTGTTAACGGTTTCGGCCCAAAAATATTTAGTTAAAGTGTATTCATTAAATATAGTCCTAGCCATCTCTTACAATGGTTGATTCTTCTTTTCGACTACACCATTTTGTTGTGGTGTTCTTGGGAAAGAAAAGTTATATGTGTAATCATTTGTGTCACATAAATTTTGTAACCTTATATTTACAAACTCGCCACCATGATCACTTCGAATTTGACAATTGTAGAACCTCTATCATTTTCAACATTCTTGCAAAACATTTTTAAAATATCGAAGGTTTCATATTTGTGAGTTAAAAAATAGACCCATGTAAATTTAGAATAATCATCAACAATAACTAAACAATAATGCATATCATCTAATAGCAACTTTGGTGGATCCAAATAAATCTAGATGTATCAATTGCAATGGTTGGACAGTAGTTACCACGTTTTTAAGATAAAAACTAATTCTATGTTGTTTACCTAGTTGACAAGTATCGCAAAGTTTGTCCTTTTCAAACCTGATTTGAGGTAAACCTCTCACAAGTTTTTTACAGACAAACGTAACGATTAGATTCATGGTGGCATGTCCTAACCTACAGTGTCATAACCAACTAATTTCTTCAGATGCAACTAAATTTAAAATTTGTGGACTCACTAAGTTTGATAATATAAATGTTTTTTATTGATATTCCGAGAAATAGAACATCATCATCTTTTAAAATCTGTATTTCGTTATTTTCAAAAATCACTTTAAGACCGATACTATACAAGTGACCAATACTCAATAAATTATGTGCGAGACCTTCGACAAATTTAACATTATCAATGACAAGATTATGCTACTTACCAATCGTACCAATACCAACAATTTTACATGTCTTGTCGTCTCCGAAGGTCATTATCCCTCCATTTTTTCTTGATGGCATGGAGAAGAGGGATTCGTTGCCCGTCATATGACTCGAACAACCACTATCAAGATACCGCTTACTATCACTTGCTTGAACATGATGCACCTGCAAAAGAAAATGCACCTTTAGATACCCACTTAGTTTTGGGTCCTTATTGTAGGGTTCCTAGGCACACTCGAGAGGTTCCACAAGGCATCAACCATGCCAAATTCAAAAAAATTAGGTGCCGAGAAACCCTAACCTAGATCGTTAACTAGAAAATAGGCGAAACAACAAGTTAGTAAACTGCTTTACTAATAAGTGAATGGAAATACAACCTTTGTAGATCCAATCCACCACTTCTTTAGCTCCGAGATGACGTCCCTTCGCTGTGATCACCGGGATCCCGGACTCTAGCGATGGTTTCGTCGGGGAAATGAGCGGGCAAGGTCGTTGACTTCGATACCGAAGATGATCTACGTCGAGGCAACTCTAACTCAAGCTCCATCTTCACTAGGTCATGAAACTTGTGAAGAAAACACCCAATACAACATGGCAAGTGGTAGAGGATGAAGAAATAGGAAGTGGGTTCACTTTGGATTTGGATTTCTCACTTGATTTCATCACTTAGAATTTTTTAAGAAAGCTTTCTTCTTTTCTTCATGAAGAAGAAGAAGAAGAAGAAAAGAATGAATTATTGTGAAAAGAAAATTCAAGTGAAGTTATCATAATGCAACCATGGGTAAGATAAACTCATGTAGAGAATAAACTAGGGTTTAGGTAATGGTTAGGTTTAGGATAAAAACAAAATGGTGGACTTTCAAAGATGCTTTGAAGCTTCAAGAAGCTTCAAGCAAAGAAAGAAAAGAAAACCACCATTTCATCTTTTCCAAAATGAATAAATAAATAAATAAATAAATAATTCAAACCCTAACCATTAACCTAATCATAGTTTAAAGCAAACATACACCCAAGTTTTCATGTATCATCAAACATGATACAAACTAGTGCACAAAAATATATCACATATATAACTTGTGCACATCAAGTGAGAAAGTTAATCTTAAGTGAACAAATACTAGTTAATGCAAAGTAATATATCAAATATATAATTATACATTAAATCATTAAATCAACACTTGATTTAATGATCCGGTCATAATGCATATAACCGACTAATATCAAGTGTATCAATGTATCGAATCAACACTTGATTCGGTAACCCGGCTATATCACATATAACCTGCCGATGATACAAATCGCGAGAATAGAATACAGTATCACATACTGGTATTATTCTCGGTCCCGCACATATCTCATATGCGCTCCAATTTCGTTTCGCTTGAGCTAGGAAACCTCTGTGTAGGACTCTAAAGACTCGTCAATACGCCGGCAGTAGGTGATGATCGTATCAAACACCCACAAGACGCAAGCGGTCTGCTAAACGTAACGGCCACCCGGGTATTGAGCGATCAAAAGATCAACGAGCAAGCCCGCTCACACTCCTGTGAATCCAACCAGTAACACTTACCGTACAGTCCGGTCTCGTCGTCTGATATGTCGCATATCTCGCCTAGGGGTGGTAAACGTCAGACCCCAATAGCTCGATAAGTCGTGTCGATATGAGGTCTATAACAGTTCGAGAAACTACAGGTAACACTTACCAGTAAATCTCAGCAACCCTGGCCAGGGATTTCCGGTTATAGCCAATCGAACACAGCGCAACATCAACTCCCTATACCGGGAGAGACGAATCCCCTCCTTTCGCTCATTGCCTCCATGTGATTCGGGACTGTACCCAAAAACCACCGTTTTGCACGCCCTCTTGGACGTGGTAAGGTGGAAATCAAAGCACAGTGGGAATCACACAAGACTCTATGACGATCTCGGGTCAACAGACTACTCTGTACCAATGTCACCAGAGAACTGCCATCTGACGTAAGGTATAATACCATCTGGGAGTTCTCGGCGAGTCCGTCCAGTGTACCCAGTCTCCACTGAGCACCCGTATATCATCTCTGATGTCAAACACCAATGGATATGGGATCATCCATCGCCCATCTGTATGGGTCGAGAAGGTATACGCTAGTCTACACTGGTATATCGATGCCCTGTCTCGATACACCCACGACTAGGGACCTTAAAGGATGTACTTATGGACTACCATGTCCCCACTAGTATGATCTGCATCATAGTCCAGGTAGTCAAGTACACATCCTAAGGGCTTTACCAACATGTAATAGAGAGACAATCAGTGTACACGTTAAGCTAAAGAGCAACCAGATAGCATACTATCATGTCGAGCAAGAAAGTCCTCCCTATATATGTCCAAGCATCCACTACAATATACATCCTATGTATAGTAATGGCCTCTAGGACATACATATAACTAACAATCTCCCACTTGCACTCGGGCCATCTGATAGCAATGGTTGTAGTATCTCATACTCAACCATCCCATAAAATTCTCTCTCTGGGAAAAGGCCTTTGTGAGTGGATCCGCCGTGTTGTCCTCTAAGTCTACTCTCCTAACCTCGATCACCGTGGAGATCAACTATCTCCATGATCAGGTGATGCTGCCTCAGAATACGTCTGGGTCACTGATGGGACGGACGTTCCTTGGCATAAGACATAACTCCATTGTCATACAATGGGAGGAACTAAGTTCATCTCATGAACTAATATACACCCAGACAGCCTCTTTGGTAGCATCTTAAGTAGCGATGTATCTTGCCTTTAATCGTCTAGTATGTCACGGTATCTAGCTTGGAACTCTTCCAACATACCGTCCCTCCATAGAGGGTAAAGACAATGCCTGTGACTGACATTCAGTCGTCCTTATCACCCTGGAACACTTCCAGTGATTCTCCCCAGGATCGATTGATACCATCTCACTACATCTAGTGAGAATCCTAACATCCATTTAGATCTATCTTATAGATCCAAAACCCAGGATTTAGTAGGTATCACTTTGATCCTATGTGGAGAATCATTGTGATAAGCGGAGATTGATCGAGCGTAGCATAGGAAACTCCTTCCCTATCAAGAGTATGTCATCCACGTACTCTACGAGGATCGTCACCATACTCCCTACTACCTTTTTGTTTATACAAGGTTCATCTACCATTTTGATGATGTCAAACTCTTTGACTACTACATCAAAACAGACGTTCCAACTCCGCGATGCCTGCTTTATCCTATAAAGCATCTTGTACACGTTTCCGCTGCTCCCACTGTCTACGAAGCCCTCTGGTTGTGTACTTACAGACGCTCTCTTCTAAAACATCATTTTAGAAAAGCAGTCATGACACCCAACCGCCAAATATCGTAGTCATGGTATGTAGCCGTGGCAAGTAGGATCTGGATGGACTTAAGCATAGCCACTGAAAAAGGTTTCATCATTATCCACGCCTGGTCGATGATGAAAACCTTTAACACGTCTAGCTTTGAAAGTCTCAACTTTTCTATGTACACCAAGTAATCTTCTCAAGATATACTTGCTCCTGATGGGGATTTAACCCTTCAGATAAAGCAACCAAAGTCCATACTTTGTTGGTGTATAAGGATTCCATCTCAGATCACTAAGCATCCAGCCATTCTTATAGAGTCTTACTCCTGATGGCCAGCTCGAAACTAGTTGGGTCATCATCTCATGATGCAATCCTCGCTCCCACTGTCACAGAGAAACCGAAGTATCTCTCAGGTGGGTGAGGAACCCTACTAGATCGGCGGAGAAGCTGAGGTTCGTTGGTAACTATTGAATCCTTTGGTTCTATCAAATCATCTGCTGTAGTTTGTATAGCTGGAACCTTTCCAGTTCTACATTACAGACCTTGCCTCGAGCTTGTCCGGATTATGCTTTTAGACATAGCCCGGACAACCCCAAATCTTAACTGACTTAAGAGATGGGCACTTCCCTTATCATATCAAATATGAAGTGGTAGGCAACTGATTTGATTTGAACCCTATTCAATAGGTATGCAGCTTCTCAAGTGCATAACTCCCAAAAGGAAATAGGTAACTCAGTAGTACTCATCATGGAGCACACCTTATCATATAGGGTGTGATTGCTCCGCCCCGATACACCGACGTGCTGTGGTGTATATGGAGGAGTAATGCTAAGAGAGAATCTCATTCTCCTTTAGAATATTCCAGGAATTCTATGCTCAAGTATTCTCCTCCGTGATCACGTTAAAGGACATAATACTTATACCCATATTTGGTTCTCTACTTCTAACTTATATTCTGTGAATATCTCAAAAGGTTCGGACTTGTGTTTCAACAGGAACATATGTCTGAATCTTGAGAGATTATCAAAGAATGTAATGAAGTACAAAGGACCGGTCTTAGTATATATAGACAGGGGACCTTCATACATCAGTATGTATCAATCCCAAGAGTTCACTAACTCTTTCTCTGTTTCCAATAAACGGAGCTATGGTCATCTAAACTTTGTGACATGACTAGCAAGTTTCATAAGATGTAAATTCAAACAGATTTAAATATGCATCTAAATGTAACTTCAGCTAGTCGGGTCGTATTGATATGACCTAGTCTACAATACCTCAAGAAGGATCCGTTCATTTCTGAACTATTCCTCTTGTGTGTGTTCCGTATACTAAGAACTGTAGTTTGATTTAGAACATCAATGTTTTTAGATAACGTGCCTGAACCGATCAACTTTTGATATAGGAAATGTTCAAAACATTATCCAACAATACAAAATTTTATCATTTCTTTACTAATAAAGAGACTGATATAATTTTGTATATCAGGTTCGGTATCTAATAACATTTGTTCAGAATCAATGTATTTTGAAATACAGGGTGACAGTGACCAACAGACTTAGCTGCAACACTTGCACCGTTTTCTGTGTCATGAAACTTATCACCCGTTCTCAGTTCTCTACCTTTCTGTAGCCCATGTAACGGATTACATTAGCGGGATCCTGATCCGGTATCTAATACCTAGGATGTAGAGGACACTGAGAAACAGTTCTTTACAACTAACACACCCGAAGGAGATGCATCATATACACTTTCTTCGTTTGGGCGGCATAGGAATTCTGGTATTCCCCTATTTCCTGCTCTGTCTTATAACAATTATAAATTGGAGCGGGACCAACGTTCCCCAGCTCAATATAACAAGCGGGTTCGGTCAATACATCCGTATTATTATCTTGATTAAGGCGTGATATGGTCGCTACCTGGAGAGAGAGAGAAGAAAACACTCTGCGTGCGCTCTTGCAAGATCAGATTGGTTATTATTTTATCTAATCAGGATGGCTCCCACTGTTTTTATCAAATCTTCCTTCAAACCCTAAAAGGAAAGACTAGCCGGGATTAATTACACGCTACAAGTTCGCCAATCTTTCAGCCAGGCCAGTGTCGGTACTTTGAGGGAGGTTCCCCGTGCTTTCGCATGGACCTAATTACAATAAACCTCGTTTTCCCAGAGGCGTAACCCCGTTGACACCTTTCTAGACACCTACTAGATCGGCTAATTATAATGTGTAAAACTCTCCCAGGAGTAACAATTACTCGCAGTGGGTATCGGGATCCAACTATCTCATAGAAGGTATGCAATCTCATTGCAAATTTCAACACTTGAAATTCCCGATAATATTTTGCCCCTAACGTGCTATGACCTTGACGAAAGCCAACAAACCATAGCCCGCTAGTCAAGTTCAACCCGTACATTTCTTGACTGAATTAAACCCACCCGCACGACCCTTGACGAAAGCCAACAAAGCCGTACGACTACCCTAATCCAATCGCATCGTATGCAGCAGATAAGTAGCATATAGCTACCGCACACTACACCTTGACGAAAGCCAACAAATGTAGCATGAATACTATATACAACTTATCTAAAATGACGGAGGGCTACGACAGGTCTTTCTGAAAACCTATTGCGTAATGAACTTGATATCGTTGTAGGATCGAATGAATTTAAAATGGAGTGTTTTTTAGGCTTTTCTAGTTTTGCTAAAGGGGTCACTCCCGGTGAAGGGATCGTCGGCCCTTTCCTCGTCGAATGAGGTGCGGGATATATCATATATATCACTGTGCAAAGCAGAAACTATAGAAGCTATCAAAAGACAAACCGAGTGTATAGCATCTGCCAGTTATTGCTAAAGGGGTCACTCCCGGTGAAGGGATCGTCGGCCCTTTCCTCATCGAATAAGGTGCAGGATATATCATATATACCGCTGTGCAAAGCAAGAACTGTAGCTACCTGTTTTATTTTTGAAATTCGATTCCACAACATCTTTAGGTTTCTTTTACTTTCATTAATCATATTAATGAAGTCTCATCATTTAAGTACCTAAACATCACAGATAAATACGACGTACACTTATGCCATCCGCATTCGCCTCGATGTCCCCTCGTGCACCGTTAGGTTAGGTAACTAACGGCAGAGCGGGGCAGGGCTAGCGCGGATGTAAAACATAAGTAACGTCTATATAATATATTATATATACTATATACAGTATCCATCACAGCATATCAAATGATCACATCACAGATATCGCAGCAGAAGAAATATATGAAACATTGGATATACTAGGACGTCCGTGTTTTCAATACGAGCCAGTATAAAACACGGATTTCACGGTCGCGATGAATAGCCAAACCCACACCTCTAGACCCCTACGAGAGCGGCAAGCAACCCTACCAATTCTAGAGTTAGGAGACTCGGACTCGACTCCTCGAGTTGGTCTCCCACTGGACTCCAGAACCCGGTTACTTGTGCCCTCCTCCTTGGGTCTATCCTAGTGCGGAAGAGTAAATAATATACAAAAGGTGACATCTTCCGCAACCTGGAAGTGCCCCAATAAAATAATATTACATACAAGTTTTTACATGAATGAAAATGAAAAACACCCATCTCACATAAAAACCCCCCGGCTATTCAAACACGACGATCCAATATAACATATCCAGCAACACATAACATCACATGTCATCAACGTAAGTAAATATGCCCATCCCAATTGTCGTTGACATATAGCAACGAAACCGGCGATATCACATATTACACTTACGGTCACAGAAAAGAAAGTGTAAAACTACAACGGTTGGAATCCGCAATCTATTTAGACATCGCATGCCTAACCAAATGAATTCCTTAGACATCGCATGCCTAACAATTATAAACCCCGCATTTCAGTCTCATTATCGAAAACACTTTTCAATATCATATCGGACAATTCATCAAGATTCCCGACATTCTGATCGAATGCTCGTAGCAAACTTTAGTAGATAGCCGCACCCCCGATACCGTCGACTAAGTGCACCAAGGCGGAACACCGCTACCGCGAGCACCCGAACGGATGCTTTCGGCGACGGGGTTCTCCTACAGTCACCTGGTCGGGGCTATGGGGTGTAGCTGTCTATTAAGTTTACCGGCGAGTATCCGTGTACGCTACGTGATTGCGACGGAATTTTGATCACATCAAAATTCCGTGGCAACCGATCAAGTGAGACTAAAGTGCTATGTTTATAACATTCAAATCAGTTATCTCATAACTCCTTGTGGATTCCAAATATTGTATCACATTCCGGATAAATAGAAAATGTTAAACTTTCCGATCGAACAATCAAACACCCAAGTTTTCCCGAAACAGCTCAACACATGAAATAAGTTCAAAAACATCCTTTTCATGCCTCAGTACCAACGGTCCAGCTGTAGAAGGGTCAAGCCAACGCCTCACATGTGGCACGCCGTACTGCCCCAAACCCTAAGGTTCAAAGGGCAGTTCAAGACGGTCACATAATCGAGTTAAGGTTTGTTGTCTTCTAGAGGGTCCATCGCGTTACTTGCACTACTCAGAACGTTCTCAAACTACGGAAAAAATCCAACACTTGGAAATTTTCCAGCAGGGGAAAAATTGGGTATTTATATCTGGTCGAACTTTTTAACATATTCAAAAAATTATCCGGAAAAACACATAGACGCAGTTAAAGTTTCCGATCGAAACATCGAATCCCCAATACACCCCAGATAACACAACAGTGGAATATGAATTAAAAATATCCAGAAGAATCAGGAATCAGAGAGGGACATTACTGTGCAAACTAAAGAGAATAAAGTGCCCGTACGGCCGCGGAACCGCCGCATGAGCCATGCTCATGCCGCGGTTCCGCCGCGCTTTTATGGACTTAAACGCACGTGCTTCACAGTAATTCCCAAAACACCCTGTTGAACTTTTTGGCTATTTTTAATTAGGAAAAATCCACAGTTACAGAAAATGTACAGAGAAGGGTTTGAGTTAGGGTTTCGGGGTTGGATCGGATTTCTAACATCGTCTACATTTCGCTTAAGGCTCTAGCTAGGCTCTGATACCAATGTAGGGTTCCTAGGCACACTCGAGAGGTTCCACAAGGCATCAACCATGCCAAATTCAAAAAAATTAGGTGCCGAGAAACCCTAACCTAGATCGTTAACTAGAAAATAGGCGAAACAACAAGCTAGTAAACTGCTTTACTAATAAGTGAATGGACATACAACCTTTGTAGATCCGGTCCACCACTTCTTTAGCTCCGAGATGACGTCCCTTCGCTGCGATCACCGGGATCCCGGACTCTAGCGATGGTTTCGTCGGGGAAATGAGCGGGCTAGGTCGTTGACTTCGATGCCGAAGATGATCTACGTCGAGGCAACTCTAACTCAAGCTCCATCTTCACTAGGTCATGAAACTTGTGAAGAAAACACTCAATACAATATGGCAAGTGGTAGAGGATGAAGAAATAGGAAGTGGGTTCACTTTGGATTTGGATTTCTCACTTGATTTCATCACTTAGAATTTTTCAAGAAAGCTTTCTTCTTTTCTTCATGAAGAAGAAGAAGAAGAAGAAAAGAATGAATTATTGTGAAAAGAAAATTCAAGTGAAGTTATCATAATGCAACCATGGGTAAGATAAACTCATGTAGAGAATAAACTAGGGTTTAGGTAATGGTTAGGTTTAGGATAAAAACAAAATGGTGGACTTTCAAAGATGCTTTGAAGCTTCAAGAAGCTTCAAGCAAAGAAAGAAAAGAAAACCACCATTTCATCTTTTCCAAAATGAATAAATAAATAAATAAATAAATAATTCAAACCCTAACCATTAACCTAATCATAGTTTAAAGCAAACATACACCCAAGTTTGCATGTATCATCAAACATGATACAAACTAGTGCACAAAAATATATCACATATATAACTTGTGCACATCAAGTGAGAAAGTTAATCTTAAGTGAACAAATACTAGTTAATGCAAAGTAATATATCAAATATATAATTATACATTAAATCATTAAATCAACACTTGATTTAATGATCCGGTCATAATGCATATAACCGACTAATATCAAGTGTATCAATGTATCGAATCAACACTTGATTCGGTAACCCGGCTATATCACATATAACATGCCGATGATACAAATCGCGAGAATAAAATACAGTATCACATACTGGTATTATTCTCGGTCCCGCACATATCTCATATGCGCTCCTATTTCGTTTCGCTTGAGCCAGGAAACCTCTGTGTAGGACTCTAAAGACTCGTCAATACGCCGGCTGTTAGTTATATGTATGCCCTAGAAGCCATTACTGTACATAGGATGTATATTGTAGTGGATGTTGGGACATATATAGGGAGGACTTTCTTGCTCGACATGATAGTATGCTATCTGGTTACTCTTTACCTTAACGTGTATACTGATTTTCTCTCTGTTACATGTTGGTAAAGCCCTTAGGATGTGTGCTTGACTACGTGGACTATGATGCGGATCATACTGGTGGGGACATGGTAGTCCATAAGTACATCCTTCAAAGTCCCTAGTCGAGGGTGTATCGAGACGGGGCATCGATATACCAGAGTAGACTAGCATATACCTTCTCGACCCATACAGATGGGCGATGGATGATCACATATCCATTGGTGTTTGACATCAGAGATGATATACGGGTGCTCAGTGGAGACTGGGTACACTGGACGGACTCGCCGAGAACTCCCAGATGGTATTATACCTCACGTCAGATGGCAGTTCTCTAGTGACACTGGTACAGAGTAGTCTGTTGACCCGAGATCGTCATAGAGTCTTGTGTGGTTCCCACTGTGCTTTGATTTCCATCTTACCACGTCCAAGAGGGCGTGCAAAACGGTGGTTTTTGGGTACAGTCCCGAGTCACATGGAGGCAATGAGCGATAGGAGGGGATTCGTCTCTCCCAGTATAGGGGGTTGATGTTGCGCTGTGTTCGATTGGCTATAACCGGAAATCCCTGGCCAGGGTTACTGAGATATACTGGTAAGTGTTACCAGTAGTTTCTCGAATTGTTATAGACCTCATATCGACACGACTTATCGAGCTATTGGGGTCTGACGTTTACCACCCCTAGGCGAGATATGCGACATATCAGACGATCAGACCGGACTGTACGGTAGTGTTACTGGTTGGATTCACTGGAGTGTGAGCGGGCTTGCTCGTCGATCTTCAGATCGCTCAATACCCGGGTGGCCGTTACGTTTAGCAGACCGCTTGCGGCTTGTGGGTGTTTGATATGATCATCATCTGCTGCCGGCGTATTGACGAGTCTTTAGAGTCCTACACAGAGGTTTCCTGGCTCAAGCGAAACGAAATAGGAGCGCATATGAGATATGTGCGGGATCGAGAATCATGCGTGTATGTGATACCGTATTACATTCTCGCGATAAATGTATCGATTGGTTATATGCGATATAACCTAGTTATCGAATCAAGTATTGATTCGATAAGCCGATGCATAGGATACTAGTCGGCTATATGCGATATGACCGGATCGTTAAATCAAGTGTTGATTTAATGATTTAATGCATAATTATATATTTGATATATTACTTTGCATTAACTAGTATCGGTTCACTTTAAATGGATTTTCTCACTCGGATGTGCACATTGTATATTTGATATAGTTTTGTGCACATGATTGTATCATGTTTGATGATGCATACTTACTTGGTTTGTGTAAAGAATTAAACCATGGTTATTTAAATGGTTAGGGTTTTGGTTTTCCTTATTCATTTATTTATCTTTTTCATTTATTCTTTCTGGAAATAAAATAATTGGCATAAGAGGATAATGGTGGCTTTCTTTGTTTGTTCATGAACTTTCATGAAGCTTTGACTTAGTTAACCATTCTTGTCTCTTGCTTAACCCTAACCATCATAACTTACCATGGTCTATTCTCTACAACTAACTAAGGTTAAGATTATGATAAGTTTCCATTTTTATTATTCTTTTGAGAATAACTTATCATAACACTTATCTTCTTCTTCTTCTTCCTCACAAGAAGAAAGCTTTCTTCATCAATGGTGATTGATGTATTTGAGTGAGAAATCCAATTCTAAAGTGAACCCACTTCCTATTTCTTCATCCTCTACCTCTTGCCAAGTAGTATAGGGTGTTTCCTTCACAAGTTTTCATGGCTTGGTGAAGGTGGAGCTTGATCTAGCGATGCCTCGACGTAGATCATCTTCGGCATGGACATCGACGACCTAGCTCGCCTATTCTCCGATGAAGCCGACGCTAGAGCCCGGGATTGTATGAGGACAGCGAGGAGACTTCATTGCGGAGCTATGGAGGTAGAGAACCGGATCTACAAAGGTTGTATTTCCGTATTCTTGTAGTTAAGTGTTAACTAGTTTGCTTTGTCGCCTAGAAATCTAGCCAACGATCCGTATTAGGGTTTCTCGGCACCGTTAAAATTTGAAATTGGCATGGTTGATGTCTTGTGAGACCTCTTGGGAGTGCCTAGGAACCCTACACCGGCAGCAGGTGATGATCATATCAAACACCCACAAGCCGCAAGCGGTCTGCTAAACGTAACGGCCACCCGGGTATTGAGCGATCAGAAGATCAACGAGCAAGCCCGCTCACACTCCTGTGAATCCAACCAGTAACACTTACCGTACAGTCCGGTCCCGTCGTCTGATATGTCGCATATCTCGCCTAGGGGTGGTAAACGTCAGACCCTAATAGCTCGATAAGTCGTGTCGATATGAGGTCTATAACAGTTCGAGAAACTACTGGTAACACTTACCAGTAAATCTCAGCAACCCTGGCCAGGGATTTCCGGTTATAGCCAATCGAACACAGCGCAACATCAACTCCCTATACCGGGAGAGACGAATCCCCTCCTATCGCTCATTGCCTCCATGTGATTCGGGACTGTACCCAAAAACCACCGTTTTGCACGCCCTCTTGGACGTGGTAAGGTGGAAATCAAAGCACAGTGGGAATCACACAAGACTCTATGACGATCTCGGGTCAACAGACTACTCTGTACCAGTGTCACCAGAGAACTGCCATCTGACGTAAGGTATAATACCATCTGGGAGTTCTCGGCGAGTCCGTCCAGTGTACCCAGTCTCCACTGAGCACCCGTATATCATCTCTGATGTCAAACACCAATGGATATGGGATCATCCATCGCCCATCTGTATGGGTCGAGAAGGTATACGCTAGTCTACACTGGTATATCGATGCCCTGTCTCGATACACCCACGACTAAGGACCTTGAAGGATGTACTTATGGACTACCATGTCCCCACTAGTATGATCTGCATCATAGTCCAGGTAGTCAAGTACACATCCTAAGGGCTTTACCAACATGTAACAGAGAGACAATCAGTGTACACGTTAAGGTAAAGAGCAACCAGATAGCATACTATCATGTCGAGCAAGAAAGTTCTCCCTATATATGTCCAAGCATCCACTACAATATACATCCTATATATAGTAATGGCCTCTAGGGCATACATATAACTAACACTTATAAGTTAGTGGCCAATACAAACTGCTATTTCTTAGGGACCCAAGTTAAATCATTATCAAAGTATTTCTGAAAGCAGTTATATATCATGTGGCTCTTTTTACAATAATAAAAATATGTAACACTAGAATATGGATGAATATGATGAACATTTGACTCGTTGTCCTTAGCCTTAATGCTGGTGTTCCTAAAATTATTCTTTTTCTTCTTTTTGCTTTTATTACTACTGTTCTAGTAGGGGAAGGATTGATGTAGCTTAATCCTTATTTACCATTGTTGCCCTAGAGTTTTCCACCATCCTATCAAGATTATCTTTACTGTTTATAAAGCTAAAATGGTATTATTAAGATCACTAAATACTTTTTCAAGGCTAATGACCTTATTCTCTAATTATTTCTCTCTTTCGCTTTTAGCAAGGTCAGTTTCTTTAGATTTTCCTTTTTCTAGAGTTAAATTTTTACTCTCAAGCTCATTTACTTCAGTTTTTATGTTAGTGAGTTCTATGCTAAAATTTTCAAGCTCGTCGTTCTTCGTTTTTAGTCCACCAACATTTTTGGCATTTTGGTGGACTAAGTGTTGATTTCGTCTGCCTTTTCGACCTTCTTTTGCTTGGCTTCTTCTCTTTTGAGTGCGGTGGGCTGCACTTCATAGGCCATCAGTTTACCAATAAGTTCATCAAAACTGATCATAACTAGATCATGTGACTCTTCTATTGCAGTTCGCTTTTGAAGTCAATCTATTGACAAAAAATACACAATTTTTACGATAAAGTTTTCTTCCGGGATCTCATGACCGAAAGCCTGCAACGGGTTAATAATACCTGAAAAATGAGTAAACATGTCATTAATAGATTCACTAAGAAGTATTTTAAACATTTGATATTGTTGAACAAGGATGTGTATCCTAGTTTTCTTGACTTGAGATGCACCCTCATGAGTTTACTCAATCATTTTCCAAATTTGATTTACGGTCTTACATGCAGATATCCTAGTATACTCGCTCTTTTCTAACCCATTATAAAGTACTCTCATTACTTTAGCATTAAGTTTATTTAACCTTTTATTTTATTTAATTTGGTCCGGGTTAGGACTGTTGGTAACTAAAATGCATCCCATGCTTACAATTTTCCACATTACATCTTCTAAGCTTATAAGATGGATCATCATTTTGTTCTTCCCGTAACTGTAGTCAGTCCTATCAAAATTAGATGGACGGTGTGAGAACTGACCTTCTCTTCTAATCTCATTACCATAATTGTAAAGAACTTAAGCCATTATTATCTAATTACGGATCGAATTACTACTAGATGTTAAGTTAATTGTAGTAACTCGCTCTGATACCAAATGAAAAACCTAAATACCTATTTAGATTATTCTAAGGGGGGTAAATAGGGTGATTGCTCTAAATTAAAAATTATTCTATTTCTACTTGTTCAATTAAACTAATTAATAGCTAATGCAAAATAGCAAACAACGCAGAAAAGGTAAATCACAAACACGGAGAATTATTCAGGAGTTTGGCCTCTATGCCTACGTCTCCTACCCCGCCTCTTGAGCATTTCTAACCTATTTTCTTGGCAAAAAAAAAACTGTTCATACTTCCAGACGATGAACAAACCGTATAAGCCAATATCAAAGAAAAATAAAAATATCTATTTTAAATCAACGATTGCCTCTAATAATAAGGTGAGGTAATTCAAACTAAGTAGATCTAAAAATCTAAATCTAGAAATATCTCAAACCCTAATACAATTGTTCTAACAAAAGAAAAAACCATAATAAATGAGTTAGAACAAATTCACCAAAGTAGCCTAGCGGTTTGGATGGAAAATCTCGCTTGAGATATTTCTAGATTGGTTTAAAACAAAGAGAAAAAACCATAATCTCACTCACACCTCCCCCTCACCCTCAGGCCGAGCTCACTGCAGGAAACCCTCCCCCATTTTCCACCATTTTCTTGCTTCAAAATTCATGTAAAAATCAACCAAAAATCCACAAAAATCAACATTTTCTTCACAAATTCAAACCTAAATCCTATTCTACCTCTTCCCAAACCCTAATTGGTTTTAAAAAAAAGAGAAAAGAGACAACTTTGGAGGTTTAGTGCAAGGGGATCAACACTTGGGAGGTATAATTTTAATCTAGTTGTTAAATTTGTAGTTTAAACATGCTAATTTAGAAGTTTAAGTGTTAATTTCATTGTAATGGTTTGTTTTTGAAAATTCTAGAAAAGGTTTGGTTTTTGTAATTAGGGTTTAAAGCATGGTAAATGGGTTAAAGTTAGTGTTGTGGCCATCTGGTGGGTTAGTTTGGAAATTTGTGCTAGTTTGTGAACGCTATATCGTTAATTCGCGAGGTTTGCATCGGAATTTATATGCGAATGCTTACTAGGTTTTCTAAATTATTAGGAGGTGATTAATTGGCGATATCTTGACGATACTATTAGCATCTACTACGACTTGTAGGGTGTGCGAATGTGGAGTTTGGTTTAGTCGGGTTTTAGTTTTGATGGTTGCCCCGAAACGACGATTTTAGTTAAGCTTTTGGTGGTTTTCGTGTGTGTTCCACGCGTTTAGTGCACGTTGTGCCTAACTTGTCAGTGTTGATTCTTTTATTTTGTGACTTGCGTCGTTCTTGATGTGTAATCTTAAGTTTGTGTTGTGCAATTTTAGGATCGGTTGCGGAAATATCGGACACGGTGCGCAAAAGCAAAGCGGTGGTTGGATCAGATTAGCGAGGTATCCAGGTGAGTAAATGTATACATCTATGGGGAAATCGTCTGGATGGCCCGAGGCGCCCCATAGTTAGGATCACTTTATTACTTGCAAATTATATGCATAGTTAGTTAGTTAACCATCCCATTCATATACATACCCGTCTAGTTATTTGTCTGCTGGCATTGCATGGATACCTTTATACCTATGTGTGATATCACCCCTTAGGACACTTACACCATCACTATTGGCTCATATTGCACGCGCACTATTCATTTGAACACGCACGCCTTGGTAATTGACATGTCACGAGCACGTTAGAACCTGCTTAGTTTAGTGTCACCACTTGCATCATACATGATACATCGAATTGCATAGCATGTATATACCTTACATCATCATCATGCTTATATAGATTTCTAGTCACAAATCAATTGCATAACTTTGATATCATGAACATTTATCATATACAACATGTTGGGTATTATGATTTTCTTGAGGATTTCAGTATTTATGAGATTTCTGGATTTTGGGGGAAAACTGCAAGAATTTAACAAAAACTTATTATCATCATTTTTGAAAATAAAGTTGCGGTTTTCTCATGATGTATGTGTCGTCCACCATGAGTTTTCATGTTTTCTGTTGGATTTCGAGACCCGATTCGAGGAGTGGATGAACCGTCTCGGGTACATGGTGGGCCCTGTATGGTACCCCGGGGCAAGAAGATCGAGTTGTAGACGATGAGCCTGGCAGGGGAAGACTACCTACCGGTGATGTCTGGCGCGGCGGATATCCGGAGGATATCGACCTTTGTCGTGAGATTTGATGATATGGGCCGATCCGGACTGACGGAGCCCGATGTATTGAGGTATTGATATAGTGAGATATTGAGACAGATATATTTCCATATTTGGTGTCGATGCTTGACACGGTTTTCAGATGATTTCATTGATGGTACTTTAGCTATTGCACAGATATTCGTTTTCTAAGTTAAGAATGCAGAGCTTATAGTATTTTAAACACTTAAAGATTTCGTATTGATGTTGTATACATGTGCATACATACTAGTGGCATTACATCACATCTAGACATACATGTTGTGACGCATTTGCGTGCATTCTTACGATAGCCTTACTAGATGTTATATTCTACTCACGAGCTGGCAACTCACCCCCATTGTGCCACAGTGTCTTGCAGGTCGGACCCGTCAGCCCAGTAGCGGCGGGCTTATCTTATCATTGGCTTCTTTTGCTCAGACTCGTGACATTGCTCTTAGGTGGGTTGCGAGGACACTTTTATCTTTTTGTACTATTTTTGTATCTAGTATTCTCCATCTACCACTTCTTATTTATATATGCGACCTAGTGATGAGACTGAGAGATTTGTGTATATGTGGTTTCTCTGGGATCGAGCTCACTTGAGCCGACGTTGTGTTTTCTTTATTTTTGTGCTTCTTTATGCTTATTTACTTGATATTGCATATATATTGCGTGTGGTTGTGATCCGCCTTGGACGAAGAGCTAGCTCCCGCTTGGGGATGCCATTTTATGGTTACAGGTTATATATCTTGTTGTACCCATTTTTGGGGGCTAGTTTTTACAAAGGAAACTCTGACGAAATTTTCGGAAATTTTTGATGCTTTTAAAAAGGGGTTAATGCAAATTAATTGATTTTAAAGTCGTTTTCATGAAAGGTTTCCTTCACTCTTATTGTTTATGGTTTAGATTTTCTGGACTTTGGCTAACTTAGGTTATGTTACGCCTTGAGACGTCTCGTAATCTAAGTGCCAGTCACGTTCCATACCTTCGGGTCGTGACAAAGTTGGTATCACAGCGTAGGTTTTACCTTTCTGAGTATAGGACGACCCTTGGTAGATGGAGTAGGTGACTTAAGCAGAGTGGCGTAGCGTGGGTATGTTCCGCGGCATACTTACGATACGGTACTCCGCCTAAGTAACCTAAGGACATAATTGCTTGTATTTCCCCTCTTGATTCCTTGCATTCCTTGATTCAATTGCAATGTTCTTATCGCTCCTGTTTCTTATTCCAGCTTCGATGCCGCCAAAGACTTCGAGAGCTCAGCGGGCTACCGCTAGGGATGAACTTCGAGCGGGCTCGTCTGAGACGAGGATCGAGCGGGATGATACGCCTACCCCTCAGATTCAGATTGATCCGCCTTCTCCCGACCGTATTGCCAGATTATAGGTCGGTATGCAGGAGTTGCGACAGATGATAGGATCTTTAGTTGAGTCCAGTCGGGCACAGAGATCCGAGGACGTTCCTTCCACCGCACAGATCACGATTGTACCTGCTGCCCAGACGGTTACTCCTGCTACTACTGCGACTATTCCCGTGTCACTACAGGAGTTTATGAGGCTGAGACCTCCAGCTTTTACCGGTACGGATGCGACAGAGGACCCACAGGTATTTCTTGATAGGATGGCTAGGATTTGTCGTTCGTTGAGGTGTTCTGATGATAGATGGGTAGAGTTCGTGAGTTTTCGTCTGGAGGTCCTTGCCCAGATGTGGTACGATTCAGTAGAGAGAGGCCGAGCTACAGGTCTACCTCCTATGACCTGGGATGAGTTCACAGCTATATTTCTTACCCGTTTTCTTCCGGAGAGTGTCTGAGACGCTCGAGCCCGTAGTTTTGAGTTGAGAAGAGAATAAAGAGCTTTGTGCGAGGGCTTGACACACAGCTATTCCTTGCCATCGGCACCCAGCACTTTGACACATACGCAGCCGCGATGGATGTAGCCTTACTTTTGGAGGAGCGCATTTCTGAGACTCCGATCGTTTCTGGGCCGAAGAGGATCCGTACTGATACGCCAGCCCAGCGGCAGATGGGTAGACACCGTGATAGATTCTTTCCGGGAGATGGTGGTGGCAGAGGATTGAGACGAGGTCAGTTATTTGGTTCATATCCGCAGACCCAGCAGTCGTCACCAGGATGTTTTCGGTGCAGGAGTCAGTACCATCGTGTCAGAGACTGTACCATGGGGTGCCAGGGCGCAGCGACAGTGCCACATGTGACCTTACCACCTTCACCACCTCCTCAGAGAGCTCTACTTCCTACACCTGATGAGACTCCATGCCAGGCAGATGCTCCTAGAGGTCGTGGGCGTGGCGGACCGGTTCAGAGAGGACGAGGCGACAGAGGCAGAGGCAGAGGTAGAGGCAGAGGACAGCCAGCTATTAGTGGTGGACAGGCCCGAGTGTTCGCGTTGACTCCTCAGGATGCACAGGCATCCAATGCCGTCGTGACAGGTACTCTGCCAGTATGTTCTTTTGATGCACGGGTATTATTTGATCCAGGCTCCACACATTCCTATGTATCCACATACTTTGCACCGAGGTTGGGCCGAGAGTCTTCTCCGTTAGATCAGCCACTTGTCGTTATTACTCCGGTAGGCGAGTCATTTGTTGCTCGTTTTGTGTACCGATCGTGTCATGTTCGTATCGGGGAGAGGGATTCTTCAGTTGATTTGATTCTCCTCGATATGCTAGACTTCGACAATCTTCTTGGTATGGACTGGCTAGCCACCTGTTATGCATCTGTGGACTACCGTGAAAAGGCAGTCAGATTCAGTTTTCCTGGTGAGCCGGTTCTTGTTATTCAGGGAGATCGTAGCGCTACCCTTCCTAGCTTGATTTCTTCTCTTCGCGTTGGTCAGCTCTTGAGGAAAGGGTGTCAGGGATTCTTAGCCTATGTTTATGATACTAGCGCCGCAGAGGTTCCGTTGGACCAGATCCCTGTTGTGAGAGAGTTCCCTGATGTATTCCCTGATGAGCTGCCTGGTCTGCCGCCAGAGCGTGAAATTGAGTTCTGCATCGACTTGATCCCCGGCACGGGGCTTATCTCTATACCGTCTTATCGGATGGCCCCGGTGGAGTTTAAAGAGCTGAAGGATCAGTTACAGGACTTGCTGGATAAAGGGCTTATCCGACCGAGTGTGTCATCTTGGGGTGCTCCCGTCCTGTTTGTTAAGAAGAAAGACGGTAGTATGCGCTTATGCATTGATTATCGTCAGCTGAACCGGGTTACTGTGCGGAACAGATATCCCCTACCCCACATTGACGACTTATTCAATCAGCTCCAGGGTGCAGGGTTTTTCTCGAAGGTTGATTTACGGTCAGGTTATCACCAGTTGCGGGCTCGGAAGGAGGATATTCCGAAGACCGCTTTCCGTACACGATATGGTCATTATGAGTTCTTGGTGATATCGTTCGGGCTCACCAATGCCCCGGCATCATTTATGGACTTGATGAACCGTGTAGTCAGGCCGTATCTTGATCAGTTTATCATTGTTTTCATTGACGACATCTTGGTATATTCTCGGAACCGGGAGGAGCATGAGCAGCACTTGCGTATCACATTGCAGACGTTGAGAGAGCATCAGCTATTCGCCAAATTTTCCAAGTGCACATTTTGGCTAGACAGTGTTGACTTCTTGGGTCATGTGGTGACGAGAGATGGTATTTGTGTGGACCCGAAGAAGATCGAGGCAGTGCAGCGTTGGCCCGGACCGGTATCAGTTACAGAGGTTCGCAACTTTCTAGGTCTGGCCGGCTATTATTGACGTTTTGTCCAGAATTTCTCCCGTATTGCTGCACCGTTGACCGGGTTGACCCGGAAGGGGGTTCCTTTCGATTGGACCAAGGCATGTGAGGATAGTTTCCAGCAGTTGAATACTCATCTGACTACTGCACCAGTGTTATCATTGCCTTCAGGATCGGACGGTTTCGTGGTATATTATGATGCTTCTCGAGTGGGGCTGGGCTGTGTATTGATGCAGCACGACAGAGTTATCGCGTATGCTTCTCGGAAGTTGAGGAAATACGAACAGAACTACCCCACTCATGATTTAGAGATGGCCGCAGTGGTATTTGCACTTAAGATCTGGAGACATTACCTATATGGCGAGTCGTGCCAGATATTCACTAACCACAAGAGCTTGAAGTATATCTTTCAGCAGCGAGATCTAAATCTGAGACAGCGTCGTTGGATGGAGTTGGTAAAACATTATGACTGCGAGATTTTATACCATCCGGGCAAGGCGAATGTGGTGGCAGATGCTTTGAGTAGGAGGCCCGGAGGTAGCTTATCTTGTTTGAGCGCAGTACAGATGCAGTCGACGGCGGATTGGCAGGTGTTATGTGACAGAAGAGTGCAATTCGAGTTTACTCCTACAGGGGAACAGCTGGCCCATTTCAGAGCACGCCCACAGTTACTTGACCGTATTCACGAGGCATAGTCTGGTGATGCCCGTATTTTACAGATTATCGAGCAGATTCGGCAGGGCAGAGTTTCCGAGTTCGTGATTGATGATCAGGGGATACTTCGATTTAGGACTCGACTGTGCGTACCAGAGAGGGACTGAGGCGCGATATTCTTGAGGAGGCACATAGGTCAGTATACAGTGTTCATCCAGGTTCCACCAAGATGTACCGTGATTTGAGAGAGGTTTACTGGTGGGACGGGATGAAGAAGGATGTTATAGAATTTGTATCGATATACCTGACTTGTCAGCAAGTCATGACCGAGCACCAGAGGCCAGCCGGCGAGTTACAGCCTTTGCCTATCCCTGAGTGGAAGTGGGAACAGGTCTCCATGGACTTCATTGTAGGTCTACCCAGGACCAGTCGAGGGTATGACTCTATTTGGGTGATTGTGGATCGACTGACGAAAGCGGCTCACTTTCTGCCAGTGAATACCACTTTTGGATTTGCTCAGTACGCCCAGGTTTATATTGATGAGATTGTGCGACTGCATGGCGTCCCGACTTGTATCGTGTCCAACCGGGGCACCCAGTTTACCAGCCGATTGTGGCAGAAACTTCAGGAGGCTTTGGGCACCCGACTGAGTTTTAGCACAGCTTTTCATCCGCAGACTGACGGTCAGTCAGAGCGTACTATTCAGACTCTTGAGGACATGCTCAGAGCTTGTGTTTTAGATTTCGGTGGTAGCTGGGATCGTCATCTTCCCTTGATCGAGTTCTCCTACAATAATAGCTTCCAGGAGACGATTCAGATGGCACCTTTCGAGGCTTTATATGGGAGGAGATGTCGATCACCTGTATGTTGGACATAGCTCAGGGAGAGCAGTATTTTGGGGCCACAGATCGTATAGGAGACGACCGAAAAGATACAACTAATTCGGGACAGGATGAGAGCGGCACAAAGTAGGTAGAAATCATATGCTGACAGGCGCCGTCGCCTGTAGGGTTCCTAGGCACACTAATGAGGTCTCACAAGGCATCAACCATGCCAATTTTTGAGTTTTACAAGTGCCGAGAAACCCTAATACGGATCGTTAACTAGAATTTTAGGCGAAAAGGGAAACAAGTTAACAACTTAACTAAAATAAAGAGGCTACAACCTTTGTAGATCCGGTTCTCCACCTCCATGGCTCCGTGATGAATTCCCCTCGCTGTCCATATCGGATCCCGGACTCTAGCGTCGGCTTCATCGGAGAAATGGGCGGGCTAGGTCGTCGACTTCGATGCCGAAGATGATCTACGTCGAGGCAACACTAGATCAAGCTCCAACTTCACCAAGTCAAGAAACTTGTGAAGAAAACACCCTATACTACTTGGCAAGAGGTAGAGGATGAAGAAATAGGAAGTGGGTTCACTTTAGAATTGGATTTCTCACTCTTTTTCTCAAGTTGCCATTGATGGAGGCAAGCTTTCTTCATGTTGAAGAAGGAAAAGAAGATGATAGAATGATATGATAAGTATTTTTCAAAAAGAAAATAAAATTAATACTTATCATACACTAACCATGGTCAAGTGTAGAGAGTAAACTAGGGTTAGGTGAATGGTTAGGGTTAAGCATGAAGACAAAAATGGTCACTAAGTCAAAACTTCATGAAGCTTCAATAACAAACAAAGAAAGCCACCATTTCTCTTCATCTTTTCCATAATAAATAAAAAAATAAATAGATATGAAAATCAAAACCTTAACCATTTAAATAACCATGGTTTAATCTTTACACAAACTTAAGTAAGCATGTATCATCAAACATGATACAATCAAGTGCACACAAAAATATATCACATATACAATGTGCACATCAAGTGAGAAAATCCATTTAAAGTGAACCAATACAAGTTAATGCAAAGTAATTTATCAAATATATAATTATGCATTAAATCATTAAATCAACACTTGATTTAACGATCCGGTCATATCGCATGTGACCGACTAATATCCAATGTATCGGCTTATCGAATCAATCCTCGATTCGATAACTAAGTTATATCACATACAACCATTCGATACATTCATCGCTAGAATAGAATACGGTATCACATACACGCATTATTCTCGGTCCCGAACATATCTCATATGCGCTCCTATTTCGTTTCGCTTGAGCTAGGAAACCTCTGTGTAGGACTCTAAAGACTCGTCAATACGCCGGCAGCAGGTGATGATCATATCAAACACCCACAAGCCGCAAGCGGTCTGCTAAACGTAACGGCCACCCGGGTATTGAGCAATCAGAAGATCGACGAGCAAGCCCGCTCATACTCCTGTGAATCCAACCAGTAACACTTACCGTACAGTCCGGTCTCGTCGTCTGATATGTCGCATATCTCGCCTAGGGGTGGTAAACGTCAGACCCCAATAGCTCGATAAGTCGTGTCGATATGAGGTCTATAACAGTTCGAGAAACTACAGGTAACACTTACCAGTAAATCTCAGCAACCCTGGCCAGGGATTTCCGGTTATAGCCAATCGAACACAGCGCAACATCAACCCCCTATACCGGGAGAGACGAATCCCCTCCTATCGCTCATTGCCTCCATGTGATTCGGGACTGTACCCAAAAACCACCGTTTTGCACGCCCTCTTGGACGTGGTAAGGTGGAAATCAAAGCACAGTGGGAACCACACAAGACTCTATGACGATCTCGGGTCAACAGACTACTCTGTACCAGTGTCACCAGAGAACTGCCATCTGACGTAAGGTATAATACCATCTGGGAGTTCTCGGCGAGTCCGTCCAGTGTACCCAGTCTTCACTGAGCACCCGTATATCATCTCTGATGTCAAACACCAATGGATATGGGATCATCCATCGCCCATCTGTATGGGCCGAGAAGGTATACGCTAGTCTACTCTTGTATATCGATGCCCCGTCTCGATATACCCACGACTAGGGACCTTAAAGGATGTACTTATGGACTACCATGTCCCCACTAGTATGATCCGCATCATAGTCCAGGTAGTCAAGTACATATCCTAAGGGCTTTACCAACATGTAACAGAGAGACAATCAGTGTACACGTTAAGGTAAAGATCAACCAGATAGCATACTATCATGTCGAGCAAGAAAGTCCTCCCTATATATATCCAAGCATCTACTACAATATACATCCTATGTATAGTAATGGCCTCTAGGGCATACATATAACTAACAATCTCCCACTTGCACTAGGGCCATCTGATAGCAGTGGTTGCAGTATCTCATACTCAACCATCCCATAAAAGTCTCTCTCTGGGAATAGGCCTTCATGAGTGGATCCGTCGTGTTATCCTCTGAGTCTGCTCTCCTAACCTCGATCCCTTGGAGATCAAGCATCTCCATGACCAGGTGATACTGCCTTAGAATATGTCTGGACCACTGATGGGACGGACGTTCCTTGGCATAAGCCACAACTCCATTGTCACACAATGGGAGGAACTATGTTTATCTTATGAACTAATATACACCCAGACTTCCTGTTTGGTAGCATCTCAAATAGCGATGTATCCAGCCTTTATCGTCTAGTATGCCACGGTATCTAGCTTGGAACTCTTCCAACATACCGTCCCTTTTGTGAGGGTAAAGACAATGCCTGTGACTGACATTCAGTCGTCCTTATCACTCTGGAACCTTTCCAGTGATTCTCCCCAGAATCAATTGATACCTTCTCACTACAACTAGTGAGATTCCTAACATCCATTTAGATCTATCTCATAGATCCAAAATCCAGGATTTAGGAGGTATCATTTTGATCCTATATGGAGAATCATTGTGATAAGCGGAGATTGACCGAGTGTAGCATAGGAAACTCCTTCCCTATCAAGAGTATGTCATCCACGTACTCTACGAGGATCATCACCATACTCCCTACTACCTTTTTGTATATACAAGGTTCATCTACCATTTTGATGAAGTCAAACTATTTGACTACTACATCAAAACAGATGTTCCAACTCCGCGATGCCTGCTTTATCCTATAAAGCATCTTGTACACGTTTCCGCTGCTCCCACTGTTTACGAAGCCCTCTGGCTGTGTACTTATAGACGCCCTCTTCTAAAACATTTTTTAGAAAAGCAGTCATGACACCCAACCGCCAGATATCGTAGTCATGGTACGTAGCCGTGGCAAGTAGGATCTGGATGGACTTAAGCATAGCCACTTGAAAAGGTTTCATCATTATCCACGCCTGGTCGATGACGAAAAGCTTTAACAAGTCTAGCTTTGAAAGTCTCAACTTTTCCATCTACACCAAGTAATCTTCTCAAGATATACTTGATCCTGATAGGGATTTAACCCTTCAGATATAGCAACCAAAGTCCATACTTTGTTGGTGTACATGGATTCCATCTCAGATCGCTAAGCATCCAGCCATTCTTACAGAGTCCCACTCCTAATGGCCAGCTCGAAACTAGTTGGGTCATCATCTCATGATGCAATCCTCGCTCCCACTGTCATAGAGTAACCGAAGTATCTCTCAGGCGGGTGAGGAACCTCACTAGATCGGCGGAGAGGCTGAGGTTCGTTGGTAACTATTGAATCCTTTGGTTCTATCAAATCATCAGCCGCAGTTTGTATAGCTGGAACATTTCCAGTTCTACATAACTGACCTTGCCTCGAGCTTGTCCGGATTTTTCTTTTAGACATTGCCCGGACAACCCCAAATCTTAACCAACTTAAGATATGGGCTCTTCCCTTATCATATCACATATGAAATGGTAGGCAACTGATTTGATTTGAACCCTATTCAATAGGTATGCAGCTTCTCAAGTGCATAACTCCCAAAAAGGAAATAGGCAATTCAGTAGTACTCATCATAGAGCACACCATATCGAATAGGGTGCAATTGCTCCGCCCCGATATACCATCGTGCTATGGTGTATACGGAGGAGTAATGCTGAGAGAGAATCTCATTCTCCTTTAGAAAAGTCCAAGAATTTCGTGCTCAAGTATTCTCCTCCTTGATCTCATCAAAGGACATAATACTTATACCCGTTTTGGTTCTCTACTTCTAACTTATATTCTGTGAATATCTCAAAAGGTTTGGACTTGTGTTTCAACAAGAACATATGTCTGAATCTAAAGAGATTATCAGAGAATGTAATGAAGTATAAGGAACCGGTCTTGGCATGTGTAGACAGGGGACCTTACATACATCAACATGTATCATCCCAAGAGTTCACTAACTCTTTCTCTGTTTCCAGTAAACGTAGCTATGGTCATTTTATCTCTGTGACATGACTGGCAAGTTTCATAAGATGTAAATTCAAATTGATTTAAATATGCATCTAAAATGTAACTTCAGCCAGTCGGATCGCATTGATATGACCTAGTCTACAATGCCTCAAGAAGAATTCGTTCATTTCTGAACTCTTCCTCTTATGTGTGTTCCGTATACAAAGAACTGTATTTTGATTTAGAACATCAATGCTTTTAGATAACGTGCCTGAACCGATCAACTTTTGATATAGGAAATGTTCAAAACATAATCCAACAATACAAAATTTTATCATTTCTTTACTTATAAAGAGACTGATATGATTTTGTATATCAGGTTCGGTATCTAATAACATTCGTTCAGAATCAATGTATTTGTAATACAGGGTGACAGTGACCAACAGACTTGGCTGCAACACTTGCCCTGTTTTCTGCCTCATGAAACTTATCATCCGTTCTCAGTTTTTCTACCCTTTTTGCAGCCCTATGTAACAGATTACATATCTGGGATCCTGATCCAGTATCATATACCCAGGTTGAGGAGGATACTGAGAAACAGTTCTTTGTAATGAACACACCCGAAGATGATGCATCAGCATGCACTCTCTTCGTTTGGGCGGCACGGGAATTCTGGTAATCCCTAATTTCCTGCTCTGTCTTATAACAATTATAAGTTGGAGCGGGACCAACGTTCCCCAGCTCAGTATAACAAGCGGGTTCGGTCAATACTTCCGTATTATTATCTTGATTAAGGCGTGATATGGTCGCTACCTGGAGAGAGAGAGAAGAAAACACTCAGCGTGCGCTCTTCTAATATCAGATTGGTTATTATTTTATCTAATCAGGATGGCTCCCACTGTTTTTATCAAATCTTCCTTCAAACCCTAAAAGGAAAGACTAGCCGGGATTAATTACACGCTACAGGTTCGCCAATCTTTCAGCCAGGCCAGTGTCGGTACTTTGAGGGAGGTCCCCCGTGCTTTCGCACGAACCTAATTAATGTAAACCTCGTTTTCCCAGAGGCGTAACCTCGTTGACACCTTTCTAGACACCTACTTGATCGGCTAATTGTAATGTGTAAAACTCTCCCAGGAGTAACTCTTACTCGCAGCGGGTATCGGGATCCAACTATCTCATAGAAGGTATGCAATCTCATTGCAAATTTCAACACTTGAAATTCCCGATAATTTTGCCCCTAGCACCCTATGACCTTGACGGAGGTCAACAAACCATAGGCTACTAGTCAAGTTCAACCCGTCATTTCTTGATCGAATTAAACCACCCGCACGACCCTTGACGGAGGTCAACAAGGCCGCACGACTACCCTAATCCAATCTGCATCATATGCATAAACAGATAAATACTAGTTAGCTACCGCACACTACGCCTTGACGGAGGTCAACAAACGTAGCACGAATACTAAATAGGACTTATCTGAAATGACGGAGGGCTACGACAGGTTTTTCTGAAAACCTATTGCGTAATGAACTTGATATCGTTGTAGAATCAAATGATTTTAAAATGGAGTGCTTTTGAGGCTTTTCTAGTTTTGCTAAAGGAGTCACTCCCGGTGAAGGGATCGTCGGTCCTTTCCTCGTCGAATGAGGTGCGGGATATATCATATATATCACTGTGCAAAGCAGAAACTATAGAAGCAATCAAAAGACAAACCGAAAGTTGTAGCATCTGCCAGTTATTGCTAAAGGAGTCACTCCCGGCGAAGGGATCTCGGTCCTTTCCTTATCGAATAAGGTGCAGGATATATCATATATACCGCTGTGCAAAGCAAGAACTGTAGCTACCTGTTTTTATTTTTGAAATTCGATTCTACAACATCTTTAGGTTTCTTTTACTTTCATTAATCACATTAATGAAATCCCATCATTTATGTTACCTAAACATCACAGATAAATACGACGTACACTTAAGCCATCCGCATTCGCCTCGATATCCCCTCGTACACCGTTAGGTTAGGTGACTAACGGCAGAGCGGGGCAGGGCTAGCGCGGGTGTAAAACATAAGTAACGTCTATATAATATATCATATATACTATATACTGTATCTATCACAGAACATCACATGATCACATCACAGATATCGCAGCAGAAGAATCATATGAAACATTGGATATTCTAGGACGTCCGTGTTTTCAATACGAGCCAGTATAAAACACGGATTCCACGGTCGTGATGAATAGCCAAACCCACACCCCTAGACCCCTACGAGAGCGGCAAGCAACCCTACCAATTCTAGAGTTAGGAGACCCGGACTCGACTCCTCGAGTTGGTCTCCCACTGGACTCCAGAACCCGGTTACTTGTGCCCTCCTCCTTGGGTCTATCCTAGTGCGGAAAAGTAAATAATATACAAAGGGTGACATCTTCCACAACCTGAAAGTGCCCCAATAAAAGAATATTACATACAAGTTTTTACATGAAAGAAAATGAAAACCACTCATCTCACATAAAAAAAAACCCGGCTATTCAAACACGACGATCCAATATAACATATCCAGCAACACATAACATCACATGTCATCAACGTAAGTAAATATGCCAATCCCAATTGTTGTTGACATATAGCAACGAAACCGGCGATATCACATATTACACTTACAGTCACAGAAAAGAAAGTGTAAAACTACAACAGTTGGAATCCGCAACCTGCATAGACATCGCATGCCTAATCAAATGAATTCCTTAGATATCGCATGCCTAACAATTATAAACCCCGCATTTTAGTCTCATTATCGAAAACACTTTTCAATATCAAGTCGGGTAATTCGATAAGATTCCCGACATCCTGATCGAATGCTCGTCGCAAACTTTAGTAGACGGCTGCACCCCCGACGCTGTCGACGAAGTGCACCAAGGCGGAACACCGCTGCCGCGAGCACCCGAACGGATGCTTTCGGCGATGGGGTTCTCCTACAGTCACTTGGTCCGGGCTATGGGACGAGGCTGTCTATTAAGTTTACCCGGCGAGTATCCACGTACGCTACGTGATTGCGACGGACTTTTGATCGCATCAAAATTCCGTGGCAACCGATCAAGTGAGACTAAAGTGCTATGTTTATAACATTCAAATCAGTTATCTCATAACTCCTTGTGGATTCCAAATATTGTATCACATTCCGGATAAATAGAAAATGTTAAACTTTCCGATCGAACAAACGAACACCCAAGTTTTCCCGAAACAGATCAACACATGAAACAAGTTTTAAAACATCCAGTTCATGCCTCAGTACCAACGGTCCAGCCGTAGAAGGGTCAAGCCAACGCCTCACATGTGGCACGCCGTACTGCCCCAAACCCGAAGGTTCAAAGGGCAGTTCAAGACGGTCACATAATCGAGTTAAGGTTTGTTGTCTTATAGAGGGACCATCGCGTTACTTGCACTACTTAGAACGTCGTTAAACCACGGAAAAATCCAACACTTGGAAATTTCCCGACAGGAGAAAAATTGGGTATGTATATCCGGTCGAACTTTTTAACATATTCTAAATATCCGGAAAAGCACACAGACAAAATTAGACAATCCGATCGAAATACCGAGTCCCTAATACAACCCAGAAAATTCAACTCTTGAATAAATATTAAAAATTCCCAGGAAAACCAGTACTGCAAAATAAGAATTACTGTACAAAATTCAATGCATGATAAGACAAAACAGCCGCGGATCCGCCGCACGAGCCATGCTCGTGCCGCGGAACCGCGGCGGTTTGATGGAATTAGGGAATCGAATTTCACAGTAACTCTTAGATATTCCTGCTGATTTTTCTGCATATTTTTAATTCTCAAAAATCCACAAAATTCAAAAATGTACAGAGAGCAATTTTTGAGTTAGGGTTTCGGTTCGATCGGACTTCTAACTCCGTCTACGCATCGCCTAAGGCTCTAGCTAGGCTCTGATACCACTGTAGGGTTCCTAGGCACACTAATGAGGTCTCACAAGGTATCAACCATGCCAATTTTTGAGTTTTACAAGTGCCGAGAAACCCTAATACGGACCGTTAACTAGAATTTTAGGCGAAAAGGGAAACTAGTTAACAACTTAACTAAAATAAAGAGGCTACAACCTTTGTAGATCCGGTTCTCCACCTCCATGGCTCCGTGATGAAGTCCCCTCGCTGTCCATATCGGATCCCGGACTCTAGCGTCGGCTTCATCGGAGAAATGGGCGGGCTAGGTCATCGACTTCGATGCCGAAGATGATCTACGTCGAGGCAACACTAGATCAAGCTCCAACTTCACCAAGTCAAGAAACTTATGAAGAAAACACCCTATACTACTTGGCAAGAGGTAGAGGATGAAGAAATAGGAAGTGGGTTCACTTTAGAATTGGATTTCTTACTCTTTTTCTCAAGTTGCCATTGATGGAGGCAAGCTTTCTTCATGTTGAAGAAGGAGAAGAAGATGATAGAATGATATGATAAGTATTTTTCAAAAAGAAAATAAAATCAATACTTATCATACACTAACCATGGTCAAGTGTAGAGAGTAAACTAGGGTTAGGTGAATGGTTAAGGTTAAGCATGAAGACAAAAATGGTCACTAAGTCAAAGCTTCATGAAGCTTCAATAACAAACAAAGAAAGCCACCATTTCTCTTCATCTTTTCCATAATAAATAAATAGATATGAAAATCAAAACCCTAACCATTTAAATAACCATGGTTTAATCTTTACACAAACTTAAGTAAGCATGTATCATCAAACATGATACAATCAAGTACACACAAAAATATATCACATATACAATGTGCACATCAAGTGAGAAAATCCATTTAAAGTGAACCAATACTAGTTAATGCAAAGTAATATATCAAATATATAATTATGCATTAAATCATTAAATCAACACTTGATTTAACGATCCGGTCATATCGCATGTGACCGACTAATATCCAATGTATCGGCTTATCGAATCAATCCTCGATTCGATAACTAGGTTATATCACATACAACCATTCGATACATTCATCGCCAGAATAGAATACGGTATCACATACACGCATTATTCTCGGTCCCGCACATATCTCATATGCGCTCCTATTTCGTTTCGCTTGAGCTAGGAAACCTCTGTGTAGGACTCTAAAGACTCGTCAATACGCCGGCAGCAGGTGATGATCATATCAAACACCCACAAGCCGCAAGCGGTCTGCTAAACGTAACGGCCACCCGGGTATTGAGCAATCAGAAGATCGACAAGCAAGCCCGCTCATACTCCTGTGAATCCAACCAGTAACACTTACCGTACAGTCCGGTCTCGTCGTCTGATATGTCGCATATCTCGCCTAGGGGTGGTAAACGTCAGACCCCAATAGCTCTATAAGTCGTGTCGATATGAGGTCTATAACAGTTCGAGAAACTACAGGTAACACTTACCAGTAAATCTCAGCAACCCTGGCCAGGGATTTCCGGTTATAGCCAATCGAACACAGCGCAACATCAACCCCCTATACCGGGAGAGACGAATCCCCTCCTATCGCTCATTGCCTCCATATGATTCGGGACTGTACCCAAAAACCACCGTTTTGCACGCCCTCTTGGACGTGGTAAGGTGGAAATCAAAGCACAGTGGGAACCACACAAGACTCTATGACGATCTCGGGTCAACAGACTACTCTGTACCAGTGTCACCAGAGAACTGCCATCTGACGTAAGGTATAATACCATCTGGGAGTTCTCGGCGAGTCCGTCCAGTGTACCCAGTCTTCACTGAACACCCGTATATCATCTCTGATGTCAAACACCAATGGATATGGGATCATCCATCGCCCATCTGTATGGGCCGAGAAGGTATACGCTAGTCTACTCTGGTATATCGATGCCCCGTCTCGATATACCCACGACTAGGGACCTTGAAGGATGTACTTATGGACTACCATGTCCCCACTAGTATGATCCGCATCATAGTCCAGGTAGTCAAGTACATATCCTAAGGGCTTTACCAACATGTAACAGAGAGACAATCAGTGTACACGTTAAGGTAAAGATCAACCAGATAGCATACTATCATGTCGAGCAAGAAAGTCCTCCCTATATATGTCCAAGCATCCACTACAATATACATCCTATGTATAGTAATGGCCTCTAGGGCATACATATAACTAACATCGCCGACTCAAGTTCACTGTTGGCGATCATGTTTTCCTGAGGGTCTCTCCGATGAAGAGCGTGATGAGATTTGGGCGGTAAAGGAAGCTTAGTCCAAGATATGTTGGTCCCTTCGAGATCCTAGAGCGTGTTGGTTCGGTGGCTTATCGGTTGGCTCTTCCGCCCAGCTTCCCCGATGTTCACCCCGTATTCCATGTTTCGATGCTCCGCAAGTACCTTCATGACCCTTCCCATGTGATTCAGCACTAGACAATCTAGCTAGAGCGCGATCTTTCATTCACCGAGCAGCCGATGGTCATTTTGGATCGGCAGGTGAAGAAATTGAGGTCGAAGGTTATACCGTCCGTCAAGGTTCTTTGGCGTGGCCCGAACAGCGAGGAGGTCACCTGGGAGACCGAGGTCGAGATGAAGAAGAAATATCCCCATCTTTTTGAAGGTACGCGTAGTTAAATTTTTAATTCGGGGACCGAATTTCTTTAAGGGGGGAAAACTGTAACGTTTCGAAAATCGTTTAGGCAGTTTTTCGGTAATCGGTAAAATAATCAGTAATTTCCGTAAAAAGTCAAAATAATTATTTTTCCATATAGGCCTAATTATACAAAATTTAGATAAGATATTGGTAGAAATTGGTCACTAAATTGTCACTTAAAAATTTCTAGTTATTTAAAAAAAATCCTTAATTAATTATTTTTAATATTATTTTAAGCTTTTAAAAATATATTAAATTAGTGATAAATACAAATTTAAATGGGTAAATTACACACATAGGAAACATTATAAACTAAAATTTAGTGTAACAAAAATTTATCAAGACTTTTCAAGATTTTAGTTCTATGGTTTAAAAATTAAAGCAAAAATGAATTAAAAATGGGGTTTTTGTGTAAAACTTGATGTGATATACATTAAATGAGTTTAAAAGATGCTTTTTGTGTAGAATTTTCTACACAATCTCACGCACACCTCCCCCATCACCCTCAGGCCGAGCTCACTGCAGGAAACCCTCCCCCATTTTCCACCATTTTCTTGCTTCAAATTCATGTAAAAATCAACCAAAAATCCACAAAAATCAACATTTTCTTCACAAATTCAAACCTAAATCCTATTCTATCTCTTTCCAAACCCTAATTGGTTTAAAACAAAGAGAAAAGAGACAACTTTGGAGGTTTAGTGCAAGGGGATCAACACTTGGGAGGTATAATTTTAATCTAGTTGTTAAATTTGTAGTTTAAACATGCTGATTTAGAAGTTTAAGTGTTAATTTCATTGTAATGGTTTGTTTTTGAAAATTCTAGAAAAGGTTTGGTTTTTGTAATTAGGGTTTAAAGCATGGTAAATGGGTTAAAGTTAGTGTTGTGGCCATCTAGTGGGTTGGTTTGGAAATTTGTGCTAGTTTGTGAACGCTATATCGTTAATTCGCGAGGTTTGCATCGGAATTTATATGCGAATGCTTACTAGGTTTTCTAAATTATTAGGAGGTGATTAATTGGCGATATCTTGACGATACTATTAGCATCTACTACGACTTGTAGGGTGTGCGAATGCGGAGTTTGGTTTAATCGGGTTTTAGTTTTGACGGTTGCCCCGAAATGACGATTTTAGTTAAGCTTTTGGTGGTTTTCGTGTGTGTTCCGCGCGTTTAGTGCACGTTGTGCCTAACTTGTCAGTGTTGATTCTTTTATTTTGTGACTTGCGTCGTTCTTGATGTGTAATCTTAAGTTTGTGTCGTGCAATTTTAGGATCGGTTGCGAAAACATCGGACGCGGCGCGCAAAGGGAAAGCGGTGGTTGGATCAGATTAGCGAGGCATCCAGGTGAGTAGATATATACATCTATGGGAAAATCGTCTGGATGGCACGAGGCGCCCCATAATTAGGATCACTTTATTACTTGCAAATTATATGCATAGTTAGTTAGTTAACCATCTCATTCATATACATACCCGTCTAGTTATTCGTCTGCTGGTATTGCATGGATACCTTTATACCTATGTATGATATCACCCCTTAGGACACTTACACCATTACTATTGGCTTATATTGCACGCGCACTATTCATGTGAACACACACGCCTTGGTAATTGACATGTCACGAGCACGTTAGAACCTGCTTAGTTTAGTGTCACCACTTGTATCATACATGATATATTGAATTACATAGCATGTATATACCTTACATCATAATCATGCTTATATAGATTCCTATTCACAAATCAATTGCATACATTTGATATCATGAACATTTATCATATACAACATGTTGGGTATTATGATTTTCTTGAGAATTTCAGTATTTATGAGATTTCTGGATTTTGGGGGAAAACCGCAAGAATTTAACAAAAACTTATTATCATCATTTTTGAAAATAAAGTTGCGGTTTTATCGTGATGTATGTGTCGTCCACCTTGAGTTTTCATGTTTTCTGTTGAATTTCGAGACCCGATTCGAGGAGTGGATGAACCGTCTCGGGTACATGGTGGGCCCGGTATGGTACCCCGGGGTAAGAAGATCGAGTTGTAGACGATGAACCTGACAGGGGAAGACTACCTACCGGTGATGTCTGGCGCGGTGGATATCCGGAGGATACCGACCGTTGTCGTGAGATTTGATGATATAGGTCGATCCGGACTGACGGAGCCCGATGTATTGAGGTATTGATATAGTGAGATATTGAGACAGATATATTTCCATATTTGGTGTCGATACTTGACACGATTTTCAGATGATTTCATTGATGGTAGTTTAGCTATTGCACAGATATTCGTTTTCTAAGTTAAGAATGCAGAGCTTATAGTATTTTAAACGCTTAAAGATTTCGTATTGATGTTGCATACATGTGCATACATACTAGTGGCATTACATCACATCTAGACATACATGTTGTGACGCATTTGCGTGCATTCTTACGATAGCCTTACTAGATATTATATTCTACTCACGGGCTGGCAACTCACCCCCGTTGTGCCACAGTGTCTTGCAGGTCGGACCCGTCAGCCCAGTAGCGGCGGGCTTATCTTATCATTGGCTTCTTTTGTTCAGACTCGTGATATTGCTCTTAGGTGGGTTGCGAGGACACTTTTATCTTTTTGTACTATCTTTGTATCTACTATTCTCCATCTACCACTTCTTATTTGTATATACGACCTAGTGATGAGACTGAGAGATTTGTGTATATGTGGTTTCTCTGGGGTCGAGCTCACTTGAGCCGACGTTGTGTTTTCTTTATTTTTGTGCTTCTTTATGCTTATTTACTTGATATTGCATATATATTGCGTGTGGTTGTGATCCGCCTTGGGCGAAGAGCTAGCTCCGCTTGGGGATGCCATTTTATCGTTACAGGTTATATATCTTGTTGTACCCATTTTTGGGGGCTAGTTTTTACAAATGAGACTCTGCCGAAATTTTCGGAAATTTTTGATACTTTTAAAATGGGGTTAATGCAAATTAATTGATTTTAAAGTCGTTTTCATGAAACGTTTCCTTCACTCTTATTGTTTATGGTTTAGATTTTCTGGGTTTTGGCTGACTTAGATTACGTTACGCCTTGAGACGTCTCGTAATTTAAATGCCAGTCACGTTCCGTAGTTTCGGATCGTGACACTCTTCTAAAATTTTCATTTAAAACTTCATTAATATGTCTATAAGAAGGTCTTCACCGGCTCCGGAAGACTAAAAATGTAGCACTTCATTTAAAACTTCTCAAATTTTCAGTTAAAATGCTGTTTGGCTGGTTGTCATTTAAAAATTAGTACATCCTTTGTAATAATAAGGCCTAAAGATGTAGCCCTTTTTTGAACAATACGGTATTTTGTCAGGAAACGTGCATCGTACGTGCATTATACCATCTTTGTAATAGTAATACCTAAAGATATCGCTGTATTTTACAAGTGCGGTATTTCTTTTTTCAAGAGACATGCATCGCACGTGCGTTATACTAGTCTTTTGTAAACACAGGAGAGCATGTAGCACTTTCAATTCCAGTTTCTAAAAAAGTAAATGATAATAATTTTTTATTACTATTAGCCACTTTCTTTTTCCTCTCATCTTACCCATTAACACCTTTCTTCTTATAACTGCTTATTCTTTTTCTTTTCTTCTTTAGTATGCATCGCATGATCTCGGAATCTAGCTAGAAAATCCCTTGATTAATAATCTCTGGCGACTAGACGAGTCAAATGCCTTAGTGGCTTACGTGTGCAGCTATCATGGGCTGCCCAAAAGTCTAGGATGCAATGCCTTTGGCACTCTGGCTGTCTCCTACAACTAATTGGCTGTATGAATTGTGGAATGTTAAGGTGGGGTTCGAATATTGTGCTTGACAATCTGTTTTCATTCTTAATAGTTGTCAAATGTTAAATAATGATGGATGGGATTAGTGGGGAATCATTGCAAGATGCTGATGTTGTGGCTTAATGGAGTTGAAGGAGACTATACCATCAGAAGAAAAATATGATAAAGTACCGCCGAAACTTAATCTAAAGGAACCGTTTGTTATTATTTGTGGAGTAGAAATAACTCAGATATCTTTAACGACAAAGAATATCACTGTGTGAGATGATGTTCTCTATCAAGAGTCTATTTGATTTGTAGTCACCTTCGACATCGGGATAATTTAAGAAAGACACATAGATGCTCTAGTCTACCGACTTTGTTTTTTTCTTCTTTTTTCTTTTTATTTTACGAGTCAATGATTTTTATGTAATTGGGAATTTACTGTGATACGCTTATGAGACGAGGCATGGCTCCACTTCTTCATTAAGAAAAAGGATTTAGTATTGAAAAGAAAAGCAGATGCCAATTTTTATGAGATTTGAAGTGTACTTTGACATTAAGGTTAGAAAGAAACTTCAACTTTATTGTACTCGCAATTTATGATGGATGAAATAATAAATAGAACATGCTGGAGCATCCTCACAGAAAGCAGCAACATGGGCTTAATTTTCTGACCAGACAAAATAAATAAATAAGATAATTGTTTAGATGATCTAATAATAACCCCATGAATACAAGCTTGCAAGCAACTCCCATTTATTTCTGAAACAGAAACTGAGGCGGTGGCCGCCGCGGAATGCAGCCAGCGAGGACTGTTCAGATGTTCTCATTGTAAACTATGCCATGGCCATCCTTGCACACAGTGAAGATGCAAACTCAGCTTTACACGGACACACATGATATATACCAACTTGATTAACTAAAACTTCAAGAAAACAGTATCAAATTTACGGAGATCATCTACCTTTGTGGGCTCCTGGGTTCACATATGCAGGATAACTTCCAAGCTGTGCGTTCGGCTTCAACACCTATGGAGTTGGTAATACATATATTTCTCTCGTCTCTCATCCGGCTCATCCGGCTTGTCAGGCCTTTACGTTTAATGCAGTGCCTCATCCAATGAGGGAACTTTCAGCACAAAGAATTTCCAGGAACTTTATGTCACGGCATCTGCTAGATGACCTTTTAGATGCTTCGGATGTGTGATGCGATACGACCGTTGATTGTTTCTTTACTCGCGACAAATAACTGAAAAGGTTGCAAACTTACTGATGATGCATGCTTTTTAATTGCTGCAGCGAGTTAAGTTGTCCAATGCTTCAGTTGGGCACAACTATAATCTCGTACATACGAGGAGCCGGCAAAATTTTAATGTGTAAACTGCATCTGGGAACTGCTTTTCTGTTCGCGAAGCTGGGGCAACACCATCCTTCCAAGCAAACATGTACCTCCACCTTAAAAGTAATGTTGAATTGACATACTCATAATTAAACTCTATGAAAATGCACATCACACTGATTCATATTTCATTGGATTGCAACACAGGTATAAAATGAGAGGGCTATAAGAAAGGCAAACAATAACAGCTCTGCTTCCTGCAGAATCTTAAGGAAAAATCTTAAGGAAAATGTCCGCACCCTTCTTGGAGATTGTGAGAACAAAGAGAACCCCATCTACATGACAGGTATTCGGCTTTGGACCCTCCAAAAATCATTCCCTAAAACAGATGTGTTGATTCATATAATACAATCATATAGCTTATAAGTTTCTCATTGATTAATATTTCAGGCTCCATATTATACACCTATGCTCAGTTGTGCTGTTTGATCTGGATGACCAAACATTGTCAATATTTCAAAGAATCCGAAGGAAAGACAAAGCCCTTTTGGTGCTTCCGATATTATGAAATGCAGGAAGAACTTAAAAAAGATTGATTTTGCAAAAATGGCTTTTGTCATGGAACTAGAAGCGAGCATGCCGTTATTCTTCATGCAGGTTCAAAGAGACCCAACATGTGTCCATCGATGCAACGCAAGGCTGCAACCTGTACGATCAGTAAAATATGCTTAAAACATGACCTCCTCTAGCATCCTTTCTTGTAATGGAAACATATGCGGAGATTATTACCTTCCCATGGATTTCATATTTAATGGGGCCATCGAGCTCTGCTCCTAATGCCATTAATTTTGTAACCGTGTCGTTTATGTCAGGTACCGTGAAGGACAGGATAGATGAGTAACCCTTCTGCATGGAAAAGTCACTGTGGTGCCAATGTCATATCCATACTTGTCTAGACTTTGCAAAGAAAAATAAACTCGCATAATAATAGTTACATATAAATCTTAAATCCCCTCTTCCAGAACCTCTGCTGACCATCCAGTCAACGACAGCTGCATTTCTGGTGATTAGAGGGGATTTTCACAAGTTGGTATATAACCTTTAGGAGATGTAGTAGCGGCTCGTCTACCAGAGGAGATGATCCTCAGTAGGTTGGGACTAAAAGAACGTAGTTTGATGCCAAAGAAAGTTCATAAATGTATTACATTTCAAACAAATATCAAGGGTTAGATCACTCGGGATAGGAAATTGATAGAAATTGTATAAGAAGTTGGTAGAGATCCCCAATATGAAAAAAAATCGAATGAAGCAAGGTTGCCTAAAATATAGAATGTTACATAGATGAAACGAAAATGAAAACATTAAAACAATATGAGAGCAGCCTTCTTTGGAAGAGGTGGGCGAAATGCGTAAGTTGTTAATATGTTACGATATACGATACGTATCTTACGATACGATACGATTGAAAGGTTTCTGATACATATCGGCCGTTCGTATCAGAAAATCTATCGTAAGATACAATATACGATACATATCTTATGATATGATACGTTCTAATACGATACAATATGAACGATACAATTTTTAAAGACCTCATTTGTTACTAGGTCGGGGCTGGATCTCCCGGGTCGAGTTTAAAGATCTTTAAAATATAAAATATCTCATCTCTAAAGCCCTAACTAATCTGAGCCGCAAGACGCAAGACTTCAGAAACTCTCGTCTCGTTTTCGCGTACACTCACAAACAAGAAATATGTTAGAAGTTGGAACAACTAAGACTGAATGTCTTGATTTATGTTAAGTACAACTTACAACTAGAAATGAGACAAAATAAAAGAGAACAAAATAAGAGACATGATTCGATTTGTTTATCGGATAAGAAATCCAATGATGAATGGATTATTGAGAAAGAAGATCCTTACTCACCGGAAGACGCTTCTTAGATAGATGTTCATAAATGCTTTAAAGTTGACGAGGGAGGACCAAGTAATAAGAAAAGGAAGAACGAAATATGACGATATTATATTTACTAGTTAATTTTGGTAATAATTTTAAAATTCTTTGTAGTTTTAAACCAATTTTTAATAGGATCTCAATATTTGAATACTATTCCAGAAAAGAAAACTAACGAAGGAAAAGAAAATAAAATAATGGAAGTGAAGGCTGCTGAGGAGTTCATAGAATATGAAAGTGAAGATGAGGACATCCTCATCGACGATGATGATAGACGATGAATTGATAGGTGATGATGCTCGATATCGGTGATCTCCCAGATCAGGACATGTGGCAGATAACGTGTCCCATAGCATGCAAGAAAGAACCTACAGTGCCCGACCAGACCGCACATGTGCTCGTCCTACCGAGCAAACGCTGGCTCACCTTCGAGCCCCGTGCATAACCGGCCTCCTCGGCCTCACAGCTCATCTCCGGGCTACCGCAAAACCAAGATACCTCGGCTCTCCCGCTCGTCTGCGAGCTCTCCCGCCGAGGTCATCTTCCTCGGTCTCATCGACCGACCAACATCACCGCTTGCAGGCGTAACCGTCATCCCGCGAATCTCGCCATGCGCGAGATTTCCGCCGGCCACATCCCACGTTCCGCGCCATCGATCCCCCATTAACGAGCCTGTCTCGCCATTAGTGGGAGATCCCGCTTATCACGCAGGCGTGACGTCAGGAGCGTAACGGCCGGCACGATTCTCACGCCTGTCCTGCCTGCTGCCACTGCTATATAAACCCCTTCTTCAGGCGGTTCAAGTAAGCCATTTTTACTCCACTAAGCCGTTACTCTACTCGGATCTCTAGTCTAACTTGACCGTCGGAGGGGTCCTCGATGGTACTACCACCTCGGGACTTCCTTGCAGGTAGCTCAGCAAACCACAACCTCAAACCCATTGAGATCCACACACTTCAGGAGCGACAGCCTTTAGATCCAATCTCAGCCACCCATCACCGCCATCAGCAGATCAACGGAAAGCAACATCTGAAGGAGGCCTACGACCCCCATCAGCTGGCGCCGTCTGTGGGAAAACACTCTTGATTCCACAAAAACAAAAGTTCGTCTTCCGATCTCAACCTAATGGCGAGCGATCATCACGACGATCCAAGCACCAACCGCCGCCTCCCCCTCAACGGAGGCACGGACGAACCTTCTCCGCCGAATGCCATCAACGCTCTCGCCGGCCGGATAGACCGATTCGCGTCTGTTGTAGAGGCGCTGATCCGCGTCCAAACGGCGGGGCAAGATCACCAAGTCGCCGCTCCCCCGACCCCTACAGGGGGAGAGAAGACTCTGTTCGCATCGGCACGACCGACCACCGCCTCGCTACCTCCCATGACCGCGGATCTCCAGGGCCGATACATTCTGAAACCCGCTAGGCACCTCACAGTTCGACACCGAGGTCCGTAGCCAGAGCGCCTCACCCCGAGATCCTCCGCGCACATGTCCCTCCCGAGGAGATGTCTGTCAGCTCGCCTGTTACCAGGCATGACCGACACCCCCTCCCTCGACGGGGTCGCGCGGACGGAACTCGCCGCGGCGGCTCGAAGGCCACCTCGTCGGGGATCTAAGGAACCTCATTGAGAGGAACCGGAGCCGCAGACAGACGCAGGCCTCCAATAGCAGAGGCCTGGGATTAGAATGCGCCGAGTCGTCGGGATACCACGGCCGACTCGACGCCCTCGAGAAGAAGATCGAGGGTATGCACCAGGAAGGACACTGTTCGAGCGACGGGGTTAAGTACGCCACCGACTCGCTCACAAAACCGTTCACTGAGGAGCTGCTCGCCGTCTACGTCTCCTCCCGTAACAAGCCCCCAAAGGTCTCCCTCTTCGACGGCAAATCTGACCCGAAGGACCACTTAGATGCATTCACTGCGGGAATGAGCTTCCAAGACAACTCCGACGCCACCCAGTGCCGAGCTTTCCCGACCACTCTCATCTGCTCTGGGCGAGATTGGTTCCGAGGACTCGAACCGCGCTCAATCTCAACCTTCGACGAGCTGGCCACACAATTTCTCGGCCACTTCGTCGGGAACAGGCGACAGAAACGCATAGTCGACCATCTCTTCACGATCAAGAGCGGGACAAGGAGACATTCAAAGCATACGTCGCCCGCTTCTACAACGCCATTCTCGAAGTCCCAGAGCACCGGAACGAGACGGTCATCACGGCTCTGAGGTCTGGTCTTAGGCATAAGGAGTGGTTACGCTTCTTTGCATTAGCGCAATCTAAGACCATAGCCGAGGTAAAAGGCTGGACCGAGCGCGAGGTCCAGCTCGAATCCGAGATGAACGTAAATCTCCCCCGGGCAGAGCAAACCGACCAAAAGAAGAGGGCAAGAGAAGAGAGAAGGGGACCTGAGCGGCAAAAACCCTACCTCCCAAATTTCCAGGAGTACACCCCGCTCAACGTCTCTCCGGCGGTGCTACTAGAGGAGGCCAGGGGCGAGGGGTTCTTCAAGCTTCCCCAGTCTCGCGAATGACCTCAAAGCGAACCCGGAGCCCCTACTGCGGTTTTCACAGATCGCTGGGCCACTCCAAAAAGAGCTGCAAGCAACTCCGAGACTATATTGAAGAGCTCATCCGTTCGGAGCACCTCGCAGCGTACTTAAGGGACAAGCGGCAAGCTGACCGCGAGCAGGAGCAGCGTCCCCCTCCTGCCAAGCTGACCATCGGCCAGATCATGGTAGTGTCAGCGGAGGATACGCCTGGTACCCACAAAGCTCGGTACCTTATGCCGGGTATAAATGCCAACAGGCATCCGGGGGCTCAAGCTGCACGAATAAGAACATCTACTAGCATGTATTTTCTTTTCAGAGAAATGTACATCTTTCTTGAGATCTTTTGTTCATATAATAAAGGGATCAATTTAGCATTGCAGAAAAGAAAAAGAATCTTATTCATTCAATAGGTGTAGGCTCCTCAGCCATACATAAAAAATATATATTACAACAGCGGGAAAATAGGGTACAGAGAGCACTGTTCGTGGTACTCTGAAGATATTTCCGTCAGCCGAGCCCTCGCGGCGTTTAACCTCCCTTCGATGACCCCCGCTAGCGTCGGCATTGAGTCTCAAGTGGTAGCACTCAAGGACGAGCACCTCCGAGCGATTTAGCCGGCTCGCAGAGATCAGGCCGAAACGCCTCAGAAACCTCAGCTTGCCATTGGCCTCGTCTTTCAGCTGCTCGGATAAGAGATTGTAGAGCCCCGGCGACGCCCTCCAGATGGAGTACATCAGCAGTTAGAGGAGGGAGGAACGCCGGGGGAGCAATCGGCCGAAGTGGTCCTCGATCCTGCCTATAACCAACTGCACCGTGTCCTCGGTGTAGTACGGGTCATAGAAGTAGACATCCTCGAAGTTTATGATGTCTTCGATGGTGAAGGGGAAGTCCTGCATTTTTGCGTTTCGGGTGTCAGGAGGAAGTAAATACCCCCTCAGTTTTATCAGTTTTATAGCCCCCAAACGCCCCCCGGAGTTCAACGTTCGCCCGTTTCACCCACGACAGTGTCGCCACGTAGCAGAAGTCGCGCCGCTCGATGCGAAACCGAAACGACACTCCGTCGCTTCGCGTTCCCCACACAATCACGACACGTGTCGCCAGCGACTGTACCTCTTCCCGGTGCGCCGACTGGCTATCAAAGTCAAAGCCGTCGCCAAGAGGCAGCCGAGCGGCTACCTTGCTCGGCTATCCCTAGCCGGTAGCTTCCCTACCTCACAACGCCAGGGATCAAAGCCCTGACTAAGAGGCAGCCGAGCGGCTACCCTGCTCGGCTATCCCTGGCCGGTAGCTTCCCTACCTCACAACGCCTGGGATCTAAACCCTCGTATAGAGGCATCCGAACGGCTTCCCCGCTCGGCTATCCCTGGCCGGTAGCTTCCCTACCTCACAACGCCAGGGATCAAAGCCCTCACCAAGAGGCAGCCGAGCGACTACCCTGATCGGCTATCCCTAGCCGGTAGCTTCTCTACCTCACAACGCCAGGGATCAAAGCGCTCACCAAGAGGCAGCCGAGCAGCTACCCTGCTCGGCTATCCCTGGCCGGTAGCTTCCCTACCTTACAACGCCAGGGATCAAAGCCCTCACCAAGAGGTAGCCGAGCGGCTACCCTGCTCGACTATCCCTGGCCGGTAGCTTCCCTACCTGACAACGCCAGGGATCTAAGCTTTCGCATAGAGGCAGCCGAGCGGCTACCCTGCTCAGCTATCCCTGGCTGGTAGCTCCCCTACCACACAACACCAGGGATCAAAGCCCTCGCCAAGATGCACCGGACTACAACCCTGTTCGGACATCCTTAAGGACCAAAAGCCCTCGCCATAGGCACCGAACAGCAACCCTGCTCGGCCATCCTTAGTAAGCCACGTACGGCCCCTCCAGTGCCAAGGATCGAAGCCCTCACCAAGAGGCAGCCCTGCAGCTACCTTGCTCGGCTATCCCTGGCTGGTAGCCTCCCTACCCCGCAACGCCAGGGATCAAAGCCATCGTCATGAGGCACCTGGCAGCAACCCTGCTCGGCCATCCTTAAAGACAAAAGCCATCGCCAAGAGGTACAGGGCAGTAACCCTGCTCGGCCATCCTTAGTAGGCTACTTACGGCCCATCTCGCGCTAAGGATGAAAAGCTCTCGAAAGAGATAACCGGGCCCGCCCTTGCTCGGTTATCCCTGCCTGATAGCTCCCTACCCTAACAAACCAGTGATCAAAGTCCTCACAGAGGCAACTGGACCCGCCCTTATTTGGTTATCCCTGGCTGGTACCTCCTTACCAAATCAGGGATCAAAGCTCTCGCCAAGAGGCACCGGACAGCAACCCTGCCCGACCCGTCCTTAAGGATCAAAGCCCTCACAAGAGGCAACCGGGCCCGCCCTTGCTCGGTTATCCCTGGCTGGTAGCTCCCTACCCCGACAAATCAGGGATCAAAGCCCTCGCCAAGAGGCACCGGACAGCTACCCTGCTCGGCACCATCCTTAGTTGGCCAATTACGGCCCCTCCAAAAACTAAGGATCAAGCCCTCGCCAAGAGGCACCGAGCAGCTACCCTGCTCGGCACCATCCTTAGTTAGCCAATTACGGCCCCTCCAACAACTAAGGATCAAAGCCCTCGTCAAGAGGCACCGAGCAGCTACCCTGCTCGGCACCATCCTTAGTCGACCAATTACGGCCCCTCAAAAAACTAAGGATCAAGCCATCGCCAAGAGACACCGAGCAGCTACCCTGCTCGGCACCATCCTTAGTTGGCCAATTACGGCCACTCCAACAATTAAGGATCAAAGCCCTCGTAAGAGGCAACCGGGCCCGCCCTTGTTCGGTTATCCCTGACTGGTAGCTTCCTACACCAACAAATCAAGGATCAAAGCGCTCGCCAAGAGGCACCGGGTAATAACCCTGCTCGGCCCGTCCTTAAGGATCAAAGCCCTCGCAAGAGGCAACCGGGCCCATTCCTGCTCGGTTATCCCTGGTCGGTAGCTCCCTACCCCCACAAACCAGAGACCAAAAGCCCTTACCAAGAGACACCGAGCAGTTATCCTGCTCGGCACCATCCTTAGCCACTTACGGCCCCTCCAACAACTAAGGAACACGAACTCAACAAGAGGCATCCAATCTATCAACGTCTGAGCAATCTCCATCTCGACTTCGGGGCCATGGAGATACCGTCTTCCCGTCGGTCCTCGCACACTCGACAAATGATCAGATTCAAGTCGACGAGTAATCGCTAGACGAGGAACATGCCGAACATAAAAGCAGTACTGTGCAAATACAAGTGTCTACCAACAAAAGGAAATACGAGCACAAACACTACTGCAAAAACAAAAATCTTTATTCAAAAAGTCAAAGCTTTTACAAGGGTAATATGGGCTCCCCAGCCATACAAAATGCCTGGAGGCCCACAAAACAGCGAGGCAACAAAAGAAAAAACAAAGAGAAGACGAGGGGCTTCAGGCCTCAGGGCCGGGCGCGATACCGATGAGCCCGACGGCCACCGCGATTGGGGGTGCGTCCGTCACAGGAGCCTCGACGTCGCCCTCGCCGAGAGTCCCTTCCCCGGCAGTGCTCCCGGGGGCATCCCGTGCTCGTCATCCCCGTGGGGATATTCTGCTCGGAGCTCTTCATCAGCGAACTCCGGCACCCGGGCCTTGAGGGCGTCGAGAGCCTCGTGCCAGATGAGGGTGGTGGTCGAGGCTGGGACGGTGTAGAACTGCTCCGACTTCTGGAAGTTCTCCACCGCCTCCACCGTCCTGAGGTCGGCTCGCATCGCCGCCTCTACCGCAGCCCCCAACTCCTTTCGAAGGGTGCTCACTGACTTCTTCATGGTGACGACGAGCACCTTGGAGTCCTGAAGCTTGGCCTCGGCGGTCTGGACGGCCTCGCGGAACCTGGCCACTTCTTGCTTCGCGGCCGCCGCCTCCTGCTTCGCGGCCGCCGCCTCCTGCTTCGCGGCCGCCGCCTCCTGCCTCCCGGCAGCCGCCTCGCCTTCAAGGGCAACGACCCTCGCCATCGCCGCCTCCAGCTCCCGCTTCGAGCTCTCCCACAGCGAGGAGAGCTCGCCCGTGGCTCGCATCGCCAAGGTTATCTCCTCCTCCTCCATCCGGGCGATGATAGCGACATGCTGGAGGACCTGAAGAAATCGAAGGGGGTTCAGAAAGAAAAAGGGGCACCTAATCTCGCAAATGATGAGACGGTGTACGAACACTCACCTGAACGACCTCTTGGGCGACGGACGCAATTTGCGCCTTCAGCGTCCCCAGGGACCCGGCCGACCTTTCCATGTCGTGCAGCAAGCTGTCAGCGACGGAAAGCCCCGAGGGCACCTCAAAGCGAAGCTCCCCCTCGTCCACCAAGATCGGAGAGCCCTAAGTCCGCGGAACTATTCGGGGGAACCTCTTGAAAGACGACGGCGGAGAGCTCGTCTCCACCTCCGAAACTTGGGCATCCTTTTCCCGGGCCCTTTTTCTGCTCGGTGTCTTGCTGGGCTCCGGGACATGATCCGCACTCGAGCGCTGGGGCGGGACGGCTGCTGGGGGAGCCGGGACCGGCGTCTAACGAGAAGAGCTCGCCCCTCCAGCCTTCGACCCCTTCTTCGGCTTGCGCATGGCTGCTCGAAGCAGGCCCGCGTCCATGGTTTCTGCACAAGACAAGATATAATAGAATCAGCGACACGGACAAAGTAAAAACAAATACCAACTCTTAACTTACAGACGAACTGGGCGGGGATGAGCCCGGCCCAACTGAGGGCCCGCTCAGAAAGCAACACATCAGCCCGAAGAATAGGCTCCCACGCCGCCACTCTCGCCACGTCGGGGTTATTGGACGGATTTCCCTACCAGCACCTATCCCTAGACCATTGGATGGGTACGGACCAGTCCTCACCCTCAGACGGCCCGATGAAGAAAAACTTCTTTTTCCAATCGTGGATGGAAGAAGGCAAGACGACAACTCCTAACCCGGCTACGCTCCCCCACTGCTTCCTAAAGGAGAGGTAAACCCACCTCGGGTCGCCCGCGCGAGTTCCGGGATGACTTTTGTAAATAAGGGAGGAAGCAAGGATAGACAGACTAAAGGGGATCATCTGCAACTTCAGCCGGACCAGGAACCCAAAAAGAATCCTCCAGGAGTTCGGCACCAGCTGGCCTGGGGCTAACCCAAAGTAATTTAGCGCAGCTACAATCTTGGGAGAGAAAGGCAAGCGCATTCCGACCCAAAGAGCTTTCTAGGTACAAGACGATCTCTCTACCCCTCACCTGATCTGCCCTCTCCTTTCTCGGCCAAGCGTAGCGTGTAGCCAGAAGGAATATGGAAACGAGCCCGGGCGGTGACAAGCTCGTCCTCATATCTCACTGAGGACGACGCACCAAGAGCGTCCGCCGCCACCGCTCCGGGAACCGCCCCTGACGCGCGACCCCGGGAAGAGGATCTGACCCCAACTTCCCGGAGGGGTTCCAACCCAGAGGAAGAATCCTTAGAATCTACCCCTACGACATATACAGACTCCTCAAAACAAGACATCTAACCTGGTGGGAAGAAATTCTCGAGAAGAGAAAACGCAAGATTCGACCTAAAAGGGGAGAGCGCCGAGCTAACAAGACTGAGAATGAGGAAAATATGAAGAGAGAGATCCTGGATCGGGCCTCCCCTCGATTTATGCTACCGGCATTCTCATCCAACCGCGACGGTCGACTCCCGCCAAAACGGTTCACTGCCCCCGACGGTCGCGATCACACCACCTGTCGCAAGCACATTGGCAGCATCCTATCGGACGCCAGAAGCCTGCGGCACGTCACATCAGTCAACCGGCACCCAACACGCGGCCTATCGCTTCAGCAAAAGGGCACACGATCCGGCGCACCCTCTTTAATGCGGAGATCTCGTCCTGATTCGCTGACATCACCCGGAAAAAACAACCGATCGCCCAAGGACACGCCCGACGATATCTTCGAAAAGGAGCTCACCTCGGGTGACCCGGCAAACCACTCTCAACCCGACCCGTCAGCTGGTCGGACGAGAGTGGGGGGCTAATGATGATGCTCGATATCGGTGATCTCCCAGATCAGGACATGTGGCAGATGATGTGTCCCAGAGCATGCAAGAAAGGACCTACAGTGGCCGACCAGACCGCACCTGTGCTCGTCCTACCGAGCAAACGCTGGCTCACCTCCGAGCCCCCTGCATAACTGGCCTCCTCGGTCTCACAGCTCGTCTCCGGGCTACCGCAGAACCAAGATACCTCGGCTCTCCCGCTCGTCTGCGAGCTCTCCCGCCGAGGTCATCTTCCTCGGTCTCATCGACCGACCAACGGCACCGCTTGCAGGCGTAACCGCCATCCCGCGAATCTCGCCATGCGCGAGATTTCCGCCGTCCACATCTCGCGTTCCACGCCATCACGATCCCCCATTAACGAGCCTGTCTCACCATTAATGGGAGATCCCGCTCATCACGCAGGCGTGACGTCGGGAGCGTAACGGCCGGCGCGATTCTCGCGCCTGCCCTGCCTGCTGCCACCGCTATATAAACCCCTTCTTCAGACGGTTCAAGTAAGCCATTTTTACTCCACTAAGTCGTTACTCTGCTCGGATCTCTTGTCTAACTTGACCGTCGGAGGGTCCTCAGTGGTACTACCACCCCGGGACTTCCTTGCAGGTAGCTCGGAAAACCACAACATCAAACCCATTGAGATCCACACACTTCTGGAGCGACAGCCTCTAGATCTAATCTCAGCCACCCATCACCGCCATCAGCAAATCAACGGAAAGCAACATCTGAAGGAGGCCTACGACCCCCATCAATAGAAGACTATTAATTGATTAGTTGTTTTGTGTTGTTGTTTTTTGGAAAATTTTAGTTTATGATGTGTGAACTTTATGATACGTGAACAATGAACTTAGTTAGAATGTTGCTATTTGTGAAACTTATATCTATGTCATGTGGATTACACTTTTCGACTATGAAATCGTTTTGCTTAATTATCCGATTAGATTATGATTGTTCAAATGACTTGTTGTTTCATGTTTTTTTGTTTGCACTTTACATATATTGTTTGCGCTTTACATAACTTGTTACTAAACTTTTTATAATTATTTTAATATATTGTTCCATATTGCTAATTTAACCATATAATTGTAAATATATAGTTATATGCTTAATTGCTTTGTTTTTACACAAGTGATTATCATATCTTACGATATACGATACGATAAAGAAGCAAAAACAATATACTATTCATATCACGATTTGACAACTTTATGCGTATGCAGTGGAACAAATAGCTATTTTCAGTGACTAAGATATCATTACCGGCTATCATTTAAATTAATATGCAATATACGTAAGTTAATACATGGGTGCAGAGGCGGCGGCATGTGGTGTGTGCTTGTTGTAATTGTTCGGAACGCGAAATTTACCTATTTGGAACAGAGTAGTTGCATGTTTCAGATATAAACTTCCGAATCAGAACCGTATGAGTTTTGGATAGTTTTCTTGTAAGTTAGAAATTAGAACTGAACAGTGGCTTTATAAAATACAGGTTACATAAGAATTAGCCCCATTTGAAGGCATTACCGTATAGCATATTCATCAAAAATTTCATAATTACAACTGCACGAACTCTGGTGAAGGTGCCAACCCACTTAGATATTAGTTAACCCGCAGGATCCTCCCTTCCTAGTCACCACGATAAATAAAAGACCCTCAGCTATGCTGATAACCCTTATTAAAGGATATAACCCATGCACAACCACACAGTCAGACTTCTTCTACTACCAGAAACAATGAAGCTCCTGAAGAATGAAAAATAATGATGGATTCTGCTCCATTTCCCCAGATTTGCCGTTGGTAGTAAACAGGAACATCACTCATCTTATGGGCGTTAACTTCAGGAATATAACACAAGCCCAAAAGAAGATGATATGCCATAGGCCGGAGTATATTGACATGTTCATATTCTTTGTAAGCAATTGGTAAAACTAGACTACAGCATGCACAGATCTCAATTAAGAATAGCTAATGTGCCACATCTTCTCATGTTCTCAATTTTTTAACTGGCCTTGTCAAATTGAGATAGATATCGTATGTGTAGTTTTCCAAGTTTCTCTTCCTGTATTGTATCATGTAATCATGTCCTGTACTATAAGATAATTTGTTCCAGGTGCATATAGTTATATAATTTAGCATGAAACTATACATCATAGAATTTTGTGCAAAAATGAAAATAGACCAATAATTACTGAGAAAACAGTGCAAAAATTTTTTTGCTTAAATTCATGGACACAACAATAAGCAAGTGCAAGTTGCTGAATGCAAATCACTTGAAAATGTTAGGTATGCTAACAATGATCATAAACACGAAAATAGGAAAAACGAGACAAACCTTCAACTTCAACATGAGGCAAACCCTATAAAATGATTCTAATGATCATATAGCTATTGAATAAAATGACCAAAATGATTTATAAATAGAATGTATATGAATCAACACTAAAATATTAAAGAAAGTAAGAAATATTTGGAGGTTCATTGTACAACTCATAGCCATATTAAGCATGGTCGATTAACCTTAAGCAAATATAAAGATTAGAAATATATAATTCATGATGCAGGACAGGAAACAATGGTCAGCTATATGTGTATACATAAGATAAAGCGAGCATCCTATGATGTATGCATATCCTAGATAAGGATAACTAGATGACGCAACACATATAAACAATAGATGCATGTTCTCATATATATGCAAACCACACATGAAGAGATCCAACATTAGATATATTGTGAAAAATATATATGATATATATTATAGAACTTCAGCCAAATATTAGCAACTGAACGTCATATATCAATTGATTTGATGTTAATAATTGTTAGGTCCTAGAGTGTAACTTCTTAAACATTCTTTATAAACATCCAAATATTATATCTCATGAAAAGTTAACTCAACTTGATACTCCATCAATTACCAAATCAAGTAAACAACTTAGTTTATACCTCGGGTTTCCCCTTTGCTACTTGATCTTTGGATTAAGGGATGCAAAGAAAGCATTGGATGGTTCAAATCTGTAAAGTATCAGCTCAGGTGGCTGTTCAGATCCATATTTATACTGTTTGAAGGCTTAAAGAGGATCTAGAACGATCTTCTTCACTGCTGTTGTCTAGTTTGCTCACTGAAATCAAGAAACAGGACATAAATGAGCACTTTGTTGGCTATTCTGGTCTGGTCTAATTTGATTCTAAACAACAGTAAGATGTTTTTTTTCTGGAAGCTGCTGAAAATGCAGTGACCTCGCAAAGACAGCAGCGACAGCGGCGGCTGATCTCAAGGCGATGGCGATGGTTTCCCCTCTCTTCTACTTCTTCCTTTCAATTCGGGTTCAGAGACAGGCAAAAATTAAACGTTTTGTTATTGGTTTTAGTGGAGAATAATGGATGACAGTGGTGGAGATGAGGATGAAGGGAGAATATTAGGGAAATCGGAGATCACTTGAGTGATCAAACTTCCGGCCGCAGCCGATGGCCTCTAAAACACTCAATAGAGGTTCAGAGCGAAACCAATTTTCAATTCATTCATTCACTGTCATTCTCTCACAACATCATTGCCTTTATATAGAGGCTTTACATTATTCCAACAACCTCACACAATAAACACTAAACTAAAAGCATGAAACACACTCAACATCCTCGCCCTTTATATATAGGCTTTACACTATACCGAACTTGTCATCTGTGGGTCACAATGGAGCAACACTGAAATAAAGGTGCATGCTATAGTCAACTCCGCATTGATGCAAAAATGCTTAGACGATGAGCTGAAGTATAGTTGGTAATAAAAATTGATTTTGAAGGCAAACTTGGTATAATTGATAGGTTGCTCCATTGTGTCATACAGATGACTAGTTCGAGATGCGAAATAGCAACCCCCCAAACCTCGCAACACAAGGTCACATTCTCTGGAATGTTGGAGTTAAGGTGTGCAAATCCAACGCTCCCCAGACCCGCACAAACCAATTGGAGCCTCAAGCACTACTTTGCCCTTGAAAGTTTCGGAGTTCAGCGTTTCTTGGTCATTATAAGAGAGAGTGAGAATTCTAAATGCAAATCATTTGAATTTTCTTTATTACAAGGTGGCACTGATACATTGCTGCTGTCCTCATAGTCTTTTGCGAATAACCAAACTTTCAATATCGATGAGATACTAGTCAAAACAAAATGAGTAGTGATGGGAGTTTACTTATTGCTCAAATAAGCCCCTCAAAGTAACAAGGAGCGGGACATTTGCAAACGATGATTCACAAACAACAATGGATATGAAGAGTTGGTATTTTATAAAGGCTAAAATGCAGGAAACCCTCTTTGCTTTTGCCCGAAAAGCATGACCCCCCGCCTCCCCAAACATGAAAAACATGTGCATTACCCCAAAATGTTAACACCATTAGTTTTTTTTGGTGTGTATTTCCAAAAATGCCCCTAAAGCATTTCTTCTCTAAAAATTTGTTACCTCAAAATTGTTTTTCTTCATTTCTTCTCCAAAATCTCTAATTCAAAATATCACCTGCCTTCTCTCTACTCCTTCAAATAGTGAGCATGGATTCAAGAAAGTATACGGATGGAAAAATTAACACCGTCAGGGTTCTTGGGATAAAGTTCATGTTTTTCAATTTTATTGGGGTTTGCTGCTTTCAGGCAAAGTTGAGGGTGTTTCCTGCATTTAAGCCTTTATTAAAAGACCTGGCAACCCCGAGGCCTAAGTGCATGTTAAGGGCTTGACCATAAGTTTAAACCATTAGATAAGCTATATAAAGTTATAAACCATATAAAGTTGTTTGCAGATGTAATAAGATGTATGATATGCGGTTATGCATGGACATAGTTGTTAAAATCTTAGGATTCACGATTTGAATCTTATGATCCGATACGATTCGGACAAACTCTGATACATATCGCAAGCTTGTATCATATTACGATCAAATCATACGATTCACGATTCGTATTATATAATGTATTGTCCTATATTGCTAATCTAGTCATATAATTACTACGTATATGATAATATGTCTAATTGCTTTGATTTTGCACAAACGAATATCATATCTTACAATTTACGATTCGATACGATATACGATACAATCCATAAGTAAAAAGATATACGATTCATATCACGATTTGACAACTTTGCAGCATGGACAATACGAACCCAGGCTGAAGGAGGTAGTGCCGTGGTAAACTTCAAGAATGCATAATCGCATCCTAGGAAACCAACGGCATCGAGCAGATGACCATGCCATGTAAAAGCCAAAATAACGACAACGATGATATGATGGATTGATGGTGATGATGATAAATTCATACGCTGCTGAGAAACCATATTACAAACTTTGACAACTTCGCAAGACCTCAACTCCAGATTTCTTCGAATTTTAACCATGTAAAATCAATAACATAAGCATTGCTCCACAATGAATTATTGAGAAAGGGGGCAATTAATACCAGTTGTTAGAATGCAAGAGAGCGAGTTTGAAGGGGCCGGAGTGGAGCTCGGCCCATCGTGGGGTGCACACCTCGAGGCTCAGCCCCAACCCACCTTGGCTGTAGAATCGAGCCGCCTTGGGCACGTCCCTGTGCATCTGGACCACCCATCTCAACGCTGCTGCTGCTGCTGCTGCTGCTGCAGGTGCGCCGCCGGCCATCTCTCTCTCTCTCTCTCTCCCTCCCTCTTCGCTTCCTTTTCTACAGAGGTCCATGGGCTTATTGTTCATTCTTCTAAGGCCCAAAGGAAATTAAACTTAGTTGCTCCATTCAGCTTCAACCAAAAACAAGCTCAGGCTCAATCCCTAAGCTATACCAATTTTCCCTCTAACATGAGAATACGCAAATTCGATCTCCACATACAGTTATTTCAAAACAGGATTGAAAAAGAAGCCCAAGCTTTAAAGAAAAGCAGCTCGCCATGATACTGCTTTTGCTTGGATCTGACGAACAATAGATACCAAACCCCCGCACAAAATAAAAGGTGAAATGTAGCTAAGTCTATGATGTTCATGTGCCATGGATTATGAAACTAACATTTTACAGGTAAAATGCATATATGTATGCACAAGGAATGATTCGCTTATGTTCTTTTGCCGTTTGGCAATGGCAGGCAAATGACATGATTAGAATTAGCCCCTTTTTTTGGGACCGGCTGTAAGCCAATTGGTGGACATTTAAACATGATTATGCTAACGACCAAGGGTTCACACATAGAAACTGACAACAAAAAGAGAAATAATGTGCAAGCTAGAGATTGCAAAAAAGATGTTAAGAAGAAACTACGGTCTCATGACAGAGATTATGCATCTACACCGTCCAAATGAATGGACAGCTAATGTTCAACAATCGGCCTTCCTGGTAATTGGAGAGGATTTGAATCCCAAAAAATCAGCACTTTCCTCCTCCTCACTTATATTTTGCAAAATAATTCAATGGGCTGACATTGGCCTAGGCTTTAATTAGCCCATTAGTTGGCAAGGCTTTTGCAAGCTCCAAAAGTTAAACATAAATTGTCTTTTGAGTCTAAATTACTACCCTTTTGGCATATATTCAGACATCGTTTAATTAATAAAATATCAAAAATAAATAAAAAGGCTTGTTAATTCTGTAGGTTAGATATATTTATGTCTTATTTCTTAATTTTATTATTAATTTATATGGTGTTTTTTTATTTTTGGCTAAATGGCATATGCTTACCCTTTCTTTCGCCCAAATAACAGATAAATGCCTATGTTTGATAATGTGGCACTTTAATACCTCAAGTTTTGTTTTTTGGAACTTTACTACCAACCTGTCAGGTAAATTCCTTCGTAGATCTTCGTGTGCTTCTCACGTGACTTTCGTAAATTTTCCATGATATTAAAAGGAAAGAAGGATTTTACACATTTCGGAAGAAATCCATGCTTGTGCTAGTCAAGGAAACGATTCTGTTAGGGATTGGCCAAAGATGAAAAATTATTGAAAGCCAATTTCCTTTCTCCTGAGTATGAGCAAGTATTAATTGCATTTGCACTATTATACCACAGCTCAAAGAAATCACTCGATCATTTAGTGCGAAGAATATGGTTTCAAGCATCAATCGATCCATAATAAATTAATTTACAGATACTGATTTGCAGACGAGATTTTATGGAGGGCTGCAATATGAGAATTATGATTGTGAAATCAAGCAAAACGTTGATAGCAAGGAAGAATAATTAAGCAGATGTCCATGTTGATCACACATGCAAAGAAAATCATAAAGAAGTTCTTATAGATGAAAAGATTGTGTGGAAGTAAGAGAGAAGGCCAAAGAAGACAATTCAATTACAAATTCAACTATAATTATTCAATCCCTTTATTGAGGTTTCAAAGCAAGAAGGTGACAACAATTTGTGGCAAACAAACTCACATCACAAGAAAGGCCTAAAGATAAAGATATTCTTATATCATTTATATTCAGCAAGGGCCTGTTTGGTTAGCAACAAAAAAAGAATTGCATCTTTCATGCATCACATGTTGCATACTGTATTTGTTTGCAAAAAAATGGCCAATATCCATTGTTTGGTTATCTTCAAGTTTGTAATTGGATTTCCAAATTCAAATCATCTTTTTTGTTTGATTGAACAAAAAACTAAGGAAAATGCAACAATTGTTGCAGATTTGCACATGCAGCATATATAAAGCTTATGTGGCATCCGATAATAATTATTATACTCATTATTCCCAAAAGTTGCAATTCTTGTTACAACCAAAACGAGTGCAACAAATGCTGTAAGAATTTAATGTTTTTCACATCTCCGTTTTCATTTCCAATTCAAGTTTGTTGTTAACCAAATAAAAATGACAAATGGAGATTTTTTGCAACACAGGTTGCATGCATCTCCATCTCCTGGCTACCAAGCAGCATCTAAGTGCAAAACTTCATTCTTCAGAAACGAATCTAACGAAATGGTTGATGAATATGTTGGTATATTTAATGTCGTATTGCTGGTAAAACAGAGGAGTTTCAGGTTAATCTATAGTGTTCAATTTTGTTAGGTTTCAAAGTTGATTAATAATAATAAAAGTCCAACAGTTAAAAGAATGGTGCTCATTACAGATATATTGATCATAATAAAAATAAAATGTATATTACATCATTGCCGAATTATGGAAGAGCTTTACAATTCTCTCCAACGGATTACCGTGTCCGTGTGTATCAAGAAAAAACTCATGGCCGAGTTCTTCTGAATATCATGAGTACTCTAATATCGGATTACCGTGTCCGTGTGTATCAAGACAAAACTCATGGTAAAGTTTTTCTGAATACCATGAGTACTCTAATATAAGAGATTCAAGGCTACAATTTAAAGGAAGTTTTGGTTCATAGTTAGAAAATATTTTATTTTCTTTTGAAAAGAAAATTGTGAAATATTATATTTTTACTATCGATTTAATTTCCTTGTTTGAAGTGATTTTTTTTTTCAAATAAAGGTATTGATTAGAACAGGAGATTGTTGCTATTTTTTATTTTTATTTTTTGAAGTAGAGTTAATAAAATTAAGGTTTGCTTCCACCAGTGGATTTCCGTTATCATGGATTTGGTTCTAGTCGCCCATGGGTTCGAGCAATCGTTTTATCTTATCAACAATCGTTCTAAAGAGGTCGATATATATATATATATATATATATATATATATATATATATATATATATGAAGCCGGTCTCATTTCTTATTTTGAGGTCCAATTTTCAAACACCCAACCCCTCGTGTTTTTCACCAATCCGTTCCGGCCACCGTGATCTACACATGTTAGATAGGCTACGCATCGAATTTTTCGAGATTTGGAGACCTCTCACTAATCCATCGAATAGACTAAAAAACCGACGGCTTTACGTTGCATGAAAAATAAAACAGCTTGATAGGTGTGTTAGAGCTCTCTAAATCTCGAAAAATTTGATGCATAGCATATCTAACATATATAGATCACGGGGACGGAGCGGATCGGTGAAAAACAAAATTATATCTCAAAATAAGAAATGAGGTCGGACCTTCAGCATCATAAATAATCAAAGTTTTGGAGATAGGTCAGGGATTAGGTGGTGATTTTGTTGATGTAGGCTTGATTGGTGTGAATTCTGCCAAACCTTTTCCCCCACATTATTGAACAATTAATATAACTCAGGAATATATATATATATATATATATATATATATATATATATATATTATATGTGTGTGTGTGTGTGTGTGTGTGTAGGAACAGTTAGTTGCGAGCTGAAATTAATCAAATAGAGGCCAATGACCCTTTTGGCTCGATATTCCCTTTTGGCTTTACTACAAGCTAGATATGTCACTAACACTAGGTACATTCTGACTTTATGTCAGCATTTTACTTACAGTACTTGTCGAATCAAAATTGGATAACTAACAAATTATATTATATTATATAAAGACGCCAATTATAAGAGACGTAGGCTCAATTCTATTTTTTTAATTTCTTTTGGAAGAATTATATATAATGAGAATTCGAAACATTAATTAGGAATGTTTCTGATCCCATTGCGATGCTCATTGAGACGGCAATAATAACAACAAACAATAGAAAAATTAATTCAATCTCAATCTCATCTTTTACTTCATACATGAAATTGAACTAAATTAGAAAATCAAATTTCTTCTCTATGTGATGGAGCTCCTTTTCGGACCTCCGTCAGATGTTGTCTTCCGTTGATCTCGCGATGGACTTAGTTGATTATCTTCCTTCGCGTGCGGGTCTCAATGGGTTTTTGGAGGAAAATGTGAGGTGAGGAAGGTGTTGCCGAATACCTGCAAAGAAGTCCCGGGGTGATTTGGTACCACCAAGGACCCTCCGACGCTCAAGTTAGTGATGAGATCCGAGCAGAGTAACGGCATAAAAGTGTAAAAAATGGCTTACTTGACCCCTCTGTGATGGGGATTTATATAGCGGTGGTGGCATGCAGCAGCAGGCGTGAGAATCTCGCCGGCAGTTACGCTCCCGACGTCACGCCCGCGTAAAGGGCGGATCGCCCGTTAATGGGGATCGTGATGGTGTGGAACGTGGGATGTTGCCGGCGGAGAATCTGCGCATGGCGAGATTTGCGGAGCGGCGGTTACGCCTGTGAATGGTGGAGTTGGTCGGTCGAAGGGACCGAGGAAGATGGTCTCGGCGGGAGAGCTCGGGAACGAGCGAGAGGGCCGAGATATCTTTGTCCTGCGGTAGCTCGGAGGCGAGCTGAGAGACCGAGGAGGCCAATTTGCAAGGGCCCTGAGGTGAGCCAGCTTTGTGCTTGTAGGTCGGGCCTGATCGGCCCCTGTGGGCCATCTCTTCTAAGTTCTGGGACACGTCATCTGCCACGTGTCCTGATCTGAAAGGTCGCCAATACTGAGCATCATCATTAGCCCCCCACTCTTGTCCCGACCAGCTAGTGGGTCGGGTCAAGAGTGGACTGCCAGGCCGTCTGGGGTAAGCTCTCTCCTAAGGTTTCGTCGGGACGCGCCTCCGGGCTGTCAGCTGTCTTTTCTGCCAGCTTATCGGGACGAGATCTCTGCATTTAGGGAAGGTGCGCCGGTTCGAGCGTCCTGCCATTGAAGTGACGGTCCACGTGTCGAGCGCCGGTTGGCCGACGCGACGTGTGCAGACCTGTGGACTGATGGGGCGCAACCCAGTGTGGGCGTGACATATGGAGCGATCGGTCATCGAGTTGATTTCGATCACTTGCCGAGTGTGCCAAGCGCTGCTGAGAAGGAGGCATCTCCATGGGCCCGAAGTCGAGGGGGGATTACTCAGACTTGAATAGACCTGATGTCTCTTATTGGGGCTTCGAATCCGCTGCATGTGATGGGCTTAGTGGTCTCGTTATGAGGGATACAAACCCGTAGCGTCTATTGGGCAGGAGGATGCCCGCTGGGGATGACCGAGTAGGGAAGCTGCTCGGTTGATCTTGGCGAGGGTCTTGACCCCTGGCGTTGCGAGTAGGGAAGCTACCGGCCAGGGATATTCGAGTCTGGAAGGACTTTGATACTTGTCTTTGTTGGGTAGGAAGCTACCCGCCAAGATGCGCCGAGTAGGAAAGGGCTCGGCGGTCTCGCGAAGAGGGCTTCAGATCCTCAGCGTTTGATGGGCAGAAGGACGTCCGCTGGGGATGCGCCGAGCAGGAAGGAACTCGGTGGCCTCGCGATGAGGGCTTCAGACCATCAGCGTCTTATGGGCAGAAGGATGCCCGTTGGGATGCGCTGAGCAGGAAGGAACTCGGCGGCCTCATGAAGAGGGCTTGAGATCCTCAGCATCTGATGGGCAGGAGGATGCCCGCTGGGGATGCGCCGAGCAGGAAGGAACTCGGCGGCCTCGCGATGAGGGCTTCAAACCATCAGCGTCTGTTGGGCAGTAGGATGCCTGCTGGGGATGCGCCGAGCAGGAAGGAACTCGACGGCCTCGCGATGAAGGCTTCAGACCATCAGCATATGATGGGTAGGAAGATGCCCGCTGGGGATGCGCCGAGCAGGAAAAAACTCGACGGCCTCACGATGAGGGCTTCAGACCATCAGCGTCTGATGGGCAGGAGGATGCCCGCTTGGGATGCGCCGAGCAGGAAGGAACTCGGCGGCCTCGCGATGAGGGCTTCAGACCATCAGCGTCTGTTGGGCAGGAGGATGCCTGCTGGGGATGCGCCGAGCAGGAAGGAACTCGACGGCCTCGCGATGAAGGCTTCAGACCATCAGCGTTTGTTGGGCAGGAGGATGCCCTCTGGGGATGCGCCGAGCAGGAAGGAACTCGACGTCCTCGCGATGAGGGCTTCAGACCATCAGCGTCTGATGGGCAGGAGGATGCCCGCTAGGATGCACCGAGCAGGAAGGAACTCGGCGGCCTCACGATGAGGGCTTGAGATCCTCAGCATCTGATGCGCAGGAGGATGCCCGCTGGGAATGCGCCGAGCAGGAAGGAACTCGGCGGCCTCGAGATGAGGGCTTGAGATCCTCAGCGTCTGATGGGCAGGAGGATGTTCGCTGGGGATGCACCGAGCAGAAGGAACTCGACGGCTTCTCGATGAGGGCTTCAGACTATCAGCGTTGAAGGGGACATGGGAGGCCTACTAAGGATGGCCGAGCAGGGTAGCTGCTCGTTGCCTCTCTCCGAGGGCTTTAACCTTTAGCGCTGGAAGGGCCGTCAGAGGCCTGCTAAGGATGGCCGGGCAGTGAAGCTGCGCAGTTGCCTCTTGGAGAGAGCTTTGATCTCTGGCGTCGTGGGTAGGCAACTACCAGCCTGGGATGACCGAGTGGTGTAGCCGCTCGGATGCCTCTTGCGAGGGTTTCGATCCCTGGCGTCATGGGCAGGGAGCTACCGGCCGGAGATGACCGAGCAGGGCAGCTGCTCGGTTGCCTCTTGCGAGGGCTTTTGATCCTTCAGGACGGGGATCGAGCAGGGTTGCTGCCCAGTGCCTCTTGGCGAGGAATTTGATCCCTGTCGGTTGTGGTAGGAAGCTACCGGCCGGGGATACCCGAGGAAGGACCCGACTGCCTCTGCGAGGACTTTGGTTCTTAGTGCGGGAAGAGCTATAAGGCTGTAAGAAGCCTACCAAGGACCCTTAGCCGGGCAGGGTTACTGTCCGGTGCCTCTTGGCGAGGGCTTTTGTCCTGAAGGATAACCGAGCGAGGGATCCTCGGGCTTGACTGCCTCTGGGAGGGCTTTCTGATCCCTGGCGTTGCGGTAGGGAAGCTACCCGCCAGGGATAGCCGAGCGAGGGATCCTCGGGCTCGACTGCCTCTGAGAGGACTTTCTGATCCCTGGCGTTGTGGTAGGGAAGCTACCCGCCAGGGATAGTCGAGCGAGGGATCCTCGGGCTCGACTGCCTCTGGGAGGACTTTCTGATCCCTGGCGTTGCGATAGGGAAGCTACCCGCCAGGGATAGCCGAGCGAGGGATCCTTGGGCTCGACTGCCTCTGGGAGGACTTTCTGATCCCTGGCGTTGCGGTAGGGAAGCTACCCGCCAGGGATAGCTGAACGAGGGATCCTCGGGCTCGACTACCTCTGGGAGGACTTTCTGATCCCTGGCGTTGCGGTAGGGAAGCTACCCGCCAGGGATAGCCGAGCAGGATAGCTGCTGGGCTGTCTCTTAGTGAGGGCTTAGATCCTTGGGCGAGGTGGCCCTCGAGCCGCCGTGGCGAGCCCCCTCTGTGCGACCCCGTCAAGGGAGGGGGTGTCGGTCTATTCGGCCGGCGAGGACGTTGATGACGGTCGCCGGAGGAGGTTCACCCGCGCCTCTGATGAGGGGGAGGCGGCGGCTGGTATCTGGATCTTCAGGGTGATCGCTTACCATGGGGATGGAGATCGGAAGGCCAACTTTGTTTTTTTGTGGAGTTTCGGTTCCCACAGACAGCGCCAACTGATGGAGCTCCTTTTCGGGCCTCCGTCAGATGTTGTCTTCCATTGATCTCGCGATGTACTTAGTTGATTATCTTCTTTCGCGTGCGGGTCTCAATGGGTTTTTGGAGGAAAAGGTGAGGTGAGGGAGGTGTTGCTGAGTACCTGCAAAGAAGTCCCGGGGTGGTTTGGTACCACCAAGGACCCTCCGACGCTTAAGTTAGTGATGAGATCCGAACAGAGTAACGGCATAAAAGTGTAAAAAATGGATTACTTGACCCCTCTGTGATGGGGGTTTATATAGCGGTGGTGGCATGCAGCAGCAGGCGCGAGAATTTCGCCGGCAGTTACGCTCCCGACGTCACGTCCGCGTAAAGAGCGGATCGCCCGTTAATGGGGATCGTGATGGCGTGGAACGTGGGATGTTGCCGGCGGAGAATCTGCGCATGGTGAGATTTGCGGAGCGGCGGTTACGCCTGTGAGTGGTGGAGTTGGTCGGTCGGAGGGACCGAGGAAGATGGTCTCGACGGGAGAGCTCAGGAACGAGCGAGAGGGCCGAAGTATCTTGGTCCTGCGGTAGCTCGAAGGCGAGCTGAGAGACCGAGGAGGCCAATTTGCAAGGGTCCTGAGGTGAGCCAGCTTTGTGCTTGTAGGTCGGGCCTAATCGGCCCCTGTGGGCCTTCTCTTCTGAGTTCTGGGACACGTCATCTGCCACGTGTCCTGACCTGAAAGGTCGCCAATATTGATCATCATCACTATGCTTTTGGTGAATATATATAACCACTACAATATATTTGACCTAATAATTTTAGTTTATTAATCTTAGATCATCAAATGTATATCACTCAACTAATATATATACTATGACAACTTGACCAACCAACCACCAACCTTAACAAGATCTTAGCTATATATATACCAAGCACAAACACAGTATAGATATTAGATATTGTACTATCTGTGAGCTAGCCCCATCTAATTTACTCAATCTCTAATTTACAACATAGATATAAAATATAAAAGGTATTAAAAAGGGATTTAAATCAAGTTGCTGTATGATCCTGTTCTTCCGCATTACAGTTGCTAGCGCCGGCCATTATAAAGGCAATCGTTTCATAAGCAAGGACAGTAGCCCGTGCAAGCGCATGGTCCTGTACCTGCACGACGTCCTCTTCGACGGCACCAACGAGGGCAACCCCACCGCCGCTGTGGTCGCCAACGAAACGGCGCTCGGCGGCTTCAAGTTCGGGAAGTTCATGGTGTTTGACGACGCGGTGACGGCGGACGCGAGGCTGGCGTCGCTGCCGGTGGCGAGGGCGCAGGGGTTCTACTTCTACGACATGAAGAGCGACTACAACGCATGGATGGCCTACACCCTGGTCTTCAACTCGACCACCTACGAAGGGACCCTCAACATGATGGGGGCGGATCTGATGATGGCGGAGACCAGGGACTTGTCGGTGGTGGGCAGGACCGGGGATTTCTTCATGGCCAGGGGCATTGCTACCTTGAAAACTGAGTTTGCCAGCTTGAAATACTTCAAGGTCCAAGACGTGAAGCTCTACGAGTGTTATTGACTTGTATTTATACCAAGCTAGCTTAATCATCATATGAAACCAAATTAATTATTGTTGTTTGTTGGATCCAAACTTAATCAACATGCATATATGCCTTCATGTGTGAGAATTGAGCATATTATAACAAAATAAATTGTGAGGAGGCGTTCATGGATGCATGCGTGCATGGATCCTAAAAGCGCATCAATATATGTTTGCGTTTGTTATGCCTCCAGATTTTGGTTTTGAATACTATGATTGCCTATGACTTCTCTCGAGATACAGTGGCGGATCCAGAAATTACCGTTTTTTCCCTATATTTTGGGGTAAGAAATAAGGAGCCGTGACTTTTATTTATATATATTTTGCAAATCCTGAATATATAACAGCTTTAATAATGCAAAAACAAAGTGTTTTGCAAGAGCGGGAAAAACTTAAGACATAAGTTTGTTTTTGAGAAGAGCGTTGTCGACATTCATTAAAAGGACCCATTTAAACTCCAATTAAATAAAATCTGAAAACCATGGCCATATTAAATGTAACAAGGTATAAACTAAATTTTAGACCAGTCATAGGAAAAATAATTAAGAATGTACATTTATTAACCCATTTATTCGCAATTGAATAAATTCATTGTATTTTAATACAAGTAATGAAGTTTATGGTATAGATCAAGTGTACAAGGAAAGTTCTGTGGCGTTTTCAGCTATAATAGACAAGTATAATTGGAATACAAAATTCTAAAATTTCAACTATATATTATGGAATAACATGAAACATAAATAGAATAAAATATATCTTTGATCTTAATTACTGATTCGATGAAGCCGCAAGTGTCAAACGGTTTTAGAATTGGTTTTGGTGTTTCCTGCCGGATGGCTCAGTTCTCAAACAAAAGAAAAAGAGGAAGAAAAGCATTTTCTTGATTGAGATTTTGAGGAATTATTAGGATGCATGGGGGCAAATTGAGTTTTAACATAGAACAGATAATAGAAGATTATACCTCATTTCATCATTTGTCTATGGGTTTTTGATGGAGCTTCGGATCTATGCTGTCCTCGGTCGATCCTGGGTTGGCTGTCTTGGACGGCTGTGATTTGGTTTTGGAGTTTTTGGATGTGAATCTCAATGGGTTGGTGTTGGATGCCGAGCTACCTGCAAAGAAGTCCCGGAGTGGGTGACCACCGTAGGACCCTCCGACGATCAAGTTAGAGCCGGGGAATAAGAGCAGAGTAGCGGTGTATTGAGATAATTCGAGTTACCTGAGTCGTTTGAGAGAGGGGTTTATATAGGGGTCGCGTGGAGCGAGCGGACGCGAGATCACCGTCGTCAGTTACGCTCCAGCGTTATTCTCGTCTTGAATGGTGGGACACGCCCATTAATGGAAGGATGCGCTAGCGTGGGACGCGGATCGTGGGGAGGCAGATATCTCGCCCCGGCGATATACACAGAGCCGTTGCGGGACGCATAAGATCTACGCTTCCGGTAGATCGGGGGAGGCCGAGAAAACTCGGAATGTCGGGGGCTCAGAGACGAGCCTGGAGGCCGAGAAAGCTCGGCACGTCGGAGGCTCGGAGACGAGCCTGGAGGCCAAGATAGCTCGGAGGCGAGCTGTTGGTAGATTCCCAGGTGAAGACGGAATGCATTCAGGGAGGTCTCCTGAGAGGTCGGACATGTTCTCCGAGATGAAGCCCCTGTTGGATATATATGTCCTAGAGGCCAGTATTGTATATGTATACATATGGATGCTAGGGATATGTATGTACATGACAATCTTGCTCAGTTTTATAGTATATTGTTTGACTTGTCTTTGTCAAGATATGTGTATTTATTTCTATTGTTGTTATATCAATCTTGCATATATTAACAAAGACATGATACGGTAGTATACTATTATGCTTTGTCTTTATCTTAACATGGCATATGTCATACTCTTTATTACATATTGCGGTTACATGTTGATTAAGCCCGTAGGATCTTGCTTGACTACCTGCGTTGTGATGGCTATCATACTTGTGGGAGCAGGGTAATCCATAAGCACATCCTTAAATGGTCCCTAGTCGCGTGAGTATCGAGACTGGGCACTGATACTCCAGAGTAGACTAGTGTATACGTTTCTACCCCCGTCGGGGGATGGTTGGTCCCGCAGCCATTGGTCTGATGCACCTAAGATCGTATACAGGTGCTCACTGGGTGTGAGTACATTTGATGGACTCGCCGAGAACTTCCAGATGGTACTATATCTATCGTCAGATGGAAATTCTCAGGTGACATGTGTACAGGTTAGTCTTCGGACCTGAGATCGTAAGTTCCCACTGAGCTTTGATCACTACCCTACCATGGCTCTACTGAGTCGTGCAAACAGGTTTTGGTTGGGTATAGTCCCGAGCCACATGGAGGCAGTGAGCGATTGTCGGGGATTCGTCTTTCCCGGTATTGGGAGTTGATATCGCACAGTGATCGATTGGTCAGGACCATAAGACCTTGGCCAAGGCAGCAGGGATTTACTGATAGGTTGATCAGTAGTTTCCCGGATTGGTCCTGAGCCACATTAGCACGACTTATCAGGTTATTAAGGTCTTACGTTCACCACCCACCTAGAGCGATACTCTTTGACGAAGAGACCGGACTGTACGGATATTGTCACGGATAGGCTCAGTAGGAGTTCGGACGAGTTTGCTCGTCGGCCTTCCTTTTCGACAGGTATCTGGGTAGCCGTTACGTACAGCTAGTACCGCTGACGTGCTTGTGGTTAAGACCACTGCGAGCGTACCGTTGAGTCTTTAGAGTCTCACACAGAGAGTTTCCCTGCTTCGGGCGAAACGATGTAGAGGCCGTATGGTTTTACGGTAGGGTTCGATCACATACGTACACTTGTGCACGTATGATGTTCGGGCGGATAATACTTGCGGGCTTTGGTTTAAACCAGATCCTAGTATTAGATTATCGGATTAATTAGTCTCTGAGTATTCATATTTTTCGGAATACGGATACGGGTATGTATATACGGACGAGGGGTATTCTTGTAATTTTGGCAAGAGTACTTCTAGAAGATGACACATCATTTCTTATTTATTCTTTTTGATTAAATGATGAAATGAGGTGGAGGATGAGTTGTTCATTTACATTAAATGAAGCATGGCCACTAGATGACTCACTTAGTGACTCATATGATAACTATTGAAGCATACTTGATTTTATATTATTCTATGCTTCATAATTATCTAGGGTTGCCATTTTTCATTTCATAATATCTCACACACTCTCTCTCCTCCAAGCTCTCATCTTCTTCCTCTTACCCTAAAGTGTCTCATGAGTTGATAATCCAAGGGTCTAAGAGAGTAACTAATCCCTAATCACTCTCTACATCATCTAAACAACCTAGATTAGCACACTAGGTTCTTTAATTACCTCATATTAGAGGTAAGAGCTCTTAGTTGGTACTCTCGGGTGGATCATCATTAACGCGAGGAGGCCGAAGTTCAAGCACGATCCATACTTCCATCGAGGAGCTTAAGAAGAGGATCAAAGACTCAAAGGACTTGGTTTCTTTAGGTATACTTTCTATCATAGTAGATAGATCCTTTACTTGCTAGTTAGGTTTATGGTAAGATCCGGTTTAGGTTTAATCTAGCGCCAAGTTTCGTATCGTTATAAAAATTGTGTTCCGCGTTTGGCCACGGAAATTGGCCGGGGCGCTAGCGTAACCCTCATGGTATCAGAGCTAGCCTATAAACCCTACACTAGCAAGTTTAAATGATGTTAAAGTATCGAAACCGAAACAACTTCAATTCAGTACCGTGAACATTCCAGTTTCTGTCGAATTTTATTTGGTCTTCATTATTTTAGCAACTGCAGAAGACTTCTTAGGTGACACATAGACTGCGCCCCAAATACGAGCCAATTCCACCTATTTTTGGTCGAGCACATTGCCTTAAAAACCAAGCTGGCCGGCCCTGTCTGGGAATTTGGGTTTCGTATTTTGGGTCTGGTCTGGTCTCTGGAATGTTGGTCCAGCGGTATTGTTAGTTTAGCCTAGTTTTTGATATGGTTTTATCTAGTTGTTTGGGGCTATTCGGGGTGTTTTGAAGTCGATAATTTAACACTGTTTAAATATTTATCAATACTTTCACTTTTATCTACGACCTTGAATGTCATTCGATCGGTATGACTCGTCTAATTGCTATATGTTCTTTTAGACGAGTTTGCCAACATGACATTCATATTGATGTTCTGTGCTTATGCTGTGATTGTGGTTGGATAGTCGTGGTGGATAGCATGTGGTGCAATATTAGCAGTACAGTTTATATTCATTTGTACATTTGTTATTGCGGGGCGAGCGTCCGATATGTGGACTGCCGTCTTTGCTGGGTTGTATATTATTTGATTGGGGCATGACCGGGTTGAGGTCGATGTCACCATTTGTACATATTATTTTTTTCTGTACTAAGATTACCCCGCGGTGGAGTGCACGAATAGCCGGGTTCTAGAAGGCAACAAGCCCGCATCTCATGGCGTTGGGACGGAGGGGGCTTTATTCTAGAATTGGCGGGCTATTCGCCGCGCTCGTAGGGGGTATAGTTTGACCCACGGAGGGGCGTCCAAGTTACCGGATTCCGTGAAGTGCCGGATGGCCCATTCACTTTGTTGAAGGGGGTTGTCTCGCTTCTGGGATTAGCGGATAATTTGCCGCGCTCGTAGGGGTACAGGTTCTCATTGCACAGGCTATCCACACGACCGGGAACGTCGGGTTTTATTTGCGGCTCAAATGAAACCCGGGGCTCTAAGTCAATCCACCGTTCTGTATTGTTGGCTGAGATTCTGTGATGTTGCTTATTATCATGCCTGGGATGAATGTTATATATATTTATATATACTAGTAGATATTGTATATGTTTTACACCCGCGCTAGTCCAGCCCCCGCTCTATCGTTAGTTAAGTAATCTAACGGGTGATGACGGGGCTTAGTGGCGAATGCGGATGGCATATACGTACATTGTATTTTCGTTCTTTTTTAGTGTGATAGGGTTAATTTATGGGACAGCATTAATTTTGATTAATGAAAAATAATAGACCTAAAAGATGTTGTTGGAACAAATTTCGAAAAACTACAGTTATATTCTTTCGCTTTGCATAGTGGTATTCGGTTGTGAATATCCAGCACCTCATTCCACGAGGCAAGACCTCTTGATCAAAAGTCTATACTGTAGATTACTCGATTTTCTTCAAAACCACTGGTTTTCAAAAAGCGGAGCTTAAACCACTCCTTTTTCAAAACTGTTCAGGTTCCTTCAACGATATCAAGTTCATTACGTTAACGGGTTTTTCGCCAAAAATCCAGCCGTAGCCCTCCGTCATTTCAGATAAATAGCAGTTAGTATTCGTGCTATGTATGTTGGTCTTTATCAAGGCATAGTGAATGGTAGCTAAGTGTTACTTATCTGTTGCATTTTAGAATGCGATTGATTAGGACAGTCGCATAGCCATATTGGTCTCTATCAAGGGCTTATGCGGGTTGATCTAAGTTAATCTAGAATAATGACGGGTTGAACTTGACTTGCGACTTATGGTACGTTGGTCTCTATCAAGACCATATGTCGTTAGGGGCAAAAACCACATCGGGAGTTTCAAACATACAGGAAACTTGCAGATTCAGCATCCCTTCTGGAGTGTGGTGACTAGAGTGGATTCCATCTAGTGCATCACACAATGATAGTTGGATCCCAATCCCACTGATGAGTAGGATTACTCTTAGGAGATTATTTCACTTAACAATCAATGCTATAAACCAAGTAGGTGTATAGAACGGTGTTAGCGGGGCTACGCCTCCAGGGAAAACAGGTTATATAATTAAGGAATTTCGCGAAAGCGTTGGAAAACTCCCTCGAAGTACCAACACTAGCCTGGCTGAAAGGTTAAGCCAGTATTGTGACGTGCAATTAAATCCTGACTAGTTCTTCTTTTAGGGTTTGAAGAAGAATTTGAGGAAACAGTGGGAGCCATCCTAGTTAAATAAATTAATAACCAATCTAATCTTGCAAGAGCGCACGCTAAGTGTTTCTTTTCTCTCTCCCCAGGTAGCAATCATTTCACGCCCTAATCAAGATAATAAAATGTATCGCTTGACCGATCCAAATTCTTATTTGGGGCTGGGGAACGTCGGTTCGGCTCTAAACTATAACAGCAGTCATGAGTATGAGCAAGGGAAAGAGAAAAGCATGAATTCCTTGATGACCTCTTCGAAGAAGAAGCATACTATTGCATCTCCTTCAGGTGTTCTCGTAGTTGAGAACTGCTTTTCGGTCAGTCCTACCTCCTGGGTACTAGATACCGGATCAGGATCTCATATCTGTAATTTATTGTAGGGACTGAGAAAAAGTAGGAGGTTGGACCTGATGATATGTCCCTCAGAGTAAGGAACGGAGCACAAGTTAATGCTGCAGCCGTCGGTGAATATCACATAGTGTTGCCAAATGGCAATACTATGATTTTGAACAATTGCTACTATGTATCTTCCATGGTTTGCAACATCATATCAGTTTCTTTACTTGATAAAGATGGATATAACTTTGTTCTTGATAGAAATATCATGAACATCTACCTTGATAAGGTATTGGTTGCAGAAGGTACACTGTGTAATGGTATCTATGTTCTAAATCAGAACACAGTTCTCAATGTACAAAACACACGCAAGAGGAAGAGTTCAGATACGAACGAATCCTACTTGTGGCATTGTAGACTTGGTCATATCGGAGAGAAAAGACTAAGTAAGTTACATAAAGATGGACTCTTGAATACGTTCGAATTTTCATCTTATGAAACTTGTCAGTCTTATCTCAAAGGAAAGATGACCAAATCTCCGTCCACCGGACACGGAGAAAGAGCATGAGAGCTCTTGGGACTCATACACAGTGATTTATATGGTTCCATGTCTATACATGCACGGGGTGGGTTCTCCCACTTCATCACATTCACTGACGATCTCTCTAGGTTCGGATATGTGTATCTTATGAAACACAAATCTGAAGCTTTTGACAAATTCAAAGAATTCAGAAAGGAACTAGAGAACCAGATTGGCAAAAGTATTAAGATCCTTCGATCTGATAGAGGGGGGAGTACTTAAGTACGGAATTTAGGGACTTTCTGAAAGAGAATGGTATTCTCTCTCAGCTTACTACTCCATATACATCAAGCACAACAGTGTATCGGAGCAGAGAAACCGTACCCGATTGGATATGGTTCGCTCCATGATGAGTAATGCAGAATTGCCTCTTTCATTCTAGGGGCTTGCGCTTGAAACAGCAGCATATCTGTTGAATCAGGTTCCGTCTAAATCTGTACCTAAGACTCCATATGAAATATGGAGTAATAAAAGACCATATCTTAAAAGGGTTAAGATATGGGGTTGTCCAGCCTATGTAAAAAACCAGAATCCGGACAAATATCAGGCACGGTCAGCTTTATGTAAGTTTGTAGGATATCCGAGGCATTCGAATGGATATCTATTCTACCATGTCGATGAACAAAAGGTTTTTGTTTCTCGAAACGCCACCTTTCTTGAAAGGTTGTTTCTTGAAAAAGAAATAAGTGGGGGCACGATAGAATTGGAAGAAATTCCAGAAGGACAAACCATAACTGAAGATTTGGTAGAACCGCTAGATTCAATAGTCCCGGACGAACCTCAGCCACTCCGCAGATCTGGTAGGATTTCTCATCCACCCGAGAGAAACTACGGTTTTCTCATAGACGGGGATCAATAGGATTGCATCTTGGAAGAAGATGATCCTACTAGTTACGGGCAGGCCATTATCAGTAGGGACTCTAATAAGTGGCTGGACGCTATGCGATCCGAAATGGAGTCCATGTACGCCAATAAAGTGTGGACCCTGGAAGTTTCTCCACCTGGGGTAAAATCCGTTGGATGCAAATGGATCTACAAGAAGAAAATTGGTATAGATGGGCAGGTGGAAACCTATAAAGCAAGACTTGTTGCAAAAGGTTTTCGTCAAAGACCAGGATTGGACTATGACGAGACTTTTTCTCCAGTAGCTATGCTCAAATCCATTCGGATCCTACTTGTCATTGCTGCCTTCCATGATTATGAGATCTGGCAGATGGACGTAAAAACGGCTTTTCTGAACGGAAGTTTAGAAGAGTGCGTTTATATGGATCAGCCAGAAGGTTTCGTAGACAGTGGGAGCAGCGGGAAGGTATGCAAGTTGCTCAAATCCATTTATGGATTGAAGCAAGCATCACGGAGCTGGAACATCTGTTTTGATGAGACAGTCAAGGACTTTGACTTCATCAAGAACGAAGATAAGCCATGTATATATAAGAAGATTGTAGTACGAACTGTCGTATTCCTAGTCTTGTACGTGGACGACATTGTTTTGATAGGAAATGACATTCCTATGCTACAATCGGTCAAGCTATTCTTGTCACAAAAGTTCTCCATGAAGGACCTCGGTGATACCTCGTACATTCTGGGGATTAAGATCTACAGAGATAGATCCAAGAGATTGCTGGGACTTTCATGGTCCAGGTACATAGAGACCGTACTAAAGAGATTTTGTTCCGTGTTTGGCCACGGAAATTGGCTGGGGCGCTACCGTAACCCTTCATGGTATCAGAGCCAGCCCATAAACCCTACACTAGCAAGTTTAAACGATGTTAAAGTATCGAAACCGAAACAACTCCAATTCAGTACCCTGAACATTTCAGTTTCTGTCGAATTTTATTTAGTCTTCAAAAATTATTTTAGCAACTGCAGAAAACTTCTTAGGTGACACATAGACTGCACCCCAAATACGAGCCAATTCCACCTATTTTTGGCCGAGCACATTGCCTTAAAAACCGAGCTGGCCGGCCCTGTCTGGGAATTTGGGTTTCATATTTTGGGTCTGGTTTAGTCTCTGGAATGTTGGTTCGGCGGTATTGCTAGTTTAGCCCAGGTTTTGATATGGTTTTATCTAGTTGTTTGGGCTATTCGGGGTGTTTCGAAGTTGATAATTTAACACCGTTTAAATGTTTATCAGTACTTTCACTTTTATCTACGACCTTGAATGTCATTCGATCGGTATGACTCGTCTAATTGCTATATGTTCTTTTAGACGAGTTTGCGAACATGACATTCACATTGATGTTCTATGCTTGTGCTGTGATTGTGGTTGGATAGTCGTGGTGGATAGCATGTGGTGCAATGTTAGCAGTACAGTTTATATTCATTTGTAAATTTGTTATTGCGGGACGAGCGTCCGACATGTGGACTGCCGTCTTTGCCGGGTTGTATATTATTTGATTGGGGCACAGCCGGGTTGAGGTCGATGTCACTATTTGTACATATTATTTTATTTTTCTGTACTAAGATTACCCCGCGGTGGAGTGCACGAATAGCCGGGTTCTAGAAGGAAACAAGCCCGCATCTCATGGCGTTGGGACAGAGGGGGCTTCATTCTAGAATTGGTGGGCTATTCGCCGCACTCGCAGGGGGTATAGTTTGACCCACGGAGGGGCGCCCAAGTTACCGGATTCCGTGAAGTGTCGGGTGGCCCATTCACTTTGTTGAAGGTGGTTGCCTCGTTTCTGGGATTGGCGGATAACTTGCCGCGCTCGTTGGGGTCTAAGTTCTCATTGCACAGGCTATCCACACGACCGGGAACGTCGGGTTTTATTTGCGGCTCAAATGAAACCCGGGGCTCTAAGTTAATCCACCATTCTGTATTGTTGGCTGAGATTCTGTGATGTTGTTTATTATAATGCTTGGGACGAATGTTTTATATATTTTTATATATACTAGTAGATTTTGTATATGTTTTACACCCGCGCTAGTCCAGCCCTCGCACTGTCTTTAGTTAAGTAACCTAACGGGTGATGACGGGGCCTAGTGGCGAATGCGGATGGCATATACGTTGTTCCCTCATTAATTATCAAGAAAAACCCCAATGGGGCATCACGTGCCCACACGTGACCAGGGGTCATGTGCTGACACGTGATGGTTTCCTGGGGACTCTGTTATAATAGAACTGAATTCTAACCAAGAGGGGTCACACACGTGATGGGCCTTTAAACCCCCTGAAAAAGGATTAAAAGATATAATAGAACAGCAAGGAATACCCCAATGGGACATCACGTGCCCACACGTGACCAGAGGTCACATGCAGACATATGATGGGTTCCTAAGCTCTCTGATTAATAGAATTAAATTCTAATTAAATAATCAATTAAAGAGGTCACGTGCCAGCACGTGATAGGCCTTTAAGCCCACTGAAGATATAATAAAACAGCAAGGAAAGACCCCAATGGGGCATCACGTGCCCACACGTGACCAAGGGTCACGTGCTGACACGTGATAATTCCTGAGTTCTGTAAAACAACAGAATTAAATTCTGGTTAAAAGCTTATTTAGTGGGTCACGTGCTAACACGTGATAGGCTCTTAAACCTTCTGAATTAATAGAATTAAATTCTAATTAAAGGAAATCAAAAATCCTAATATTTCCCTAGATCTTTCCAAACAAAAAGATTGCGCTCTGTAAAGTGGAGCACCGTTGGATTAAAAATCCAATAGTGATTAAAAATCACCAATTTATGGAAAGATTCTATACAAGGAGATATTTCCCTGAAATTTGCCAGGAATAACAGACAAAATATATTTTGGATTAAAAATCCAATGGTGAATAAAATTCACTGAGTGATCTAAAAGATAATGTTGGTTACAAAATCAATTAAAATCTTTCAATAAAAGATTGATTAAACAAACTGATTCTTTTCTTCCTCCTATAAATGGGAGCCAAGAAGAGAAGAGGAGTGAGGGGATTTTTTTTAGAGAGAGAACAACAGAGAGGAATACAAAAGAAAAAGAGAATTTAATTCTCCAGAGAGAAAAGAAGGTCTCTTAAGAAAAGAAAGAAATCCTAGGTGATGGATCATTCTATAAACTCCCACAAAATAAAAAGAGAATTTAATTCTCAATCTAAGAGTTTAACTCTTCTGAATAAGAACTTAGTTCTTCCTCTGGTTGAAAGTCTGCAGAAGCAGATCTCCCCATAAGTTGAGAATTTAATTCTCATCGGGGAGATTCTTCCATGCAGATCTAAAACCTAAGCGAAGATCTAAGTTTAGAGAATTCAATTCTCACACCAAAGCACATAGGAATTTAATTCCTCCAACAACGATAGGGTTTAACTCTTAATATAAGAATTTAATTCTTCCAAAGATATAGGAATTTAATTCCTCTAAAACAAAATTAGGGTTTGACCCTACTTAAGAATTTAATTCTTAAAGCAAGGGACTTAGACTTTTCATGCACGTAAAAGAAGTCAGTACCCAACTTGGTCACGTGCTCCCACGTGACCCTTGGATAAATTCCTCAAGATAAACAGAACAAGGCCAAGTCAGAACATATTTTGGGCGCCCTCACGTGACCCCTAACAATTACTCTTAATATCCAATGCATGGATACCCATCACGTGTTGTTCATTTGATAAAACTGCACATTTAATATGATATTTTTCCTACTATTTCTATATTAGAAAAGGTGTTTATTATAATATATGATACATATGAGGGTTTATCTGTAAAAATACTATTTTCATGTGTTTATATATTATAATTAACATTTGGTAGGAAAATGTAAGCATAAATATCATTGACCAAATCTTAATGGTAAAATTAATATCTCAGTAAAACTAACTCTACTAATATTATTTGTTGAGTTGTTGTGCAGAATTTTCAGGGCTAAAATCAAGAGAATCAAAGTTGTTAAAGCAAACCTGCCTAATTAAGAAAGCAAACTAAGAAATCAAGTCTGGCAGTAACGAAGAAAAGATTTTCAGTTTCCAGAGATTCCAAAGATCGCCACGTGTCATAAAGATGAAAGCCCAGAAGACCAAATCAAATGATCCTCCTATAAGGCCGCGGATTCGCGGCCAAACCCACCTATTGGCCGCGGATCCGCCGCGTGCCAGATAAGTTGGGAGTTGAGATTTCTCTGTTAAGATCTTAATTTCGGGTTTCCAAATTAGGAAGGTAGGGTTCTGGCTCTGGGACTATAAATAAGGACCGAGAGTCTCTTGGAAAAATCATCAGGCTGAAGAGATCACGAAGTCCAAGACAGGCTCACGCATCCAGGCAAATCATCAACTGTTCGTCTACTTCCTTAGAAGAGATCGAGAAGCAAACTAGCATTTGTAATCATTTTCTAAGGGAATAAAGTGTAAATGAATTTTGTTGATTAATAAAGGTAGTTCTTTTTCTTATTCTATTTCTTTGTAGTTTTAATATGATTTATCTCTCCATCTCTTCTTCTCCCATCATGCGCGAGTAATTCTCCGCTTGTTAGGGTTCGTAGGATTAGGGTAGATTAATGGATAATGAAGATCCTTAAACTCTTTTTACATCCTATAAAGTTTATAAACTTTACCAAAAGAATTATTAACATCCTAATCGGGCACACTACCAATTTATTGCTAGTCTCGACCGCGATTAGAGACTAGATCAATGATTGTTTTGGTAAAGGCTAGATATGAACGGAGTTCCATGTCGAGATAGGGGTTAAGAGTGGGAACCCTTTTCCCTCCAGAAACCCTAATCTACATGCATCTCTGTCGTTCTAGTTTTAAATCTATTAAAGGATAAAAAGAGTAATCTTTAATTAATCATCTATAACTACTAAATCCAAATGAACCCTACAAGCCCCTTTTTTATATTAAACTTACATCCATAATTAATCTAGATCTATATTCTGCATCCGTGTTTAACATAGATCTAGAACCTACAACCATTCTTTATTCTTCCACCTTCCTTTTTCAACACGTCTAAAGTAAGAATAAAAGGTTCAACGTTTCCCTAAGGACGACCCGTACTCATCTCGATCTAGCTGCGCGCGACACCGTTATTGATTGTGGTTATTCTACAAACACTTTTTCGAATCAATCACGTGTCCACATGTGATGGCCGCAAAGATCAAGTATTTAACACTTATTTAAAAGGGAACCCTTAAAAATAATAAAGACAGTTTCTCTTTTGGGGTATATCACGTGCTCCCACGTGATCCTTAAAATGCTCCTCAGAACAAAGGGGAATAGAGACAAGACAGTTTCTCTTTTGGGGTATCACGTGCTCCCACGTGACCCCTAATAAACACTTCATTATCCAAATCATAGATACCCATCACGTCCCCACACGTGATGGTCATAAGGGCCAAGTGTTTAACACTTCTGTGAATATTCTGAGAATAAATAAAGGCAGGGCCCAATCATTCAGGCGTCTCACGTGACCCCACGTGAGCGCTTCAATCTTAGTGTTTAACACTATACTTTTGATGCATCACGTGGGAGCACATGATAGCCGAATATGTTTTAGTGTTTAACATTATATCTAAGCCAATCTTAGCTTGAACTAGCCAAGTTTTCCAGAGACAAGACTCCCCTTTTGACTGAGCTTCAAATACCTTTTTGTTTTCCAAGGTTGATCATCTCATATAGTATACGAGTGCTCAGCACTCAATAAAGGACAAAAATATTGTCAGAACCCAGACTCATGTTTAGCATTGCTAAATAATGGAGAGGGGCCAAACCCAGACAAATGTTCAACAGACCCAACAAAGGTCCAACTTTTTTTAAACCAAAATGGACTTAGCCCAAGTTGGCCATAAGTCCTTAATTCAGACTAACTGAGCCCATATGCTCATTAATCTTCTAATCTTAGTCCCAAATTGGACTGTAGATCTCTCAATTAACTTTGGTTCAAGGGTACATCTCTTCACTCCTCTGATATTTGTCGTTGTAATCCTTCAACGTCTTCAGAGAGGTGACGGATCCCGATAACCAATCATTCCATGGACTGTGGGTCCCTAAACTCATGGACTATGATGTCCTTAAACTTTATAGACTATGACGTCTTTAAACTACGGATTGTGGGGTCCTTAAGCCCATGGAATATGATGTCCTTAACCTTGAACTGTGAGGTCCTTTAAACCCATGGACTATGATGTCCTTAATCTCGGACTGTGGGGTCCTTTAAACCCACGGATTATGATGTCATTAATCTTGGACCACCATGTCCTTAAACTGGTAATCGACCGCAATGTCCCTAAACTAAACAATAGAGCCCGAATGCTCTTTTGTTGGATCTAAATGATCCCGTTAAGTAGATCTTAGTTTAAAATTAGACTAACGTATCATTAACAAATGTTTAAGTTGATCTTAGTCTCAAATGAGACTAACGTATTCTTAAACCCAAATCTAAGAAGATACGGATTTGGACTAATCCACGCCCTACGGGCGACAACATAAATTAGTCTCCGTATACAATCCACGGGCAACCAAAAAAAAAAACACCCACGACACGAAGTGACCATCTGGAGAAGGAGAAAGTGGTTACCGCGATACGGTAGCGTAATTAACTGTAGGGGTTTGCGCCTGCAGGGAAGAGCGTCCCCACAATCAAAACCCCTCAAACGAGGGGGAATCTAACGAAGTCTGCTACATCGGCCGTATCCGTTTAAACCTTCGATACATAGTGTTATAAATCAACTTGGTATCTTCGGAGAGGTAGACGGATAGCACCAAATAGCATCTACCCTCGAAATTCAGGCCCCGACATCCCAACATCCCGGTCTCTGTATTCGGCGGAGAACAGATTCTGGCACGCCCGGTGGGACCTTTTTCTTTTTCCACTCCACATTTCGTGTGTCGTGTTCGCGAACGAATCACGGTTTAATATGGTTGCCCTTGGGTTCGAGGTACTAAGATTTGGTCTTGCTTAGTGCAGAAAGAAGAACATCAATGGCCTCTTACTGCTCCAGCTGCAACTGCAACTCCCATTCCCCCTCATTTGGAGGTGTAACCTACGGGCTTCAAGCGGCCTCCCTTTTCACAATGTCGGTTGACCAGGTGACGCAAGCCACTACTGGGCTATTCTTCGGGACCATGATCCCGCCAACGAGCTTCAGCGCTCCTGTACCATTACAAGAAGCTCCGAAGAAGTCGGTCTTTGATCGGCTTGCAACTGCTGTGGCCCCTCTAAACGGGTCGCCCAGACCAAATGCCTCAGCCTTTGCCAGATTGGGCTAAAGTTCATATGGGCCCATGAAGAAGACTGCAATTCCAGAAAGGATTATCCCGAAGAGGATGGCCATCCCTACTCCCGAAGTCGTCAAGGCGGCTTCTCCTGCCAAAGAGTCGGTCTTCACAAGACTTACTGTTTCAGCTCCTGTTCCAGGTGAAATCGTCAAGGCTGCTTCCCCTGCTCGGAAGTTTACCTTCGATAAGTTGGCTATCCCCACTCAGTGGACATCAGTCGTCAATAAGCTGACAACGACAACTTCTGACCAACACAGGAGGCATGAGCAAATCACCCCTACAGCTGAGATAATCCTAACGGCTCGACACACTCGACGTCGCCACTGGCGCCGAGTAAGGAAGGCCGAGGGCAACTCTCCTTCTGGACTGACTCCGCCGGCTCCAACGGTGGAAATCGATGTTGCTGTTCCAACTGGGAACAGCTTTGAACCGCTAAGGAGGGTGCGCAAAAACTTTCTGACTGCTGTGCTGTAAAGATCTCCTCCACCTATGGAGAATGTTACAAAGGTGAAGCTAGATCAGCCCCTCAGTGGCTGTCCTCTAAAATTTACAAGGTCTGGCGTCAAGTCCAAGACTCGGTGATTGATCAAGATTACTCTCGCCGACAGAAAAAGGTGAAAGTTCAGCGGGAAGAGGACCATCCTGTCCAGCCACAAAAGGTGTCATCTGTTTAGGTGCCCGCTGCAACGGCTCCCTCAACTTCGACCGCCCACAAGAGGAGAAGGCCGGAGAAAATCCCTGAATCTGCGACGAATCGCAAGACCACTGAACCCAAACACCCCAAGTCTGGGGGCATGGTGGTGCACACCATCTATATGGTATACGGAAAAGAGGATAGCCGTATCTCCACAGGTCATCGACCGCTTACGCGATCAGTGACTAAGGCTCAGGATCAACAACAACAAAAGCTCCAAGAAATGCTAACAGCTATGGCCGCACTTACGGGACCGAAAGCAAGCCCGGAGTCATCCTCAGAGCAGCGCCGTGAGCAGGAAACTGATGCTGAATTCCTTCGGAGAATGCTTGAGAAGAAGCATAAAGAGGCCGCGGAACAAGCGGCCAATATAAAACAAAGGGCCCTTCTATTCCAAGATATGGTGGACATGATGATCCAGCCGGACCCTTCAGCTGAAGACCTTCCAATGATAATTGAAGATGATAGAGGAGAGACATCAAATCCTCTGCCAGCCCTATCAACGGCAAAGAGGAGACCAGCTCCAAAGCCACGCTCGATGATTATATAGCTCAACAAATACGGGCTCATCAAGCGAATGAAGCGGCTGGCCAAGTCGTCAGAATTGGGCGACCATATCCAGGATGGTACGATCAAATAAAGTACCCGCCAGGATACAAGATTCCTAAATTCCATGTATATAAGGGGATAGGCAATCCCCACCAACATGTCGCTCAGTTCAGGGCTTTCTGCGGCAATACCGGAGGTGACGACAAATTGTTACTTCGTCAGTTCGTCGGCAGCTTGGCGGAAACGGCCTTTGAGTGGTATTCAGAGCTGCCCAATGACTCCGTCAAAACTTTTACGGAGATGGAATTGCTGTTCACTCTGCGTTTCACAAGCGCTAGCAAGCGCATCCCGATCACTGCATTAATTAACGCCAGGGTGAAGCCAGGTGAAACATGGGTGCAGTACGCGATACGGTGGCGGAATCTATGGTCGAAGTGCGAGCGGCGCATCGAAGAAGCTCCTTCGGTAGGCATGTTCGTGGGTACTCTTGATCCGCAAGCGACCATTTCGCAATTCATGATGTTCTTCAAGCCAACTACTTTCCAGGCCTTGATTGACAAGCTGGCCCAAATAGACCAGATGGGTCATAGACCATCTTCTTCGAAGCTGGAATCTCGAAATGAAAAAGGGAAAGGGAAAGCGACCCTCATCGTTAATGCTCAGCAGCAGCCTAATGGTCTAAAACCAGTCGATCGCCAAAGTGAAAGACAGCCATCCCTTGGAGAAAAGATGAGACGCACTTACTCGTTCCCTCGGGATAGGACGAAGAGGTTATTCGAGCTAGCGCTGCGCAACAGGCTCATCACCTTGCCGGATCCAAAATGCCCATTGCAACCCGGTGAGGCCAATAATCTTAATTATTGCCCCTATCACCAAGTGGTAGGCCACCCAATCGAAGATTGCTTCGTCTTCAAAGGCTGGATTGAGGACCAATATCAACAGGGCAAATTCGCACTGTCTGAGAATTGGAAGGTGAACCCGCCACAACCTCACGCTCCTAAGAAAGTGGACACACCGGGGGCATCATGCTCTTTTATAGAAGAAGCTCCGTGGGAGGTCGCTCTTTCAGCTAAGATGAAAAGAATGCTGAAAGATCTCCAAACATGCCCGACAATCAAGTGGAGAAGTCCGCTAGAACCTAAGGTTATCGAAGGAATGCTGAAGCCGCGCCCAGCGCAAAGAATTGATAGCGATGGTCAAAACGCTCGAGCCCGGCCGTCAAAGTCTTCGAAGAAGAAGAAGAAGATCAAAAAGCCCGTGAAGCCTGATGAGAAGCGCACGGACTTGCAAAAGCATATTGACGCGCTGGAGGAATACAACCAAAAGGCACGAACCCCGGTTACACTCTAAAAATTTCTCAACCATATCCTGGAGGGCGGAGATAGCGACGATGATGAGAGTGACAACTCGTCACAGAACCCAGAAGATTATGTGGCAAGTTACCACATGATCTCTCATTCGTTGCTAAATAACAAAGAAGCTCACTCGGCATCAGAAGATAATATAGAAGAGCTGGGGGTAGGATCAATGCCAAAATCCTTAGAACTGTCAGACGAGATAATCAACATGCTACTGAACGAAGCCCGTTAGAAGAGCAAAGCTGATCGAGAACGCCAAATGGCCCTATTCGAAGGGCCCAGGCGTCGGTGTCAAGATGGAGAAGCCGTGATAGGGATGGGTCACAAAACACTCCAACCATATCAAATCACTCCCTAAATGGGTGTATTCCACATCAGCGTTATGTATCCCGTCACGTGACAAATGCATGTGCATAACAGGATAAACAATGGACCGAAAAGTCTGTAAACTACAAATTTGCCTCAAATATGGCAATGATGGACCACTATATCCTAAAACTGGCTATTGACCGAGACGTCGATAAACTACTACGGACTGCAGCATCCCAAGGCTGACAAAAAAAAATGGGATACGTCCACAAGCGAAATGGGCACGGATGAAAACCTGAAAGGGCGCAATCTCGTTAAAAAACACTTGCAAGGTCCTCTCGACCATGTAAGGAGAAAATAACTGCGTGAGATCCTTACGACTCACAAGGGAGCAACACACTTAGGGATCCCCACGATTCCTAAGGAGAAATTACACTTACGAGATCCTCACGACTCGTAAGGAGAATTCCCCTTTGAGACCCTCACGGCTCATAGGATTCAAAAGCCTTAAGCTACAGGGATTTGAACCTGTTCTTAAGCCATCATCACACTCCCCATATTGCCCTACAAGCGTCTCGACCCTTGTATACAATCCACGGGCACGAATAAACATTTCCCTAACAAAGTTCCACCAGAGACTGGGGATATGCTCATATGGCGAAAGACACTTGTAAGTCCTCTCGACTTATAAGGAGAAAGCACTTTTGTGAGATCCTTACGACTTATAAGAAACCATACGCTTAAGCGTCCTCACGATTCTTAAGGAGAAAACGCACCTACGAGGTCCTCACGACTCGTAGGGAGAAATACCCTCATGAGACCCTTACGGCTCATGAAGTTAAAAGCCTTAGTCAACATGATCTTAACCCTGTTTACTAAGCCACCTTTGTTCGACATCGACAGAGGCAAATGATGATTCGCTCCTGGCAATATCCCAGTTGTAGCGATGCTGATGCCTAAATCGGTATCAAATCCCAAACTCGCAGCGAACAGTCAGCGAGCCATAAATGCATATGAAATAGCCGAAATGATAGGGCAACTTGCAACAAAATCAGCAAGTAAAAATGTATGCATACAAAATAGTCGAAATGGTTGGGCAACTCGCAATAAAAATCAGCAAGTAAATAAAACAAATAGCCGAAATGATTGGGCACCACGAAAAATAGCCGAAATGATTAGGCAATCACGACTTTCGCGATATAAAAGCTAAAATGATAGAGCATCACGGAAAGAAAAATATATAAAATGAAACTTTTTGCCCTACAGGTGAGATCGCATCGATCCCTATATACAATCCAGGGGCTCAAACAAAGAGGGAACCATACCTTCCCACCAGGCTCCATCAGAAAAAGAAGCCAAGTCTCAACGGCCACACCTATAGCCTGGAGACCCACAACAGCGTTCCTCCTCATTCCAGCAAGATTCAGACGCGATAATCAACCTTGGAGCCATGGCAAAGTCCCTACTCCGAATCTCGACGGTTCACAGACAACCTAGAGACCATCTCGACATTCGTCTCATTACAGCAGACGCAACGTCATCCAAATGATCCCGTCGTGGAAATACGTCATCCAAATGACCCCGTCGCGAAAATACGTCAGCAAATGACCCCGTCTATGAAATACGTCAGCCAATGATCCCGTCTCGGAAACCCGTCATCCAAATGACCCCGTCGCGAAAATACGTCAGCCAATGACCCCGTCGCGGAAACACGTCATCCAAATGACCCCGTAGCGGAAATACGTCAGCCAATGACGCCGTCGCGGAAATACGTCAGCCAATGACCCTGTCTCGGAAATATGTCAGCAAATGACCCCGTCTCGGAAATACGTCATCCAACGACCCCGTCGCGAAAATACGTCTGCACATGACCTCGTCGCGAAAATACGTCAGCCAATGACCCCGTCAAGGAAAACGTCAGCATATGACCCCGTTGCGGAAATACGTCATCCAATGACCTCGTCGCGGATAAAGTCAACCCCTCCGGCCCCGTGGAACATGGCTTATGTCAATCCTGACCTCGTGGGAAACATCCAGAGCAGATCCTGGTCCTGTGGAACACGGCTTATGTCAATCCTGACCCCGTGGGAAACGTCCAGAGCAAATCCTGGTCCCGTGGAACACGGCTTAAGTCAATCCTAACCCCGTAGGAAACATCCAGAGCAAATCCTGGTCCCGTGGAACACGACTTATTTCAATCCTGACCCCGTGGGAAACGTCCAGAGCAAATCCTGGTCCCGTGGAATACGGCTTATGTCAATCCTAACCCCATGGGAAACATCCAGAGCAAATCTTGGTCCTGTGGAACACGGCTTATGTCAATCCTGACCCCGTGGGAAGCGTCCAGAGCAAATCCTAGTCCTGTGGAACACGGCTTATGTCAATCCTGACCCCGGGGGAAATATCCAGACCGGATCCTGGTCCTGTGGAACACGGATTATATCAATCCTGACCCCGTGGGAAACGTCCAGAGCAAATCCTGGTCCTGTGGAACACGGCTAATGTCAATCCTAACCCCGTGGGAAACATCCAGAGCGGATCCTGGTCCTGTGGAACACGGCTTATGTCAATCCTGACCCCGTGTGACCCCGTGGGAAACATCCAGAGCAAATCCTGGTCCTGTGGAACACGGCTTATGTCAATCCTGACCCCGTGGGAAACATCCAGAGCGGATCCTGGTCCTGTGGAACACGGCTTATATCAATCCTGATCCCGTGGGAAGCATCCAGAGCAAATCCTGGTCCCGTGGAACACGGCTTATGTCAATCCTGACCCCGTGGGAAACGTCCAGAGCAACCCCTGACTCTGTGAAATGCGGATAATGTCAACCTCATCAATCACTTACGAGTCCTCTCGATTTGTAAGGAGAAAATTCTCTTGTGAGATCCTTATGACTCTCAAGAGAAAACGCACTTAGGAATCCTCACGATTCCTAAGGAGAAGATACACCTACGGGATCCTCTCGACCTGTAGGGAGAAAATTCTTTATGAGACCCTCACGGCTCATAAAGTTGTAAAGCCTTAGGAGGCAGATCTGAACCTGACTCCTAAGCCATCGCTGTCCTACAAGGAGATCAAAATAGATTATCTACAAAATGCATTTACTAAAAGGGACACACCATCATGAAGCAAAATATGTCTTTTATTCATGAATCAAAATGAATACAAAGTACAATTTATGTAAGAATCAAAAAATACTCTCATTCAGGAGTATGTACAAAAGAAGAATAAAAAGAAAAATATACAATTCTTCAAGCCGGTGGACGATTTAATAGATGTTCCAGTTCATCCTTCTTCCGCTGGGCCTCGGCTTCATGATTCATTATTATTATAAGATGGGCCTCCGCTTGAGACTGTTGGGCCTGGTACGAGGCAAGCCGACTTTCAAGCTCCTTTTCGGTGACTTTATGAGTCTCGACCATTTCGTGAGTAAAAATGACGGCTTTATCAATGGCTACCACCTCCCGGATAGCTTGTTGAAGCACTCGCCAAAGTTCATACACCCGAGTGGTCTTGGCTGTAAGATTAGCTTGAAGTTCTCCCAGCGCAGTTGAAGCCAGCTTCCTCTCTGAAAATTTTCGGCTGAGCCTCTTCTCGCATGACAGCACATTTGCGGCGCACCGTTCGATTAGCTCCCGCAAGCTCGCCTTTGCAGCCACAACCTCCGAAGGAAGATGCGAGCACTCAAGGCTATGTAAGCAGGCCTCCACCCGACGACAAAACTCAACCCAGACTTGCACCAATGTTTCGCTATGGTAAGCAGCAAGAAAGTGGAGAGAACTGTTGGCTTCGGCGGCAAATTCTTCGGCCGTGATCAAGCTACCGGCACGAAGGTCTTCAATCAGAGCTGACAAAGAGCGAAGGCTTACCTTTGCCATTCGTTCAGAGGCACGTAGAGCATAGGGGTCGGGTGGCATAACGATGCGAGATTCCAGCGTGGTAAGAACTGGCAAAGCTATTAAGATTTATAAACAATCAGCGATATTGGTAAGAAAAGAGCAGATGGAACAACGTCGAAACTTTACTTACCCACGGTCATGCAAGAAGGGTTTAGAAGATCCCCACGCCCGTCAAGGATCTCAACCTCGTCGTCAGCTTCCAGAACTACAGAAGACATTAGCATCGTTATACAAAATAATATTGATGCCATGAGAGGAGCAAACAATACTAACCTTGCCCGGAGGATAGGACGATGCGTTGAAGGGATATTGCCTGCGGAGCGGCCATTTCTAGCAGGCGCTGAAAAGACTTCCTTAGGGACAGGTCCGCGATGGACGCCGCCAATCCTCGAAGCTCTGAAAAGACAAGAAGGTTCATATAATGGAAAGATCATTTAAAAAAAGTATAGAAGAACACCTTCGATACTCCTCCCGCTCTGAACAGGAGGGATAGCAGCTTCAGCAGCCTCCTCCGTACCCTCGGGCACATCATCGAAAATATTTGCTGGTGTGATGGCTATCAATCGAGGCGCAGCAACCACCACTTCAGGGACGGCAACCTCAGCTACCTGGCCCACCATCTCTAGGCCGTTACCGGAAAGGTCCATCAAATCTACTACCGGTAATGGTACCTCTTTAAGGCGAATGGGCGCAGGAGGAACAGAAGCCGGCAATGGAAGCTCTGCGGTAGGAATAGTGACCGTGGCGACCCCCTCCACACCTACTGGTGTCTCATTGGGGATATTTACAGGGTCCACAGTCAAAGCGTTGCTCGAACTCAAATTCTCTGCCATTGCCAAAGTCCCTGCAAAGTTTTCACGAGAATAAGGATATATATATATATATATAAGCATTGCAAAATACTACAAAAAGATATATAAGTATACCAATGCGCAAAGGAGCTTCTAGTATGGCTTTTTCAAGATGACGTTCCTTCTCAAGAATTCGTGCTCGCCGGGGTGCGAGGGTAGACTCGTGGCCACCGGTCCACAACGAAAGCACATCTTCGGCATCGGCCGAGATAGGCTGCTTAAGGGCTATCTCGCCTCCCTCTTCCAAAGGACCTATAAATATCCGCCGTATCGATGGAGGATCTTCGTAGAAGATGACAACAGGATAAGGTCTCTTCGGGATCCTTACATTTTTAGTCTCATCCTGGGAGCATCTTATAGCCTCAGCCAATTGTGCGGCTTCCTCGGCAGATGAACCTGGAAAAAGAAGACCACCATCCGGCTCTTGCATAGCTATTGGATCATCTTGGAAGATAGGCTCGGAGTCCACTAAAAAGTCGAGCAAATTGGTGATCGTCTTCCTTCGCCTCTTTGACCCAGAACTAACACCAGAAGACGATCGCTTCTTTTTCTTCGGTGCTTTGGTGCGACGTTGACCCACTTCGCCTTCAGTGTCTTCTCTCAGCGGTGCTACCGATGAGGACACTGCCATTGCTGACGCCGCAGTTGATGATACTGATACTGGCGCCTTATTGGCCCTTGCTTGAGCTCTAGTGCGCAGTGGCATACCAACTGTGGGGATTAGATCCACTCCCGCCGCTTCAAGAATAAGCACGATACCGGTATCCTTCAAAGGAGGGCGAACCATCGTCCGCGGTCGCGGTGGGACTCCCGTAGCCTGGGTCGGAGTGGGAGCCCTATATCCAAGGAGCATCCTCTTCTCCTTAGAAATAATAGGACCGACTAGGTGGTGGTACCGACCCGTAAAAGCCCCCACACATCGAGGAATGTAGTCAGCCTCAGGAATCACGAAATAAGAGCCGGTGTTCAGCCGCATGAAGTGATGAGCAACGTCACGAACAACTTCCGACGACGGGCTGGGCACTACTGTGAATGCCTCAAAGGGGACACCCTGGTCATATCCCAGTTGCCGAGCAAAGCGGTGTGGGTTGTACCGCATAAAGAGGGCCGCACCGTTTCGACGAAACACCAGATAACCTGGTCTGATCGAATATAAATGCATGGCTTCCTTGGGCTTCAGGGAGGGTGCTCCCTCTTTCGACGAGTCAAAAAGCTGCTGAATCGGTCCTGAAGGAGCAGAGAGGACTCGATCGTTAAATACCATCCCGCCCTCATTGGTATAGGGATTAAGCAGCACGCGAATAGCTCCGGACTGAGCCGGGTCAGGAGCAGAAGCGTCCACCAACCTCATGAGCCACAGAAAAGTGTAAGCATCATAAAAGCTGGGTCTCTGGTGCACAGCAAATTCCCCTAGCACGTGCATCTCAATCCATGACGTAAAATATTGAAGAGAGAAATTTACCACATTCACGCCTGGGGTTGAGGCATTGGCTGTAGTGCTTAGCCCATGATACAGATGCGCTAGCCCCGCAATGCCCACGGCTAATCGCGTCCCTTCAGCAATGCGATGGGCAGGGTAAATGACCGAGGCTCTCATGAATCGACGGTGCGTGGGAACGACGAACCAGCTGAGCCAAACACTGATAAAACCCACTAAGAAAGTCTCTTCATCCATGCCAGGAGCTGCGATCGACTCAAAAGGTACGACCGACAGGATTGGAATGTAGAACTGCGGCAAATCCTCTTCTCTAGCCGGTAGCTTATTCAAACCAAACCCGAAGGGTTTGTTGATATTCATGAAATTTGGAGCCGTCTTTGATAGAACGTCTCCGCGAAAGAAGCAAGCGATGAAGCTTTTGAAAGTGACGCCTTGTTCCTCTGACTCTGTGAACAGCTTCTCAAAAATGCCCAGAGCTTTGATTAGACTTGGGTGCTTGTAGCGAACGACATTTTCAGTCGATAAGCCGTCAAGCATAGCAGGCTCAGCTTCGAAAACATACTCATCAGGAGGCAGCAGTTCTTCATAGAGCGTTCCCCTGATCGGCAACCCTGAGATCTCGCGAAACTCATCCAGAGAAATTGAAACTTCGCGGTCCCCTAGCAGGATGGTGTTGGTGGGAAAATTCTATTGATTTAGGAAAGCCTTAACCCACCAGACATGGGGGGACTGATAGTGGAAAAGAGACGCGTACACCGCCTGGTAGAGCCCGACCCTCTGCAGTCGCGCATGATGGACGGACAGGATATAACGAGCCCAGAGAAGATAGCCCGTAGGATGGCGAGGGGTAAGCCCTATCTTGTAGACCTGTCCCCAGGGCTGGGTTTCACCTTGGCAGATACGACGCCCCAAGTTGTCTATGGACGGCACGGGCTGGTTTGGAATCCCAGTTGTCGATGGCTCAAGCCGTCCCGTAGGGGTCCAATTCAACATCTCCACAGCAAAGGCGGTCCGTGGATGCTCCATCGGCAAAAATGGGTAGGTAGGCTCTGTTGGTATCTCGCAAAGAAAGCTGCGGCGGCCCCGAATGATATGCCCGTACCAAGTCCCCCATAAAAGCAAGTTGGAACAATCTGGGTCATGAGCCCTAATCATTGCCATCACCTCTTCGTCAGACGGTGACTGAGGAAAGGCAGCCTCTGAGCGAATGAAAGGGAAGTATGGAAGAGAAGCCATTGTTCCTGAAACAAAGGAAAGAAAACTGTTAATGAAGCCCACACGTGTATATATATATATATATATATATAAAGACAGTGAAAGAAGGCGACAAGCCGCTTATTTCATGGGACCATTGGTTACAAAATACAGGGACCCCACAAAATCAAGATGGCGGCTCACTAATGATGACGCAGGGTAATCATTATGAGAACAAAAGGAAGATTCTCAATAAATGAACAACGGATTTCAAACAACTCTACACATTCCCCACAGAGAAAACCCACTGCAGAACCCTATGCAAATCATGAAAGGTCTCTCTAGAAACATTTTTGCAAAGAACAACCCAGGACAAGAAAATCCCAAGAAGTTCTCTGTGATGAACTAAGTTCTTTAGAGAAATTAAATTCCCAGAAAATTGGCAGAGCTAAGCTCTTGGAAATGGAATTAGATTCCAGAAAGAAACAGAGGCCGTCATCAAACCCCTAAGATCAGAAAAATGCCTAACAATGGGGTTTGCTACCCAGAGATTGTGCACTCCTAAAGATCAGAAAGATGGGTTCTTTGAAGGGAAAAACCCTTGGTGTGGATTTAAAATCCAAAAAGAGTTCTTTTTTATATATATGAAAGTTCTTTGGTTGTTCAAAACCATTACCTGAAGAAAAGATTCTTTCTTGGATATAATTAAACTCTGAATTTTTTTAGAACAGAGAACTGAGCTCTGAGGAAGAGAATTAAATTCTCAGAAAAAAATGAGCGAGGAAGAAGATGAAAAAGTGGAGGCGCTTTTGAAGAGACCCCTGCATTTATAGGATATGATGGGAAACGGTTCATCTACCCCCTTCCCTAGGCAGATCCAATGGCCACAAAAGGTGACAGCGTTGCACCACGTGCAAACACGTGAGAACAATGCTGTGGGGGCATTTTTTACCTCATTAAATATCAAGAAAAACCCCAATGGGGTATCATGTGCCCACACGTGACCAGGGGTCACGTGCTGACACGTGATAGTTTCCTGAGGACTCTATTATAATAGAACTGAATTCTAATCAAAAGGGGTCATGCGTCCACACGTGATGGGCCTTTAAACCCCCTTAAAAAGGATTAGAAGATATAATAGAACAGCAAGGAATACCCCAATGGGACATCACGTGCCCACACGTGACCAGAGGTCACATGCAGACACGTGATGGGTTCCTAAGCTCTCTGATTAATAGAATTAAATTCTAATTAAATAATCAATTAAAGGAGTCACGTGCCGTACGTGATAGGCCTTTAAGCCCACTGAAGATATAATAAAACAGCAAGGAAAGACCCCAATGGGGCATCACGTGCCCACACGTGACCAAGGGTCGCGTGCTGACATGTGATAATTCCCGAGTTCTGTAAAATAACAGAATTAAATTCTAGTTAAAAGCTTATTCAGTGGGTCACGTGCTAACACGTGATATGCTCTTAAACCTTCTGAATTAATAGAATTAAATTCTAATTAAAGGAAATCAAAAACCCTAATATTTCCCTAGATCTTTCCAAACAAAAAGATTGCGCTCTGTAAAGTGGAGCACCGTTGGATTAAAAATCCAATGGTGATTAAAAATCACCAATTTATGGAAAGATTCTATACAAGGAGATATTTCCCTGAAATTTGCCAGGAATAACAGACAAAATATCTTTTGGATTAAAAATCCAATGGTGAATAAAATTTACTGAGTGATCTAAAAGATCATGTTGGTTACAAAATCAATTAAAATCTTTCAATAAATGATTGATTAAACAAACTGATTCTTTTCTTCCTCCTATAAATAGGAGCCAAGAAGAGAAGAGGAGAGAGTGTATTTTTTTTAGAGAGAGAACAACAGAGAGGAATACAAAAGAAAAGAGAATTTAATTCTCCAGAGAGAAAAGAATGTCTCTTGAGAAAAGAAAGAAATCCTAGGTGAGGGATCATTCTATAAACTCCCACAAAATAAAAAGAGAATTTAATTCTCAATATAAGAGTTTAACTTTTCTGAATAAGAACTTAGTTCTTCCTCTGGTTGAAGGTCTGCAGAAGCAGATCTCCCCATAAGTTGAGAATTTAATTCTCATCGGGGAGATTCTGCCATGCAGATCTAAAACCTAAGGGAAGATCTATGTTTAGAGAATTCAATTCTCACACCAAAGCACATAGGAATTTAATTCCTCCAACAAAGATAGGGTTTAACTCTTAATATAAGAATTTAGTTCTACCAATGACATAGGAATTTAATTCCTCTAAAACAAAATTAGGGTTTAACCCTACCTAAGAATTTAATTCTTAAAGCAAGGGACTTAGACTATTCATGCACGTAAAAGAAGTCAGTACCCAACTTGGTCACGTGCTCCCACGTGACCTTTGGATAAATTCCTCAAGATAAACAGAACAAGGCCAAGTCAGAACATATTTTGGGCGCCCTCACGTGACCCCTAACAAATACTCTTAATATCCAATGCATGGATACCCATCACATGTCCACACGTGATGGCCGCAAAGATCAAGTGTTTAACACTTATTTAAAAGGGAACCCTTAAAAACAATAAAGACAGTTTCTCTTTTGGGGTATATCATGTGCTCCCACGTGATCCTTAAAAAGCTCTTCAGAACAAAAGGGAATAGAGACAAGACAGTTTCTCTTTTGGGGTATGACGTGCTCCCACGTGACCCCTAATAAACACTTCAATATCCAAATCATGGATACCCATCACGTGCCCACACGTGATGGTCATAAGGGCCAAGTGTTTAACACTTCTGTGAATATTCTGAGAATAAATAAAGGCAGGGCCCAATCATTCAGGCGCCTCACGTGACCCTACGTGAGCGCTTCAATCTTAGTGTTTAACACTATATTTTTGATGCATCACGTGGGAGCACGTGATAGCCGAATATGTTTTAATGTTTAACACTATATCCAAGCCAATCATAGCTTGAACTAGCCAAGTTTTCAAGAGACAAGACTCCCCTTTTGACTGAGCTTCAAATACCTTTTTGTTTTCCAAGGTTGATCATCTCATATGGTATACGAGTGCTCAGCACTCAATAAAGGACAAAAATATTATCAGAACCCAGACTCGTGTTTAGCATTGCTAAATAATGGAGAGGGGCCAAACCCAGACAAATGTTCAACAGACCCAACAAAGGTCCAACTTTTTTTAAACCAAAATGGACTTAGCCCAAGTTGGCCATAAGTCCTTAATTCAGACTAACTGAGCCTATATGCTCATTAATCTTCTGATCTTAGTCCCAAATTGGACCGTAGATCTCTCAATCAACTTTGGTTCAAGGGTACATCTCTTCACTCCTCTGATATTTGTCGTTGTAATCCTTCAATGTCTTCAGAAAGGTGACGGGTTCCGATAACCAATCATTCCATGGACTGTGGGGTCCCTAAACTCATGAACTATGGTGTCCTTATACTTTATAGACTATGACGTTTTTAAACTACTGATTGTGGGGTCCTTAAGCCCATGGACTATGATGTCCTTAACCTTGGACTGTGGGGTCCTTTAAACCCATGGACTATGATGTCCTTAACCTCGGACTGTGGGGTCCTTTAAACCCACGGACTTTGATGTCCTTAACCTTGGACCACCATGTCCTTAAACTGGTAATCGGCCGCAATGTCCCTAAACTAAACAATAGAGCCTGAATGCTCTTTTGTTGGATCTAAATGACCCCGTTAAGTAGATCTTAGTTTAAAATTAGACTAACGTATCCTTAACAAACGTTTAAGTTGATCTTAGTCTCAAATGAGACTAACGTATCCTTAAACCCAACCCCAAATCCAAATCTAAGAAGATACGGATTTGGACTAATCCACGCCCTACGGGCGACAACATAAATTAGTCTCCGTATACAATCCACGGACAACCAAAAACAAAACAAACACCCACGACACGAAGTGACCATCTGGAGAAGGAGAAAGTGGTTACCGCGATGCGGTAGCATAATTAACTGCAGGGGCTTGCGCCTGCAGGGAAGAGCGTCCCCACAATAAAAAACCCCTCAAATGAGGGGGAATCTGACGAAGTCTGTTATATCGGCCGCATCCGTTTAAACCTTCGATACATGGTGTCATAAATCAATTTGGCATCTTCGGAGAGGTGGACGGATAGCACCAAATAGCATCCGCCCTCGGAATTCAGGCCCCGACGTCCCAACGTCCCGGTCTCTGTATTCGGCGGAGAACATACGTACATTGTAGTTTTGTTCTTTTCTGGTGTGATAGGGTTAATTGATGGGACCGCATTAATTTTGATTAATGCAAGATAATAAACCTAAAAAATGTTGTTGGAACAAATTTTGAAAAACTACAGTTATATTCTTTAGCTTTGCATAGTGGTATTTAGTTGTGAATATCCAGCACCTCATTCTACGAGGTAAGAGCCGAGATCTCTTCACGGGGAGTGACTTCTTGAGCAAAAGTCTATACTGTAGATTACTCGGTTTTCTTCAAAATCACTAGTTTTCAAAAAGCGGAGCTTAAACCACTCCTTCTCAGGTTCCTTCAACGATATCAAGTTCATTACGTTAACGTGTTTTTCGCCAAAAACCCAGCCGTAGCCCTCCGTCATTTCAGATAAATAGCAGTTAGTATTCGTGTTATGTACGTTGGTCTCTATCAAGGCATAGTGAACGGTAGCTAAGTGTTACTTATCTGTTGCATTTTAGAATGCGATTGATTAAGACAGTCACATAGCCACATTGGTCTCTATCAAGGGCTTATGCGGATGGGTCTAAATTATTCCAGGATAATGATGGGTTGAACTTGACTTGCGACTTATGGTACGTTGGTCTCTATCAAGACCATATGTCGTTAGGGGCAAAAACTACATCGGAAGTTTCAAATATACAGGAAACTTGCAGATTCAGCATACCTTCTGGAGTGTGGTGACTAGAGTGGATTCCATCTAGTGCATCACACAATGATAGTTGGATCCCGATCCCACTGATGAGTAGGATTACTCTTGGGAGATTATTTCACTTAACAATCAATGCTATAAACCAAGTAGGTGTCTAGAACGTTGTTAGCGGGGCTACGCCTCTAGGGAAAACAGGTTATATAATTAAGGAACTTCGCGAAAGCGTTGGAAAACCTCCCTCGAAGTACCAACACTAGCCTGGCTGAAAGGTTAAGCAAGTATTGTGACGTGCGATTAAATCCTGATTAGTTCTTCTTTTAGGGTTTGAAGAAGAATTTGAGGAAACGGTGGGAGCCATCCTGGTTAGATAAATTAATAACCAATCTAATCTTGCAAGAGCGCACGCTAAGTGTTTCTTTTCTCTCTCCCCAGGTAGCAACCATTTCACGCCCTAATCAAGATAATAAAATGTATCGCTTGACCGATCTAAATTCTTATTCGGGGCTGGAGAACGTCGGTTCGGCTCTAAATTATGACAGCAGTTATGAGTATGAGCAAGGGAAAGAGAAAAGCATGAATTCCTTGATGACCTCTTCAAAGAAGAAGCATACTATTGCATCTCCTTCAGGTGTTCTTGTAGTTGAGAACTGCTTTTCGGTCAGTCCTACCTCCTGGGTACTAGATACCGGATCAGGATCTCATATCTGTAATTTATTGCAGGGACTGAGAAAAAGTAGGAGGTTGGACCTAGTGATATGTCCCTTAGAGTAGGGAACGGAGCACAAGTTAATGCTGCAGCCGTCGGTGAATATCACATAGTGTTGCCAAATGACAAGACTATGATTTTGAACAATTGCTACTATGTATCTTCCATGGTTTGCAACATCATATCAGTTTATTTACTTGATAAAAATGGATATAACTTTGTTCTTGATAGAAATATCATGAAAATCTACCTTGATAAGGTATTGGTTGCAGAAGGTACACTGTGTAATGGTATATATATTCTAAATCAGAACACAGTTCTCAATGTACAAAACACACGCAAGAGGAAGAGTTCAGATACGAACGAATTCTACTTGTGGCATTGTAGACTTGGTCATATCGGAGCGAAAAGACTAAATAATTTACATAAAGATGGACTCTTGAATATGTTTGAATTTTCATCTTATGAAACTTGTCAGTCTTATCTCAAAGGAAAGATGACCAAATCTCCGTTCACCGGACACGGAGAAAGAGCATGAGAGCTCTTGGGACTCATACACAGTGATATATGTGGTCCCATATCTTTACATGCACGGGGTGGGTTCTCCTACTTCATCATATTCACTGACGATCTCTCTAGATTCGGATATGTGTATCTTATGAAACACAAATCTGAAGCTTTTGACAAATTCAAAGAATTCAGAAAGGAAGTAGAGAACCAGATTGGCAAAAGTATTAAGATCCTCCGATCTGATAGAGGGGGGGAGTACTTAAGTTCGGAATTCAGGGACTTTCTGAAAGAGAATGGTATTCTCTCTCAGCTTACTCCTCCGTATACACCATAGGACAACGGTGCATCGGAGCGGAGAAACCGTACCCTATTGGATATGGTTCGCTCCATGATGAATAATGCAGAATTGCCTCTTTCATTCTGGGGGCTTGCGCTTGAAACAACAGCGTATCTGTTGAATCAAGTTCCGTATAAATCTGTGCCTAAGACTCCATATGAAATATGGAGTAATAAAAGATCATGTCTTAAAAGGGTTAAGATATGGGGTTGTCCAGCCTATATGAAAAACCAGAATCCGGACAAACTTCAGGCACGGTCGGTTTTATGTAAGTTTGTAGGATATCCGAGGCATTCGAATGGATATCTATTCTACCATGTTGATGAACAAAAGTATTTTGTTTCTCGAAACGCCACCTTTCTTGAAAGGCTGTTTCTTGAAAAAAAAACAAGTGGGGGCACGGTAGAATTGGAAGAAATTCCAGAAGGACAAACCATAATTGAAGATTTGGTAGAACCGCTAGATTCAATAGTCCCGGACGAACCTCAGCCATTCCACAGATCTGGTAAGATTTCTCATCCGCCCGAGAGATACTACGGTTTTCTCATAGACGGGGATCGAGAGAATTGAATTTTGGAAGAAGATGATCCTACTAGTTACGGGCAGGCCATTATCAGTAGGGACTCTGATAAGTGGTTGGATGCTATGCGATCCGAAATGGAGTCCATGTACGCCAATAAAGTGTGGACCCTGGAAGTTGCTCCACCTGGGGTAAAATCCGTTGGATGCAAATGGATCTACAAGAAGAAAATTAGTGTAGATAGGCAGTTGGAAACTTATAAAGCTAGACTTGTTTCAAAAGGTTTTCGTCAAAGACCAGGATTAGACTATGAAGAGACTTTTTCTCCAGTAGCTATGCTCAAATCCATTCGGATCCTACTTGTCATTGCTGCCTTCCATGACTATGAGATCTGGCAGATGGACGTAAAAACGGCTTTTCTGAACGGAAGTTTAGAAGAGTGCGTTTATATGGATCAGCCAGAAGGTTTCATAGACAGTGGGAGCAGCGGGAAGGTATGCAAGTTGCTCAAATCCATTTTTGGATTGAAGCAAGCATCACGGAGTTAGAACATCTGTTTTGATGTGACAGTGAAGGACTTTGACTTCATCAAGCACGAAGATAAGGTATGTATATATAAGAAGATTGTAGGACGAACTGTCGTATTCCTAGTCTTGTACGTGGAAGACATTCTTTTGATAGGAAATGACATTCCTATGCTACAATCGGTCAAGCTATTCTTGTCACAAAGGTTCTCCATGAAAGACCTCGGTGATGCCTCGTACATTCTGGGGATTAAGATCTACAGAGATAGATCCAAGAGATTGTTGGGACTTTCACGATCCAGGTACATAGAGACCGTACTAAAGAGATTTAGTATGGAAGATACCAAGCGCGGTAACATACCAGTATTGCACGGAATCACCCTCTCCAAGGAGGTGTCTCCCAAGACTGATGAGGAGAGGGTTCGCATGAGCACTATACCCTACGCTTCGGCGGTAGGATCTATAATGTATGCGATGCTATGTACAAGACCAGATGTAGCTTACGCGCTAAGCGTGGTGAGCCGGTATCAGTTAGACCCAGGTGAGAACCACTGGATAGCAGTGAAGAACATCCTCAAGTACCTGAGAAGGACTAAGGAGATGTTCCTGGTTTACGGTAATGGAGACCTCAGGGTCGAGTCCTTTACCGATTCAAGCATCCAGAGTGACAAGGATGACAGCAAGTCTGTCTCGGGTTTTGTGTTTACCCTCAACGGAGGGGCGATGTGCAGGAGAAGTTCCAAACAGGACACCGTCGCAGACTCAACGATGGAGGTTGAATACATTGCTACAAGCGATGCCGCAAAAGAAGCGGTCTGGATGAAGAAGTTCATAGCTGAACTTCAGGTAGTTCCGTCCATTGTTGATCCGATACCTGTGTATTGTGATAACAATGGGGCTATAGTTTTAGCGAAGGAACCACGGTCCCATCAGAAATCCAGACACATCTTAATGCGGTATCACCTGATCAGGGAGATCGTAGATCGCCAGGAGATCGAGGTCCGGAGAGTGGATACAAAAGAGAACACGGCGGATCCATTTACAAAGTCCCTCCCTCAAGCGCAGTTCGAGCGACTTTTTGAAATGTTGGGTATGCGGTACGCCAGCAGCTGGCCTTAGTGCAGACGTTGGGTATTCGGTATGCCAATTACTGGCCTTTAGTGCAAGTGGGAGATTGTTGGATATATATTCCCTAGAGGCCAGTATTGTATATGTATACATATGGATGCTAGGGATGTGTATGTACAGGACAATCTTGCTCAGTTTTATACTATATTGTTTGACTTATCTTTGTCAAGACATGTGTATTTATTTCTATTGTTGTTATATCAATCTTGCACATAATAATAAAGACATGATACGGTAGTATACTATTATGGTTTGTCTTTATCTTCACATGGCATATGTCATACTCGTTATTAAATATTGCGGTTACATGTTGATAAAGCCCGTAGGATCTTACTTGACTACCTGCGTTGTGATGGCGATCATACTTGTAGGAGCATGGTAGTCTATAAGCACATCTTTAAATGGTCCCTAGTCGCGTGAGTATCGAGACTGGGCATTGATACTCCAGAGTAGACTAGTGTATACGTTTCTACCCCCGTCGGGGGATGGTTGATCCCGCAGTCATTGGTATGATGCACCTAAGATCGTATACAGGTGCTCACTGGGTGTGTGTACACTGGACGGACTCGCCGAGAACTTCCAGATGGTACTATACCTATCGTCAGATGGAAGTTCTCAGGTGACATGTGTATAGCTTAGTCTTCGGACCTGGGATCGGCATTTGTCTCGTGTGAGTTCCCACTGAGCTTTGATCACTACCCTACCACGGATCTACTGAGTCGTGCAAACAGGTTTTGGTTCGGTACAGTCCCGAGCCACATGGAGGAAGTGAGCGATTGTCGGGGATTCGTCTCTCCCGGTATTGGGAGTTGATATCGCACAGTGATCGATTGGTCAGGACCATAAGACCTTGGCCAAGGTAGCAGGGATTTACTGATAGTTTGATCAGTAGTTTCCCGGATTGGTCCTGAGCCACATCAGCACGACTTATCAGGTTATTAGGGTCTGACGTTCACCACCCCCTAGACCCGGTATGGGATACTCTTTGACGAAGAGACCGGACTGTACGGATATTGTCACGGATAGGCTCAGTAGGAGTTCGGACGAGTTTGCTCGTCGGCCTTCCTTTTCGACAGGTATCTGGGTAGCCGTTACGTACAGCCAGTGCCACTGACGTGTTTGTGGTTAAACCCACTGCCAGTGTACTGTTGAGTCTTTAGACTCCCACACAGAAGGTTTCCCTGCTTCGGGCGAAACGATGTAGAGGCCGTATGGTTTTATGGCAGGGTTCGATCACATACGTACACTTATGCACGTATGATGTTTGGGCGGATAATACTAGCGAGCTTTGGTTTAAGCCAGATCCTAGTATTAGATTATCGGATTATTTAGTCTCTGGGTATTCGTTTTTTTCGGAATACGGATACGGGTTTGTATATACGGACGAAGGGTATTCTTGTAATTTTAGCAAGAGTGCTTCTAGAAGATGACACATCATTTATTATTTATTCGTTTTGATTAAATGATGAAATGAGGTGGAGGATGAGTTGTTCATTTACATTAAATGAAGCATGGCCACTAGATGACTCACTTAGTGACTCATATGATAACTATTGAAGCATGCTTGATTTTATATTATTCTATGCTTCATAATTATCTAGGGTTTCCATTTTTCATTTCATAATATCTCATACACTCTCTCTCCTCCAAGCTCTCATATTCTTCCTCTTACCCTAAAGTGTCTCATGAGTTGAGAATCCAAGGGTCTAAGAAACTAACTAATCCTTAATCACTCTCTACATCACCTAAACGACCTAGATTAGCACACTAGGTTCTTTAGTTACCTCATATTAGAGGTAAGAGCTCTTAGTTGGTACTCTCGGGTGGATCATCATTGACGCGAGGAGGCCGAACTTCAAGCACGATCCATACTTCCATCGAGGAGCTTAAGGAGAGGATCAAAGACCCGAAGGACTTGGTTTCTTTAGGTATACTTTCTATCATAGTAGATAGATCCCTTACTTGCTAGTTAAGTTTATGGTAAGATCTGGTTTAGGTTTATTCTAGCGCCAAGTTTCGTATCGTTATAAAAATTTTGTTCCGCATTTGGCCATGGAAATTAGCCGGGGCACTAGCATAACCCTTCAGTCCCGAGGAATTCTCACAATACAACTTGTTTATCCCATATCCATAGCCTTCGGGACACGTCTTCCGCCACGTGTCATAATCCGAGGAGACACCACTTGTGGGCATCATCATTAACCCCCCATTCTCATTCCGACCTATCCAAGGGTCGGGTCGAGAGTGGTCTGCTCGGTATTTCTTCTGCTCAATTTGGTGCCAAGGAATCGTAACGCGGATCGCCTGGGAACGGCACGGCGTTAGGTGATCGCGTCGTTTCGATCTTTTGGGCCCACGTGTCGCCTCGTCGCGTGCCTGAATCTTCATGCGTATCCATGATGACGTCAGTGGATCAAATGAAATGATCGCGCTTTAAAGAGGGGGTGCCGTTTCAGTCTGTCTCCTGTTGGGATACGTGCCACGTGTCGGGCGTCGGTTGGCGGACGCGACAGGAAGTCGCTTGTCACCTGCAACCGAAGGGACGTCCCCAATGGCCGATCGACACGTGGAGCTCTGACGGCTGGCAGGTGCGACGTTTCGTTTTGGCGGGAGTCTATCTAGGCCGTCAGATGCTTTCTTTGGGGTGTATAAATAGGAGGGGACCCCTCTAGGGCCAACACTTCCGCCATAATTTGCTTTCGTTGTCGAAAATTGCTCGGCGCTCCTTCCTTTTAGATCGGATCGCTCGTGATTTTTCCTCGGCGAGCCCATTCCCTTGAATCCGGTTAGATGTCTTCATCTGAGGAGTCTGTTGAGATAGTTAAGGTTGAGTCGGACGATGAAACTCCGGTTGTTGGAGCCGAGTCCAGTGGGTCCTCCTCCTCCTCGGCTTCAGATAGCCGAGAAGGTTCTTCTGCCACGTCGTCTGTGTCGGGCTCGCCCCCTAGAGCCAGGGTTACCCGTGTCGTTCGTCGTCGGATGGCGACAAGGGCGCCTAAGGCGCGCATAGGGAACGTCCGCGATGCGCCCTCTGTTTTGAGGAATGTGGACAAGCTTACTGAGATTCGGGCTTGATTCCATATATCCTCCAACTATTCTTTTCGCTTAGCTAGAGAGCATGAGCGGGCGGACCAGGTGCAGGGCAAGTAGATTTCCCTATATTTGGAAGCGTTCCGGGCCGGAATGCGTCTGCCCTTCTCAGCCGAGATATGTGGGATGCTTCGCTGCTTCCATCTTTCCCTGGGCCAGCTAGCGCCGAACTCATAGAGAATCCTCCTCGGGTTTCTGGTCCGGTTGAAACTTGAAAATATTCCCTTCAGTTTGACCCTCCTCGTTTCCTTCCTCTGTTATAAGAATCACCCTGGCACCAGCAAGGATGAGCCGAGCTGGGTGTACTTTCCTTCAAAAAAATGTAGGGGCGGGGAGGCCGGGTCGGGTGTGGTAGCCGTCCCTTCTTCCATCCATGAATGGAAGGAGAAGTTCATTTTTGTCGGGCCACCCGAGGGCGAGGATTGGCCCGTGCCTACACAGTGGCACAGGGCAGACTGCCCGAGGGCAAAACAGTCATCTTCACCTGAGGAAAGGGTAGTGTCGTTGTGGGAGCCGATCCTGCGGGCTGACATCCTGCTTTCTGAGCAGGCCCTGAGCTGGGCTGGGCTCAGCCTTGCGCGCTTTCTGGGTAAGTTAGGGCCGTAGATGATCTATTTAGACTTTGATGAATTTTCTTTGCCCTTTTCAGCATCACTAACTCTCTTTGTGTATTCTCCCCTTTTTGCATAGCAAATGGACCGATCCAAGTTCTTAGCTGCCATGGCCATGAAGGCCCAAAAGAAGACCGGGGGCGAAAGCTCATCCCGACCGGGTCCGAGCTCGGCCCAGAGGCCTGCCCCGCCAAGCAAGTCTTCAGCTGCGTCACCCCGAGTCCCCGAAGAGCGCCGCAGCGGGGACCAGAAGCATGCGCGGGATTCGGCGTCCCGGGCGAGGGAGGAGGAGGAGGAGGCCGAGCCCACCGACTCCCCCTAAAAAGGCACAAAAGGACGGTTTCTCGGGCGCCTCCTTCTACCGGGATCCCAATGCAGGAGGGGGACTTCTGCTTCGAGGTGCCCTCAGGACTCTCCGTCGCCGACAGCTTGCTCTTCGTCATGGAGCAAGCAGCTGGGGGCAAGATTCCCCGGGGACCCTGAAGGACCAGGTGGCCGCCATCGCTCAGGAGGCGGTTCAGGTCGGTATCCGATTTCCTTTAAGAATCTTCTTAAGCATATTTTTTCAGTTTGAACATTTCTAACTTCTTTTGCTGCTTTTCCTCAGGTCCTCCACCACTGCACCCTCATTGTAAATATAGAATCCGAGGAGATAGCCCCATCCATGAAGAAGGCAGGCGAATCGTCCTCGCGGGAGGAGGATCTGTGCCTTCGGCTGCAATAAGCGGAGGAGAAGATAGCCGCCCTCGAAGCGCGGGTGGTCGCCGAGGAGCTGACAAACTCCAAGTATAAGGAATCTCACCGACTTCTGAGTGAATCCAGCCGGGCTATCCAGACCAAATTGGAAGAGGTTGGTAACCTCTATAACGCAATGAAGAAGTCGAGGGACATCAGCAGGACGGACGCCCGGGTGGCGCTCGAGGCCGTGAAGCTTGCTGAGGTCCGGGCGATGAATTCCGTGGAAAGGTATAAAGCGTCGGACCAGTTCTACGCCGACCTCGCCGATGCCTCGGCCATCGTTTGGCACCAGGCTCTTGACGCCGTCAAGGCGTTGATGCTAGAGTTCATCAACAGCAAGCTCCGGATCCAGTACTCTCTCTCTCTCTGAGGATGTGCCATAAGTGGAAGTTGCCGGGGCGGCCGCCGGGGGTGAGCCTGCCGGGGAGGCCGCCAGGGTGAGGTTATCGGTGGAAGTGCCGACCCAGAGGTCGCCGTTTTGGTCTGGCATCGAGCAGGGCGAGATCCTCCCCGAGCCTACGGCCTGAGCTTTCCTGCATAGGGGATTTCTCTCTCTCTCTCTCTCTCTCTCTCTCTTTTTAAAGTTTTGTAAGCCTCCGGGCGTTTTTGTAAGGCTAAGGAGCCCAGAATACTTTGTATTTATTTTCGGATCATAAATAAAGTGCACCTTCTTCTTCATTGTCCAACTGTTTAGCTCCCATACTTTTGTTTGTATCTCCATTCTGCAAGTATATTTAACTCATCAATAGACTCATCCCGCGAGTGTTAGGTCGTGGGTTGGTGTCCGGCTTTTTTATGTGACGATCATGCGTCAAGTGTAAGTCGAGTAACAGAAGGTTGGTACCCTCCCATTCCCCGGAGTTGAGGTGGCGATCGTTCATTTAGCATGAATCGAAAAATAGCTAAGTTAGAATAGGTCGGTGTTGACTGATCCTTCCTTGACGAGGGCATTGGATCCATCTTTTCTTAGGGCAGGAACCCACCCCACATGGACGAACCGAACAGGAATATGTTCGGTGGCCGCTTGGTGAGGGCTTTAGATCCTTAGCGTTGATGGGTAGGAAGCTACCCGTTAGGGATGGACCAAACAGGAAGCTGCTCGGTGGCCTCGTTAAGAGGGCTTTAGGTCCTTAGCGTTATTGGGTAGGAAACTACCCGCTATGGACGGAACGGGCAGGGAAGCTGCTCGGTGGCCTCGTTAAGAAGGCTTCAGATCCTTAGCGTAGATGGGTAGGAAGCTATCCGCTAGGGATGGACCGGGCAGGAAGCTGCTCGGTGGCCTCGCAATGAGGGCTTTAGATCCTTAGCGTATATGGGTAGGAAGCTACCCGCTAGAGATGGATCGGGCAGAAAACTGCTTGGTGGCCTCGCAATGAGAGCTTCAGATCCTTAGCGTAGATGGGTAGGAAGCTACCCGCTAGGGATGGACCGGGAAGGAAGCTGCTCGGTGGCCTCGCAATGAGGGCTTTAGATCTTTAGCGTAGTTGGGTAGAAAGCTACCCGCTAGGGATGGACTGGGCAGGAAGCTGTTCGGTGGCCTCGCAATGAGGGCTTCAGATCCTTAGCGTAGATGGGCAGGAAGCTACCCGCTAGAGATGGACTGAGCAAGAAGCTGCTCGGTAGCCTCGCAATGAGGGCTTCAGATCCTTAGCGTAGATGGGTAGGAAGCTACCCACTAGGGATGGACCGGGAAGGAAGCTGCTCGGTAGACTCACAATGAGGGCTTTAGATCCTTAGCGTTGATGGATAGAAAGTTACCCGCTAGGGATTAGCCAGCATGAAATTTATCAGCGGCCTCTTGGCGAGGAATTTGGATCCACAGCATTGTTGGGAAGGAAGCTACCCGCTGCGGATGCACCGAGCAGGAAACTACCCGGTGGCCTCGTGAGGAGGGCTTTCGAGTTTCCCGTGGGCCCTCACGAGGTGTCGTTCAAACTTCCGCGGGCTGCATTGGAAGGAGTGAGGGCGTCGTTCAACCTTCCGTGGGCCGCATGGCCGCCCTTGAAAACAGGAATGGTCGACACGTAGCTGTTCCCTATCGGGAAATTGAGACGCCCCGCGATTCGCGTCGCTGCGCGAGTAATCTTTCGGCCGTTGGAAGATTTTGTTGAGGCTATAAATAGCGAATGTATGTTGGCTTCTTTCTAGGCTTGTGTTTCTGAAGATGGCCGGGTGTCCGTGTGTGCTCATCAGGAAGATCATTTCTCATGACGATGTGTATCTTTATAGCTTCGATCGCTCCGAACAAATGTACGAAGCGGTGATAGGCCGCGTGGAGGGCTACTTTGGACGCCTTCTTCCCCGGCGATCTCCTCTCCTCCAACTGCTCATTTACACGATCTGGAGGATGTCCCCAGGTCTGCACAATGCCGTGTCTCTGTGGCTGAGGGACGAGGCGATAGAAAAGTTGCACTCGCTCTACCACCTTGGCCTGATCTCGCAGAGCAGGCGGGATCAGGCGGTCGGTGGGTCTTCTTCTGGAGTGTTTCCAGAAAAGGCAGATCGTTACTTCTTGTCTGTTGGATCAGGCCTCCGATGCTTCCGTGGCATCTAGGGTCCACGGGCACCGTCAGAGGGAGTGGGCGGAGGAAGCTCAGGCTCGGCTGCAAGAGATCTACATGGAGTACCATCAACAGTGCTTTCTTGATCCCCGCCCCCCCTCTATTGTAATTATTGTAAGGCTGGGGAGCCTATAATACCCTTTAACCAATAAAATTTGTTTTTGGTGGTAGGGTGTGGTCTCCTTTTTGAAGGTGTATTGTCTTTTTTTCCTCTTCTCATACAATTTTTAAACTTTAACTAAATGCCAACAGGAACAACTTTATTTATTTCAAAAAGAGGATACAGATACATTTTTTTCATTTGTACAACTTGAGCTTTTCACCGTTGTAAGGATGGGGAAATTATAGCCCCGGGTGTCCTGCAGGCGGTATGCCCTGCCGGGCAACGCCTCTATCACGAGGAAAGGTCTATCCCACTTCGGGGAGAACTTATGAAGCCTATTCGGGTCTGCGAACTCGTTTCTTCATAAGACCAGGTCTCCTGTCTTGAAGGCCCGATGTTTAACCCGGGCGTTGTAGTAGCGAGCGGTTTGCTGTTGATAAGCGGCCGCTCTGATTTGTGCTCGATCCCGCTTCTTCAATAAGACGTCCAAGTTGTTTCGGAGCGCCGAGGTGTTGGCTTCGTCGTCGAAATGTTCGACCCTGTAACTGGGCAGTCCGATCTCCACCGGGACCATTGCCTCTGTACCGAAGCAGAGACTGAATGGGGTTTCTCCCGTAGGTGTTTTCTTCGATGTTCGCAATGCACACAGGACCTAAGGCAGTTCCTCGACCCAGCCGCCTTGTCTTCCTTCTAAACGGGCTCGGAGACCGCGGATGACGCCTCGGTTCGCTACTTCTGCCTGCCGGTTGCATTGAGGATGGGCAACCGCGGAAAACTTCATCAATATATGGTACTCGCTGCAAAACTCTCTTACTTTGTCATTTTCGAAGTTGGTCCCGTGGTCGGTAATCATGCACCTCGGGATCCCAAATCGGATGATTATGTTATTTTGCAGGAACTTTATCGTAGATGTGGCGTCTGGTTTCCTGATGGGTACGGCCTCTATCCACTTTGTGAAATAGTCTACAGCGACGAAGATGTACTTACGCCCACCCGTGCCGGTAGGGAGTTGGCCTACCATATCCATCTCCCATTGTGCAAATGGACAAGGGGAACTGAGTGGAGTTAGCTCGGTGGTGGGAAGACGAGGAATGCTGCCGAAGAGTTGACAATTCTTGCATCTTCTAACCAGCCTCTCGGCGTCTTGGTGCAGCGTAGGCCAATAGTACCCCTGTAGTAGTACCTTTTGGACCAAGGTTCGGGCCCCTTGATGTGCTCCGCCGACCCCTTCATGTATTTCTCGCAGAACGTAGTCAGCCTCTTGGGGGTCGATGCACCGGAGCAGGGGCTGAGTGTATGATTTCTTGTATAGGTTTCCATTGCTCCAGACGAAATGTTGTGCCTTGGCCTGTAGCTGACGGGCTTCTCCTCGGTCTTCGGGAAGTGCACCGTCCCTTAGGAACTCCACGAGGGGCTTTCTCCAATCCCGACCTTCTTCCTGAGTTGTGTAGATCTGGAGTGTTACCTCCCCGTCTTCCATGCTGGGCCATGGCAGGACTTCGAAGAGGATGTTCCTCTTATGGTTGGCCGAATAGGAAGAAGCGAGCTTGTTTAAAGCATCGGCTCGGGTGTTTAAGTTCTTAGGGATTTGCTCTACCTGGACTTCGTCGAAATTTTTACGGAGTCTTTTTACCTTGGCCAGATATTTGATCATGAGTGGTTCCCGGACCTCGAATCGCCCGCTTACTTGGCCGACGACCAATGCGGAGTCGCTGCGAATTCGGATCGTCTCCAGCCCTACCCCGGAGGCGATTCGCAGTCCAGCTAAAAAAGCCTCGTATTCCGCGGCATTGTTCGAAGCTTTGAACCTTAGCTTCAAAGAGTATTCCATCTCCGCCTCGTCCGGGCCTCGGATGATCAGGCCAGCCCCGCTCCCTTCCTCGGTAGAGGATCCGTCCACGTAGAGCACCCAGTCAGGGACAGAGTCGGGTACTTCATCGGCCGAGGGTCGTAGTTCGGGGCCCGAGCTGCCGCTTCTTCTTTAGTGGGAATAGTGAATTCAACCATAAAGTCTGCTAGGACCTGTGCTTTGATGGCCTGCCTGGGGTGATACTTGATGTCGAATTGGGATAATTCACACCTCCATTTATCCAGTCGTCCTGATGATTCAGGGGAAGCGAGAATAATTCTTATAAGTCGCTCGGTGAGGACAAGGATGGTGTGCTCCTGGAAGTAGTGCCGTAGTTTTCTTGAGGTGACAACTAGTGCTAAGACTATCTTTTCTATGACCGGGTATCTTGTTTCTGCGTCCTTGAAAACATGGCTTACGTAGTAAACCAACTTCTGTACACCGTCGAATTCCCTGACAAGCACTGAGCCTGCAGCCTGATCGGAGACCACGAAGTATAATAATAGCTCGTCTCCTTCGACTGGTCGAGTGAGTAGTGGGGGAGTTGATAGGTGTGCCTTGAGCTTTTCGAAAGCGCTCTGACACTCCTCCGACCATTCGAACTTAGGATTTTTTCTCAAGGTTTTAAAGAACGGGAGACACTTCTCCCCGGATCTTGACATAAAGCGACTCAGAGCGGCCACTCTCCACGTGAGCCGCATGATCTCAACATTGCTCTTCGGTGTGGCCATGTTGAGAATGGCGCTGATATTTTCTGGGTTCGCTTCGATTCCTCGATGGGTGACCATAAACCTGAAAAGTTTCCCACCGGTGACTCCGAGCGCACACTTAGCTGGGTTCAGCTTCATTTTGTATTTGCGCAGGAAGGAGAATGTCTCCTCGAGATCTTTGGAGTGCCTGTCTGATGAGGTTGATTTTACGAGCATGTCGTCGACATAGACTTCCATGTTCCTCCCGATTTGCGGTTTGAACAGTTTATTGACGAGGCGCTGATAAGTGGCACCGGCTTTCTTAAGTCTGAAAGGCATCACCCTGTAGCAGTATACCCTCCGGTCAGTGGTGAAGGCAGTCATTTTTTCGTCGGCCGGGTCCATCCTGATCTGATTGTAGCCCGAGAAGGTGTCTATAAAGCTCAATAGTTCGTGGCCTGCCGAGCTGTTTACAAGCTGGTCTATCCGAGGGAGGGGATAGTTATCTTTGGGGCAGGCCTTATTTAAGTCCGTGAAATCGACGAACATACACCATTTCCCATTCACCTTCTTGACCATGACTACATTTTCCAGCCAATCAGAGTAGTCCAGATTCCTGATAAAGTTAGCGGCGAGCAGTCGATCCACTTCGTCTTCTATCGCCTTTTTCTTGACAAGCGCAAAGCTTCTTTTCTTTTGTCGGACGGGCTTTGCTTTCGGATTGACCCCAAGCTTGTGGGAGATCACTCTAGGGTCAATTCCGGGCATGTCCTCCGGCGTCCAAGCAAAAATGTCTGAATTATCTCGGAGGAAGCAGATCAGTTCTTCGCGGCGATCCCTGGTCTGGAGAGAGCCGATCTGGAATGTTCGGTCATTGACCCCTTCTTCGAGTGGTACTTCCGTTAATGCTTCTATTGGGGCGCCTCTGACTTCCATTTGGTCGTCGTGCGTATCTAAAGACCCCTGGAAGTCAGGTATGTCCTCAAAATCATCGCTTTGATCTCCGGCAGTGGACGTCGAGGTGAGGCAAATCCTAGCGGTTTGCTGGTCTTCGTGGGCCCGGCCTATTCCCCCTTGATCTAAAGGAAACTTGATCGCAAAGTGATAAGTTGAGATCTGGGCTCGGAGAGCATTTAAGGTCGGACGTCCTAGGAGAATGTTGTAGGACGAAGGGACTTTGGCGACGAGGAAATCCACAGGTACGGTCCGTGTATGTCCCGCTTCCCCAATGTTGAGTAGGAGGGTGACCAATCCCTCGGCAGGGATGGAGTGATTGGTGAACCCCGATAGTACATGGGAGGTAGGTCAAAGGTCGGATGGTCCTAGTCCCATACACTGGAAGCAGTCGTGGAACAGGATATCCGCCGAGCTCCCTGAGTCGACCAAAATCCTCTGGACCTCATAACGGTGGACTGTAGCCGTTATTACGAGTGGGTCGTTATGAGGCAAGAATATACCGTGGAGGTCTTCATCGGTGAAGATGATGGGCTCAACTTTCCTGCCCTTCTTCTGGGGTGGAACGCCTACATTCTCGACCGGGAGGAAACGGTGGTTTCCGCCAGCTTCCCGGTCAGGATCCGAGGTAACGTCCATGATTTGGCAGATCGTTAACTCCCCGGGAGGGGGCTGGTTCTCTTATTCCCGCTCTGCCTGCCGCTTGTCCCGCATGTACTTCGCCAGGTGGCCGGAGCGGATCAACTCCTCGATATAGTCACGGAGTTGTTTGCAGTTTTCGATCAGGTGGCCCTGCGACCTGTGGAAGGCGCAATACAGGCCTCGGAGACGCTTGCTTGCCCTTTGGGTCACCGGCGGGAGTTTGAAAAACCTCTCGCCCTTTGCCTCCTCCAGCAGCTCGGTCTGGGAGATGTTTAGGGGAGTGTACTCCTGAAACCTCGGTGAGTAAGGCTTCAGACAGTCGACCTTCTTCTTCTCCTCTCTGCCCCATTTCCTTTGGTCGGTTTAGTCGCCTCTGGGCAGATTTGAGTTCAACTCGGACTCGAGTTGGATCTCCCATTCGGTCCAGGCTTTTACCTCTGCCATGGTCTTAAGTTGCGCTAATGCAAAAAAGCGGAGCCACTCTTTGTGCCTAAGACCCGACCTCAGCACGGTGATGACCATTTCATTGCGGTGCTTAGGGTCCTCGAGGAGCATGTTGTAGAAGTGGGTGACATATCCTTTGAAGGATTCTTTGTCTCCGCTCTTGATGGTGAACAGATAGTCGATCGTCCTCTTTGGCCGTCGATTCCCGACGAAGTGACCGAGAAATTAGGAGGCCAACTCGTCGAAAGTCGAGATGGAGTGTGGTGTAAGTCCTCAGAATCAGTCCCATCCAGCCCGGATGAGAGTGGTAGGGAAGGCTCGGCATTGGGCTGCGTCGGAGTTATCCTGGAAGCTCATGCCCACCGTAAACGCGTCCAGATGGTCCTTCGGGTCGGATTTCCCGTCGAAGAGGGCCACCTTGGGCGGTTTGTTCCTGGATGAGACACGTTCAGCTAGCAATTCCTCGATGAAGGGATTCGTGAGAGAATCCGCGGAATACCTAGCCCCTTCGCCGGACGAACGGCCTCTCGTCTTATGCCCTCGATCTTCTTTTCGAGGGCCTCGAGTCGGTAGTGGTAACCCGAGGATTCCGCACAGTCGGAGTGGTGGCTATCCCCACTCCGGGTCTGCGCCAGGGTGGGGCTTTGATTTCTCTCTATCAGGTGTCTCAGATCCCCGGGCGAGGCCCTTCTCGAGTGGTCCCTACGCTCGTCGTTCGCGCGATCCCGGTGAAAGTGGGGGCGTCAGTCATGCCTGAAAGCAGGCGAGCCGACCGACACCTCCTCAGGAGGAGAGAACGTGCGACGAGCAATAGGGCGATGGCCCAGTCTTCTCTGGGACCATGGCGTAGAGCTGTCTGGTGCCCAGCGGGTCAAGGAATCAGTCGCCGTGTGTAGGTTATGGTGGCCGGAGTCGGCCTGCCGGCGCTCAGTGGCGCTGTGACGAGGGTGAGGTAGATCGGAGGCTTGTGTGTGCTTGTCCGTCCTTTGATGGACGTCGTTATCCCGGGGAGGCAGAGCCGCGGTCTGGTGGTTGGGGCCCGCCGCTTGAACACGGACGAGGGCATCTACCAGCGTCGTCAGCTGGTCTATCCGAGCGGAAAAGGCGTGGATGGCATTAGGAGGGGGAGGTGAGCCGCTCCCGCCTCCATTATGGTGGCTAGTGTTTGGATCGTTGTGATCGTCGCTCGCCATTGGATCGAGGGCGGAAGATCAACTTTTTTGGTGGAACAAAATAAGTCTTTCGTTCCCACAGACGGCGCCAACTGATGGATCTTCGGATCTCCTTCAGATGCTGTCCTCCGTCGATCCTGCAATGGCTGTCTTGGACGGATGTGATTTGGTTTTGGAGTTTTTGGGTGTGGATCTCAATGGGTTGGTGTTGGACGCCGAACTACCTGTAAAGAAGTCCTGGGGTGGGTGACCACCGTAGGACCATCCGGCGATCAAGTTAGAGCCGAGGAATAGGAGCAGAGTAGTGGCGTATTGAGATAATTCGAGTTACCTGAGTTAATTATAGTGCCCTCTAAGTCAATTATTGGATCGCAGGTACGTGATTGCAATGATTGAGGGAGGACCTATACCGATAGAACAGTCTTACTCAAGATGATAGTATGCTATCTGGTTTTTCTTTATCATCATGGATATGTTGATAAAGCCCATAGGATTCTTTCTTGACTGGCAGCAGTATGATGACGATCATATATGTGGGAGCTGGGGTCTATAAGCACATCCTTAAAGTGTCCCTAGTCGTGGGAGTTTCGAGACAGGGCATCAATACTCCGGAGTAGACTAGTGTATACATTCGAGACCCCGACGAGGGGCGGTGGCTGGTCTCACAAGCCATTGGTGTTAGTTGGTTCACCTAAGATGTATACAGGTGCTCATTGGGTTATGAGTACACCGGACAGGACTCGCCGGGAACTTGCTGGTTGGTATTATACCTAGCGTCAGATAGCAGTTCCCTGGTGACATGTGTACAAGTTAGTTCATCGACCTGAGATCGTCATTTGTCTCGTGTGAGTTCCCACTGTGCTTTGATTTATACCCTACCACGGGTCAAAGGAGTCGTGCAAACATGTATATTTTGGGTACAGTCCCGAGCCACATGGAGGCGGTGAGCAGATCGTCGGGGATTCGACTTTCCCGGTATTGGGGGTGAGATCGCGCTGTGTTTAGGAGAGCCATTACACGAAATCCCTGGCCAAGGTAATCGAGATTTACTGGAAGGTATTCCAGTAGTATCTCAGGGTGTTCTGGGTTGCTCTCTGACACGACTTATACAGCTATTGGGGGTCTGACGTTTACCGGCCCCCTAGGCCCTATATGCGATACTCATAGATGAATAGACTGGACTGTACGGATATTGTCACTGTCAGGCTCAGTAGGGTTTCTGGATGAGTTCGCTCGTCAGCTCCCCTTCAATCAATACATAGGCAAACCGTTACGTACAGCTTGTACCTCTGACGTGCTAGTGGTTATACCCAGTGCCAGTGTGTTGATGAGTCATTAGAGTCCCCCACAGACACTTTCCCAAGTTCGGGCGAAACGTTGTAGATGCCGTATGGTATTATGGCAGGGTTCGGAAAATGCACGTGCGTTTTCGCACGTATCATTTTTTGGGCAGATAATACTGGTAGGCTTTGGTTTAAGCCGGATCCAAGTATTATACTGTGTAGATATAATATCTTTGTCTCAGTTGCATTTGTATTCGGTCGTAATACAAATGCGGGTATGTTTATACTGTTACGGGGTTATCCTGAAATTCGTTTCAGGATCACTTTTGGAAGTTGCCAGTTTCCAGTTTTCTATCGCCCGTCTTTAACATTCGGTTAAAGACGGATTTATCTTTTCTTGAGATGAGTGTGGAAGCTTCTAGATGGTGATTAGGATGGTGACTAGGATGGTGAGGTGGCTTAGTGCATTAATGGAGCATTTATGAGTTGATGACTATGTGTTATGAATCATTAGTTCATTTAATGAGTTCATACTAGGTGTATTAGTGACTCATTCTTTCTTTAATTGTTGTGGTCACCATTCCCTCCTCCTACACTCACCCCCTCCACCTTATAATGGCCGGCCACTTCATTGAGTGAGAAGTGTGGGTTGATTAAAAAGATTAGGAGTTTGATTCATGAAAATTTCATATGACCATTTCTCATTCACCCGATTCAAATGGCAACTTCATTAACCGTTCGTCCATAGTTTTGGACGTAACGAGACAAAGTGTTCTACTCATTCTCTACATCAATTTTGGTCGTCTCTTTTAGCAAACTTGACGACCGAGTTGCCTCGGTTCAAAGGCGGGAGCCCGTTTAAAGATCCGTCGACGTGGTGCCACCTGGACGACGAGACCGGAGATCGAGGAGATCGGAGCAGCCGCAACAAAGCGTGGGATGATAGTTAAAGACCGAAGGACTCGGATCGTTCGGTATAACAATTCTACCATCTTTACAATATGTTAGTTTAGTTTTAATGGCAGATCCGGGTTATAGTACGCGATAGCGCCAGTCGTAAAAGTTTTGTTCCGCATATTGGTGTCTGTTAGACGGCCGGGGCGCTACCGTGGACTTACAGTGGTATCAGAGCCTCACCATTAAGCTATACTAACTTGTGCTAACGTGTTTAAAATATCGATCGAACGGATTTTCGAAAACCGCAAATTCCATGTTCTAAGTTTCTGTCGATTTTTAAAAGGGCCTAAAAATAATTTTGCATATCACAGAAAAGCGTTCAGGGTTTTCTAAGTATACTGGAAAAAGTTGGGCACGTGATCCCACAAGAGCACCGCGGAACCGCGGCGTTTTAGTGGGAACGGTGCATCAATTTTTCCCAGAGAGCTTCATTTTGGAAACTGTGGTTTTTGGTATATATCGTTTGGGCCCAGATTTTATTACTGTACAGCAGAAGTTCGTGGGGCCCACTTCGGGAAATTTATTCGATCGAAATTTTAAACTTGTTAGTTTACAGTACTTACTTTATATCTTCGACCGGGAATGTCATTCGATCGGTAAACCGCGTCTGATTGTTATAGTTCTTTTAGACGGGTTTGCGAACGTGACATTCGCGTTGATGTTTTGTATTGTGCTGTGATGTTGCGGATTTGTCGTGGTGGATAGCAGTGTGCAATAATAGTGCTGTTTGGATTTATTTGTACTTTTGATATTGCGGGGCGAGCGTCCAACATGTGGACTGCCGTCACTGCCTGTTTGTATAATATTCTTTTGGGGCACGACCGGGCTGAGGTCGATGTACCCGTTGTATATGTTTTCATTTCTGTACTAGGTTTATCCCGCGACGGAGTGCACGGATAGCCGGATTCTGGAGGGCAACGGGTCCGTATCTCATGGCATTGAGAGGCAGAGGGGCCTCACTCTAGAAATAGCAGACTATTCGCCGCGCTCGTAGGGGGTACAGGTTGACCCAAGGAGGGGTGCTCAAGTTATCGGATTCCGTGAAGTGCCGGGTGTTCCATTCATTATGTTGTGGGGACTACCTCGCTTCAGGTTTTGGCGGGTAACTTTCCGCACCCGTAGGGGTCTAGGTTACATTGCACAGGCTATCCACACGACCAGGGGAACGTCGGGTTTCAGCAGCGGCTCTATGAAACCCGGAGATCCCAGATTATCTGTATTGTTCTGTGATGCTTATTACTTTTCTGTAATGTTGCATTTATCATGCCTGGAGCGATTATTATATATTTATATATACTAGTAGATGTTGTATATGTTTTGCACCTGCGCTAGTCTAGTCCCCGCTCTGTCGTTAGTTAAGTAACCTAACGGGTGATGACGGGACCCAGTGACGAATGCGGATGGCATATATGTACATTTTATTTTCGTTCTTTTCTGGTGTGATTGATTGATGGGACTGCATTGATTCTTATCAATGCAAGGATAAAACAAACCTATATTTGATGTTGTTGGAACAAATTTTAAAAGGAGTTATTACAAAGATGTTTCCTTTTGTTTTGCACAGTGATATTCAGTTAGAATATCCTGCACCTCATTCGACGAGGCAAGGGCCGAGATCCCTTCACCGGGAGTGACCCCTTGGGCAGAAGTTTACGTCAGGGTAATAACTTTAATATAGTCGATTACAAGTTGCTTTGCATCGCGGTATTCAATATCTTGCACCTCATTCCACGAGGAAAGAGCCGAGATCCCTTCACCGGGAGTGACCTCTTTAGTAAAGGTTTTTCGCCACTATATTTTTTATAAAATACTATCAGGTTCCTTCAACGAGATCAAGTTCATTACGTTAAAGGTTTTTCGCCAAAAACCAGCCGTAATCCTCCGTCATTTCTTATGGATGGTCAGTAGTATTCAAGCTATGTTTGTTAGCCTACGTCAAGGCGTAGTGTTTGGTAGCTGCTGAGTATTCATTTATTGCACAGATAGATGCATTAGTTTAGGACAGACCTACAGCCTTGTTGGCCTACGTCAAGGGCATGTACGATGACCTAAATTAATCAGGACAACGACGGGAAGAACTTGACATGTGGCTTATGATTTGTTGGCCTACGTCAAGATCATAAGAGCATGGGATAAAAATTATATCGGGAGTTTCAAACATACAAGAAACTTGCTAGACTTGCGCATACCTTCTGGAGTGTGTTAACTTGAGTGGCTTCCATCAAGTTATCATGCGATGATAGTTGGATCCCGATTCTCACTGATGAGTTGGTTTACTCTTCGGGTGATCCCGACTAATTCTTCTTTCAGGTTTGGAGGAGAATTTGAGATTACAGTGGGAGGTTTCCTAATTAGATAAAGTGATAACCATTCTGATCTAGGTTAGAGTGCACGCAGAGTGTTTCTTTTCTCTCTCTCTTTGGCAGCGACTTTTGACCGACCCTAGACTATAACTCAGTGACCAAGTTGACTGAACATTCTTAATATACTGGCTTTTGGATTGTCCGAGTTGCATAAGTCATTGCCGCTCCTTCTTTTACCCTTTGTATTTCTCAGAACACCCCGTATTACTACGGACATCCACTTCCATTGGATAGATCCATCGTATGGTTATATACGAACTCGGAGGGATTTCTTCGAGGATGGATCCAGGTTCAGGAGAATTGGTTTATTCAGTTGTCTTCTATTATCACTTTCTCTCAGGTTGCGAGGACTCCTTGGTTTAGGAGAGTACACCTATTACGCTTATTGGATAGTCTTCTTCCAAACCATAGGCAGGTGCCGAAAGGTAGGGAATGAAGAAAACCAATTAGCCTAAGTAGGGTGTGCAGAAGGTAATATGTAAAGACAAGATAAAGGAATTAGAAAGAGGGCAAAGTAAATTGCGACTACTAACATTCACAACCAAACCACGTACTTCATCGCCACTCCTACTTCACCTTTAATTTCTCCAGAACAACCCGTAACACTACGAACATCCAATTCCATTGGATAAATCCATCGTATGGTTATATACGAACTCGAAGGATATTTTTTCGAGGATGGATTCTGGTTCAGGAGAAATAGGAATAAGGTTTATTCAGTTGTCTTTTATCATCACCTTCTCTCAGATTGCGAGTACTCCTAGGATTAGGAGGGTACACCTATTATGCTTACTGGATATTCTTCTTCCAAACCATAGGCTGGTGCCGAACGGTAGGGAAGGAAGAAAACCATTTTAGCCTAACGATGGTGTACAGAAGGTAACGACTAAAGACAAATAAAGGGATTTGGGGAGATGACAAAGAAATATGCGGTTACAGTCATGAATTGGATTATGGAAGAGGCATTACTAGGAATACCAGGATACCCCTACGAAACATATTAATGTTTCAATTACACTGTGCATTGTTAATTGTAAACTGATTTCCCAATTGAACCCTTGCTCCAGGGTATGTATTTACCAGGTTTCATTCTCACATCTGTATAGTTTTACAGATAATGAGTAGGAGTAAGTTATTGGGAATTAGGTGATCATCCTCATTATATCGGAATTCGTTGTAATTGGTAATATTTGAGGAAATCTCCTGGGTACAGTTTTCAACCTACGACGCACAGGTTTTGAGTTATTCAACTCAACGGACTTATACAGAGTATTGTATGTTGTCCAGTGTCCATCAGGACAAAGGCGTAGGCCCTCGTTCTATGTTCTATTTACTTGTGACTTCTCTAGTTTTTAGACAAGTGTTTTCGTAGAAATACAATGTCTAAGTTTTGAGAAGTTGTGAGTATAGGGATAAAGTAGAGAACCAGGTGTTGCAAGTATCGGGATTCTTCAAAGAAATCGAAGATGTAGATTCTTGTGATTGGTATTCAGTTGATAGTAATGGTTTTGAGAAACTTATTTCTTTTTCAGGTTACTCATAATTGGATATATTCTTAAGTTGAGTAATACTGATTAGCCTCTCTCCATTAAGTTGATATGCACTGGAGACAGCTGCATGATTTGAATTTGGTTCCAATCAAATAAGTGCCAAAGTTTCTATATTGGATATAGAATGCTTCATATCTTAACGATGTTAAGGTAAGGGGAGTTGTCCAGCTTATGCTTAAAACCAGACACTGGATAACTCAAGGCACGTTTCTGTAATGGCAGTTTGCGGGTTGACCCTAGCTTTGACGAGGGTTGATTTTCTACCATCTGGAAGATCAATAGTGATATTGTTCTTGACTCGCCACAGTTTTAGTAAAATGGATTTTTTCAGAAAACACTAGTGGGAGTATGGTAGAACTGGAAGTGATTCCAGAACCGCAAACGATTACGGAAAATTTAATAGAACCTATATATATTCAATCAGGTTTGACATTCCAATAGCCACTCCGCAGATATGGTGGGTAACCTCAGACACCCAAGAGGTACTCCGATAGCCTCAAGGAAGGTGACAGGGAGGTTCTTGTTTACCCAGACTTGACACTACTATTGTTCCAGACTATGAGACCCGGCAGGAGGATATGTATAGCGTCGTCCTAAACTAGTTTTAGAAGTGAACGTATATATTATTCTTCCAGAGGGTTGTCGTAGTCAGTGGGAGCAGCGGAAGCATAGTGGGCAAGTAGCTTATGTCTATTTATAGACCAGAGCAGATATAGCGGAGATAGATCATCTAATTTTGATATGACAGTCATAGGTTTGACTTCATCAGAATAGGGGAAGGATCTGTTAAGAAGGTAGTAGGGTGTGATGTCCTGGTATTTGGATGACATACACAAAGTAGAAAGTAAAATTCCTATACTACGATCGGTTGTACTGCGGTCGTCACACAGTTGTTTCTCCACAAAAGATATGGATATAATATCTGACATTCTGGTTACTAGATCTGTGGTTTTAGATCTAGATTTGGGTAGTTTCCCAATAAGGGTACTTTGACAGTATTCTAATAGTATTTTAGAATAGATGACTCCTGGCATGGTGGTGTACCTGCAGGTGATGGAGTCACCCTCTCTAAAGGTGTCTTACAGACTAAAGGGGAGAGGGACGTGCATGATTGGCAGATCACTTGCTTAGGCAATTGAGTCAATTGTGAGATGTCAAGTACCACACCAGATGTCGTTTTTGCACTAGATGCGATAAGTTTATATTAATCCAATCCTGAAGAAACATACGGAAGCAGTTATAGAACATAAGTACATGTTCTACGGATTTGATGACGGCAGCCTCTTTCGGGAGACGGTTATTATTCCAGGCTTCACAGGTGACATACATGACAGAGTAATTGTCAAAGTTATAGTTTTCCCTCTGATGAGGGACAGTATTATGGACAGGTGGTCCAAGAGGATACTGTGGGAGGCATGGTGCTGGATACTGATTAGGTTCAATTATCGATACAGTCTAAAAAGTTTGGATTTGGAGTTCATTTATGAACTAGGTCCCATCAGATATCCATACATATTCTAAGACAAGTATTACTCAATTCGGGGGATGGCTGTCTCCGCGAATTTGAGATTAAGAGAGACATAGAAAGAAACATCGAGTCGGATCCACTCACTGAGGCTATTTCTCGAACACAATAGTTTTGCAAACGAGCTTTGTGAAACTGATTAGTAGAGGAGTTGGATGTTCGGTATCACACCAGCTGTGAGTACGCGACATCGCAATAATAGCCTTAAGTGCAAGTGGGAGATTGTTGGATATAGTGCCCTCTAAGTCAATTATTGGATCACAGGTACGTGATTGCAATGATTGAGGGAGGACCTATACCGATAGAACAGTCTTACTCAAGATGATAGTATGCTATCTGGTTTGTCTTTATCATCATGGATATGTTGATAAAGCCCATAGGATTCTTTCTTGACTGCCAGCAGTATGATGGCGATCATATATGTGGGAGCTGGGATCTATAAACACATCCTTAAAGTGTCCCTAGTCGTGGGAGTTTCGAGACAGGGCATCGATACTCCGGAGTAGACTAGTGTATACATTCGAGACCCCGACGAGGGGCGGTGGCCGGTCTCACAAGCCATTGGTGTTAGTTGGTTCACCTAAGATGTATACAGGTGCTCATTGGGTTATGAGTACACCGGACAGGACTCGCCGGGAACTTGCTAGTTGGTATTATACCTAGCGTCAGATAGCAGTTCCCTAGTGACATGTGTACAGCTTAGTTCATCGACCTGAGGTCGCCATTTGTCTCGTGTGAGTTCCCACTGTGCTTTGATTTATACCCTACCATGGGTCAAAGGAGTCATGCAAACAGGTATATTTTGGGTACAGTCCCGAGCCATATGGAGGCAGTGAGCAGATCATCGGGGATTCGTCTCTCCCGGTATTGGGGGTGAGATCGCGCTGTGTTTAGGAGAGCCATTACACGAAATCCCTGGCCAGGGTAATCGAGATTTACTGGAAGGTATTCCAGTAGTATCTCAGGGTGTTCTGGGCTGCTCTCTGACACGACTTATACAGCTATTGGGGGTCTGACGTTTACCGGCCTCCTAGGCCCTATATGCGATACTCATAGACGAATGGACCGGACTGTACGGATATTGTCACTGTCAGGCTCAGTAGGGTTTCTGGATGAGTTCGCTCGTCAGCTCCCCTTCAATTAATACATAGGCAAACCGTTACGTACAGCTTGTACCTCTGACGTGCTAGTGGTTATACCCAGTGCCATTGTGTTGATGAGTCATTAGAGTCCCCCACAGACACTTTCCCAAGTTCGGGCGAAACGTTGTAGATGCCGTATGGTATTATGGCAGGGTTCGGAAAATGCACGTGCGTTTTCGCACGTATCATTTTTCTTTTGGTTTAAGCCGGATCCAAGTATTATACTGTGTAGATATAATATCTTTGTCTCAGTTGCATTTGTATTCGGTCGTAATACAAATGCGGGTATGTTTATACTGTTACGGGGTTATCCTGAAATTCGTTTCAGGATCACTTTTGGAAATTGCCAGTTTCCAATTTTCTATCGCCCGTCTTTAACATTCGGTTAAAAACGGATTTATCTTTTCTTGAGATGAGTGTGGAAGCTTCTAGATGGTGACTAGGATGGTGACTAGGATGGTGAGGTGGCTTAGTGCATTAATGGAGCATTTATGAGTTGATGACTATGTGTTATGAATCATTAGTTCATTCAATGAGTTCATACTAGGTGTATTAGTGACTCATTCTTTCTTTAATTGTTGTGGTCACCATTCCCTCCTCCTACACTCACCCCCCTCCACCTTATAATGGCTGGCCACTTCATTGAGTGAGAAGTGTGGGTTGATTAAAAAGATTAGGAGTTTGATTCATGAAAATTTCATATGCCCATTTCTCATTCATCCGATTCAAATGGCAATTTCATTAACCGTTCGTCCATAGCTTTGGACGTAACGAGACAAAGTGTTCTACTCATTCTCTACATCAATTTTGGTCGTCTCGTTTAGCAAACTTGACAATCGAGTTACCTCGGTTCAGAGACGGGAGCCCGTTTAAAGATCCGTCAACGTGATACCATGTGGACAACGAGACCGGAGATCGAGGAGATCGGAGCAGCCGCAAACAAAGCGTGGGATGATGGTTAAAGACTGAAGGACTCGGATCGTTCGGTATAACACTTCTACCCTCTTTACTGTTAGTGTATATGCCCTAGAGGCCATTACTGTATCATACTAGTATGTATATTACTTGATGGAAGCTTGGGATATTCACAGTTGTATAGACAATCTTGCTCAATATAGTAGTATGCTACTTGGTTTGTCTCTGCTTTAATGTGTACATGTGTGTTTCTTTATTGTATCACCTACACGCATTAGTAGAGCCCTTAGGATCTTTGCTTGATTACCGGCGTTGTGATGGCGATCACACTCGTGGGGGCTGGGTAATCCACAAGCACATCCTTATACACGTCCCTAGTCGTGGGATTATCGAGACAGGGCATCGATACTCCGGAGTAGACTAGCGTATGCGCTTCTCATCCCAGCACGGGAGACGGTCTGTCCCACAGCCGTCAGTATGTCGTACTTGAGATAGTATGCGGGTGCTCGTTAGGTTACGAGTACACTGGACAGGACTCGTTGGGAACTGATGGTTGGTATTATACCTATCGTCAGTTATTAGTTCCCAGGTGACATGAGTACAGCTTAGTCCGCTGACTTGACACTGTCACTTCGCCTCGAGTGTGTTCCCACTGTTCTTTGATTACTACCCTACCACGACTCTACTGAGTCGTGCAAAAAGGTAGTAGTTGGGTGCAGTCCCGAAGCACTTGGAGGCAGTGACGGTTAGACAGGATTCGTCTCTCCCGGTATTGGGGGTTGACATCGCGCTGTGTCTAGGAGAGACATTACACGAGTAGTCCCTGGCCAGGGCAAGCGAGATATACTGGTAGGTTTCCAGTGTTATCTCAGGGTGTTCTGGGCTTCACTCCGACACGACTTGTACTGCTATTAGGGGACTGACGCTTACCGCCCCCCTAGGCCCGCCATTGGATGTATCAGACGAACAGACCAGACTGTACAGAGATTGTCACATACAGGCTCAGTAGGAGTTCGGATGGGTTCACCTCATCGGCCTTCTTATCGACATCTACCTGGGGACCGTTACGTACAGCTAGTGCCGCTTGCGGTCTGTGGTTAAACCCACTGCCAGCGTAGTGTCGAGTCTTTAGAGTCCCACACAGAGAGTTTCCCTGCACTGAGCGAAACGTGTAGAGGCCGTATGGTTTTACGGCAGGGCTGCGATCACTTACGTACACTTGTGTGCGTGCGGTGTTCGGGCAGGCAATACTAGTGGGCTTTGGTTTAAGCCGGATCCTAGTATTGCACGGATAGATTTGTTTTGTCTTCTGTGCATCCGCATTCTACAGAATGCAGATGCAGGTGTGTATGCACAGTTTTCCGGAGCGATGAAGGAGGAGGTGCCTCATTAGGGTTTTGGCAGTTGGTTCGGCCAAAACCGTTATGTGGCAGGCTCATTAGGGTTTTGACAGTTCGTTTGGTCAAAACCATTATGAGCCGCGGACATCATTTGCTAATCCTTTTAGTGATAATTTTATGATGGCTAATTGTATTGACCATTTGACCCCGTTGACCTCTCTTGACTTTGTTGACCGGTTGACCGTGTTGACCATTGACTTTCAAGAGGGATCTACACTCTTCTTTTCATTTTCTTTTTCTTTTGGATTATGATAATGGTCATTTCAATGTAGCCATCAACTTTATCTTGATAGGATTTGTAATGATGGTTTTAGTGCATTATTGGAACCATGGTTAATTTCTTTAGTTCATGATTTTTCTTTCTCATTCTCTCTCTTTCCTTTTCAAGTGAGAAGAAAAAGAAATGAACCATGGTTGCTAGCTCCTCCTTCTTCTTCCTCCTCTTGATTCATCTTTTGATCTCATGTGTTGAGAGATAAAGCTCCCACAAAGACAAAACCATCCCTTTATCACTTCTACACAACCTAGGGCTTCTAGGTTAGCAATCTCTTTGCCCTAGTTACCTCGGCTCAAGGTGGAGCTCGGTGTACATCTCTCGGGTGGATCGTCTTCGACTCAAGGAGGCCGTGGAGGTGACCAAAGTCCGAATCAAGCCTCGGAGCAAGCAAGGAGAAGAACAACAAGAAGAGAAGGATTTCATGTTGAGGTATAACCCCTAACCGAGTAGATAAATCACTAGTTAGGATGCTAGTGTATTGTTTAGTAAAGATCCGGCTTTTACGGTCCATGTTACCAAGTCCAGAAAAAATTTTGTTTTACCATTTCCGCAACCCCGAAAGTACCGGGAGAGGTAACGTGGACCCAACAGTGGTATCAGAGCCTAACTAAACACACCCTAGCATGTTAGCAAAGTGTTTAGAATTTCGACCGGACGAAAAACCGCAAAACACCCCGGATATTTCAAGTTTCTGCCGATTTTTTTTTCTGTTCAAAAATTAATAAATCATGTCTTAAAAATCGGCTCAGGCTTTTCTTAGATTAGGCAAGAAAAATGATCGCACGAGTTGACCAACTCACCGCGGTTCCGCGGCAGAAGCTTGCTTTTGCCGCGGAACCGCGGCCGAGTTGACTCGGCCGTGGATCATTTTTGTTGCAGTTTATTTCTGGTGAGTTTTTGGGATTTTTGGTATATGACTTTTCTGCCCAGATTTTCGAGAAAGCAAAATTTGTTTTTGGGGCTCAAAAATCCGTATTTTTGGTCGATGTTCTATAGACTTTGGCTAATGGTTATATCTGTAATGTTATATGTGTATTGAATGTCTACTAATCGCTATACGTCGATTAGTGGGGGTTATACATATCTGTGATCTGTGTTGTTGATGGTATGTGTATATGAACTCGTTGGATTGTCGCGGATGAATAGCCGGGGTGGATGTGAGATGAGAGTTTCTTTTTCTTTCATTCATGTAATAAATTTGTAAATTGATGTAATATTATTTGTATGGCCGCACAACCGGGTCGGGGTTGTAGCCGTCATTGTATAATTCTTTTTACTGTTTTTGCTCCTATGATAGACCCATGGAGGGGGTGCACAAACTACCGGGTATCTCGAAGTGCCGAGTGGCCTACTCACGGCGTTGAGGGAGGATGCTTCGCTTCGGGTACTTGGTGGGTAGTTTGCCGCACCCGTAGGGGTCTTGGGTGGGGTATTGGCTATTCATCGCGACCGTGTAATCCGCTTTTCGTTGCAGGCTCGAACGAATCGCGGGTTCCTAGTATATCCAAAGTGTTCATCTGTGATCTGGATTGCCTATCATTGCTATATATCTATATATAATAACTATTTAGGCGTTGCTTATGTTTTACAGCCGCGCTAGCACAGCCCCCGCTCTGTCGTTAGTTAAGTAACCTAACGGGTGATGACGGGGCCCCGTGGCGAATGCGAATGGCATAAGCGTACGTCATATTTTGGTTGTTTTCTGCAATGGTAGGATTTAATTGATGGGACGCATTAAAAGAACTAATGCAAGAAAATAAACCTAAAAGACGTTGTTGGAACAATTTTTCAAAAGCTGTTATTACAAGGACGTTCACTTTTTGTTTTGCATCGAGGTATTCGGTTATGAATGCCTAGCACCTCATTCGACGAGGCAAGGGCCGAGATCCCCTCATCGGGAGTGACCCCTTGGACAAAAAGTTTGCATCAGGGTGATAACTTCACTATAGTCGATTATTCTTGCTTTGCATCGAGGTATTCAGTTTGGAATATCCTGCACCTCATTCGACGAGGAAAGAGCCGAGATCCCTTCACAGGGAGTGACCTCTTTAGCAAAAGTTTTCGCCACAATATTTTCAAAAAGGCAATCACGTTCCTTCAACGATATCAAGTTCATTACGTTAACGGGTTTTTCGCCAAAAACCCAGCCGTTGCCCTCCGTCGTTTCGGATTAATATTATTTAGTATTCGTGCTGCGTTTGTTGACCTAGTCAAGGCGTAGTGAACGGTAGCTGAATGATATTATTCTGTGGATTGCAAATGTGACTGGTTAGGACAGTCGTGCGGCCTTGTTGACCTAGTCAAGGGCACGTACGGGTTGTAGGGTTCCTAGGCACACTTGTGAAGGTTCATAACGCATCAAACATGCACGAATAAAATTTTACATGTGCCGAACAACCCAAAGACAGGATCTTTGCAAGATAATTAGGGTTAAGCATACAGGATTACATCTTTTAAGCTAAGTGTGAGGGATTACAACCTTTGTAGTCCGCTCCTTCGCTTCACAAGCTCCGAGTAGAAGTCCCTTCGCCGCGATCCACGATCTCCCGGACTCAAGAGAGGCTCCACGACTCGAACGATCCATGCTAGCTTGAAGTGTTCCAAATCTCCGATGATCTACATCGAAGTATCAATAACTCAAGCTTTCTCACTCTAAAGAGATGAACACACTTATCTCATGGGCTAGATGAGATGAGGATGAGAGAGTAGTATTTATGCTTTCTTTTTAAATCATTTTCTCATAATTTATCATCACAAAATGAATTTCTAGTGAGCTCAAAATCAAGAGAGAAGAAGATGATAATGGAAATGATAATTCCTTTTGTGATGAATAGAAAGAAATGTATATGATTGATATATAAACCATGGTCAAGGATGAGTGGCTAATAGTTTATAGAGAATAAACTAGAGCTAGAGTTTGGTTAGGTTAGAAATGAGTCATGAGATATTATCAACCATAATATCTTAACCAAGACAAAAGAAAAAGCTTCTAGAATGTGCAAGAAGCAGCTAACCATAATCAAACCCTAATCCCATTTAATCATCCTTAAACATGTTTAATAACAAATCATATCATGTCACAATAATATATATCACATATATATTATATATTTGCAACAAAAGAAAATAATACAATTAACATATATCGCATATATATCAATGTATTAATCCGGTGAGAAAATGAAATAATAAAGCGAGCCAATATTAGATAATGTAATAATATATCATATATATTATTATACATTAAATCATCGAATCAACACTTGATCCGACGATCCGGCTATATCGAATATAACCGACTAATATACCATGTACCGATTCATCGAATCAACACTTGATTTGATGTCCCGGTTCATATCTAAATATCGCAAGAATATAATACGGTATCTCATATCGCATTATCCTCGGTCCTGCACATATCACATATGTGCCTCTACTCCGTTTCGCCTGAGCCAAGAAACCTCTGTGTAGGACTCTAAAGAATCGTCAATACGCCGGTAGCAGGTGATGATCATATCAAACACCCACAAGCTGCAAGCGGTCAGCTAAACGTAACAGCCACCCAGGTATTGAGCGATCAGAAGATCAACAAGCTAGCCTGTGCGTTCTCCTGTGAATCCAATCAGTAACACTCCCGTACAGTCCGGTCTGTTCGTCTGATATGTCGCATATCAAGTCTAGGGGTGGTACACGTCAGACCCCAGTAACCGATAAGTCGTGTCGATGTGTGGCTCATAATGGGTCGAGAAACTACTAGTAACACTTACCAGTAAATCTCTATATCAGCCCTGGCCAGGGACTTCCAGTTATAGCCAATCGAACACAGCACAACATCAACTCCCTATACCGGGAGAGACGAATCCCCTCCTATCGCTCATTGCCTCCATGTGATTCGGGACTGTACCCAAAAGCCACCGTTTTGCACGCCCTCTTGGACGTGGTAAGGTGGAAATCAAAGCACAGTGGGAATCACACAAGACACTATGACGGTCTCGGGTCTACAGACTACCCTGTACCAGTGTCACCGGAGAACTGCCATCTGACGTATGGTATATTACCATCTGGGAGTTCTCGGCGAGTCCGTCCAGTGTACCCAGTCTCCACTGAGCACCCGTACACCATCTCTGATGTCAAACACCGATGGATATGGGATCATCCATCGCCCATCACATGGGTCAAGATGCGTATACGCTAGTCTACTCTGGTGTATCGATGCCCTGTCTCGATATACCCTCGACTAGGAACAGTTATAGGATGTACTCATCGACTATCATGGCCCCACTAGTATGATCTCATCATAGTCCCAGTAGTCGAGTACAGATCCTAAGGGCTTTATCAACATGTGAGAGAAAAACAGTAAACCAATACAAGTCAACATGTTAAGATAAAGTAAAACCAAATAGCATACTATCAAGACGAGCAGGAAAGTCATCTCTATATATATCCAAGCATCCATTATAATATACATCATATGTACAACAATGGCCTCTAGGGCATATACATAACTAACAATCTCCCACTTGCACTAAGGCCAGCTGCTGTAGTATCTCATACCTAGCATCCCGAATAATCTCTCAAACTGTATCTGGGGAATAGCCTTCGTGAATGGATCCGCAGTGTTATCCTTCGTATCTACTCTCCCGACCTCGATCTCCCGGCGATCAACTATCTCCCTGATCAGGTGATACCGCCTCAGAATATGTCTAGACTTCTGATGCGATCTGGGTTCCTTGGCCAAAGCCACAGCTCCATTGTTATCGCAATACAGAGGTATTGGATGCTCAATGGAAGGAACCACACCAAGTTCACTAATGAACTTCTTCATCCAGACAGCCTCTTTGGCAGCATCGTTAGCAGCGATGTATTCAGCCTCCATCGTCGAGTCTGCAACGGTATCCTGTTTGGAACTCTTCCAACATACCGCCCCTCCATTGAGGGTAAAGACAAATCCCAAGTGCGACTTAGAGTCGTCCTTATCACTTTGAAAACTGGAAACGGTAAAGGACTCCACCTGGAGTTCTCCGTTACCATACACCAAGAACATCTCCTTAGTCCTTCGCAAGTACTTGAGAATGTTCTTCACAGCTGTCCAGTGACTCTCTCCAGGATCTGCTTGATACCGACTTACTACACTTAGTGAGTATGCTACATCGGGTCTGGTACATAGCATCGCATACATGATAGAGCCTACTGCCGAAGCATAGGGTATCCCTTGCATGCGTGCTCTCTCCAAATCAGTCTTGGGAGACATCTCTTTGGAAAGAGTGAGTCCAGAGATCGTGGGTTGGTTCCCACGCTTGGATTCTTCCATACTAAACCTCTTTAGTATGGTGTCAATATACCTGGATTGGGACAATCCCAGTATCCTTTTAGATCTATCTCTATAGATCATGATTCCCAATATGCAGGAGGCATCACCTAGATCTTTCATTGAGAATCTCTGTGATAAGAAGAGCTTGACTGATTGCAGCATAGGAATATCATTTCCTATCAAGAGTATGTCATCCACGTACAATACGAGGAAGACAACCTTACCCTCTGCTACCTTCTTATAGATACAAGGTTCATCTATATTTTTGATGAAGTCAAACTCTTTGACTACAACATCAAAACAGATGTTCCAACTCCGCGATGCTTGCTTTAACCCATAAATGGATTTAAGCAGCTTGCACACCTTTCCGCTGCTCCCACTATCTACGAAGCCTTCTGGCTGAGTCATGTACACGCTCTCTTCTAAATCACCATTTAGAAAGGCGGTCTTAACATCCATTTGCCAGATTTCGTAGTCATGGTATGCAGCAATGGCAAGTAAGATCCGGATGGACTTAAGCATAGCCACTGGAGAAAAGGTTTCGTCATAATCCACACCTGGTCGTTGACGAAATCCCTTTGCTACAAGTCTAGCTTTGAAAGTCTCAACTTTTCCATCTACACCAAATTTCCTTTTAAAAATCCACTTTCTCCCAATGGGTTTTACCCCTTCAGGAGCATTTTTCAAAATCCATACTTTATTGGTGTACATGGATTCCATTTCAGATCGCATTGCATCCAGCCATTTCACAGAGTCACCACTTGTGATGGCCTGCTCGAAACTAGTCGGGTCATCATCTTCCATGATGCAATCCTCGCTTCCACCATCATTGAGAAAACCGTAGTATCTCTCAGGTGGATGAGAAACCCTGCTAGATCGGCGGAGAGGCCGGGATTCGTCGTGTACTACTGAATCCTCTGGTTCTACTAAATCTTCAGTTGCAATTTGTGTTTCTGGAACCTCTTCCAGCTCTACCTCTTTGCCACTAATTTCTTTTGCAAGAAATTCCTTTTCTAAAAAGGTGGCATATTGAGAAACAAACACTTTTTGTTCCTCGGCGTGATAGAAAATATATCCTTGAGAATTCTTAGGATATCCCACAAATTTGCAAAGAACTGATCGTGCCTCGAGTTTGTCTGGATTTTGTCTTTTGACATAGGCCGGACAACCCCATATCTTAACTCGTTTAAAATATGGTCTCTTCCCACTCCATATCTCATATGGTGTGGTAGGTACAGATTTAGACGGAACTAGATTCAATATGTATATGGCTGTCTCAAGCGCATACCCCCAAAAGGAAATAGGTAACTCAGCATCGCTCATCATAGATCGCACCATATCTAATAGGGTCTGATTCCTTCGTTCCGATACACCGTTGTGCTGTGGTGTATAAGGAGGAGTAAGCTGAGAGAGAATCCCATTCTCTTTTAGATAATCTAGGAACTCACTGCTTAAGTATTCACCTCCTCGATCAGATCGAAGAATCTTAATACTTTTGCCCGTTTGGTTCTCTACTTCGTGCTTATATTCTCTGAATTTCTCAAAAGCTTCAGACTTGTGTTTCATCAGAAACACATGTCCGTATCTAGAGAGATCGTCAGTGAATGTAATGAAGTAGGAAGAACCGTTCCTGGCATGCGTAGACATGGGACCACATACATCACTATGTATTAGTCCTAAGAGTTCAGTAACTCTTTCTCCGTGTCCACTAAACGGAGCTTTGGTCATTTTTCCTTTGAGACATGAATGGCAAGTATCATAAGATGATAATTCGAACGGATTCAAATAACCATCCTTATGTAACTTAGCCAGTCGTGTCGCATTGATATGACCAAGTCTACAATGCCACAAGTAGGATTCGTTCATATCTGAACTTTTCCTCTTGTGTGTGTTTTGTATATTCAGGACTGTATTCTGATTCAGAATGAATATGCCATTATGTAACGAGCCTGATGCAATCAACTTTTGATCTAGGAATATGTTCATAACATTATCCTTTACTACAAAATTATATCCTTCTTTACTTAATAAAGAAACTGATATAATATTGCACATTATGTTCGGTATATAATAGCACTCATTTAGAATCAGTGTATTACGATTTGGTAATACAAGGTGATATTCGCCAACTGCTTTGGCTACAATACTTGCACCGTTCCCTACTTGAACGGAATGATCATATTTTCCCAGTTCTCTACCTTTACGTAGCCCATGTAACAATTTACATATATGGGATCCTGATCCGGTATCTAATACCTAGGACGTAGGGTGAACTGAGAAACAGTTCTCAATAACTAACACACCCGAAGAAGATGCATCAACATGCATGTTCTTTTGGGCGGCGTGAGAATCCGGATATTCTCCTGTTCCTGTTCTGTCTTATAACTTTTATAAGAAAGAACGGGTCCAACGTTCCCTTACTCAGTACAATAATCGGGTTCAGTCAATACATCCATATTATTATCTTGATTATGGCCTGACATGGTCGCTACCTGGAGAGAGAGAAGAAAACACTTTAGCGTATGCTCTTGCAAGATTAGATTGGTTATTATCTTATCTAATCAGGATGTCTCCCACTGTTTTTATCAAATCTACCTTCAAACCCTAAAAGGTAAGATTAGCCGGGATTAATTACACCCTACAATTTTGTCAATCTTTCAGCCAGATCAGTGTCGGTACTTTGAGGGAGGTTCCCCGTGCTTTCGCATGGACCTAATTAAAGTAAACCTCATTTTCCCAGAGGCGTAACCCCGTTAACACTTTTCTAGACACCTACTTGATCGGCTAATTGTCCTGTGTAAAACTCTCCCAGGAGTAACTCTTACTCGCAGTGGGTATCGGGATCCAACTATCTCATAGAAGGTATGCAATCTCATTGCAAATTTCAACACTTGAAATTCCCGATAATATTTTGCCCCTAGCGATATATGACCTTAACTAAGTCAACAAACCATAAATCGCAAGTCAAGTTCAACCCGTCATTTCCCGATTGAATTAAACCCACCCGTACGACCCTTAACTGAGTCAACAAGGCCGTACGAATACCCTAATCCAATCACATCTCATGTTTTAGCAGATAAACATTACTTAGCTACCGTACACTATGCCTTAACTAAGTCAACAAATATAGCACGAATACTAAATAATATCTATCTGAAATGACGGAGGGCTACGCAGGTTTTTCAGAAAACCCTGAGCGTAATGAACTTGATATTGTCGTAGAATCGAGTAGTTTTTGAAAAAGGAGTGTTTTTGAGGCTTTTCTTAGTTTCGCTAAAGGGGTCACTCCCGGTGAAGGGATCGTCGGCCCTTTCCTCATCGAATAAGGTGCAGGATATATCATATATACCGCTGTGCAAAGCAAAACTCTAAAAGCAATCAAAAGACAAACCGAGTTTTGTAGCATCTGCCAGTTTCGCTAAAGAGGTCACTCCCGGTGAAGGGATCTCAGCTCTTTCCTCATCGAATAAGGTGCAGGGCATAACATATATACCGCTGTGCAAAGCAAAACTGTAGCTACCCTTTTTATAAATTTTTGATTCTACAACATTTCTAGGTTTCTTTTCTTTTTATTAATCTCATTAATAAAATCCCATCAGCTTATGCTTCCTAAGCATCACAGAAGAAACGAAAGCAATAATATTTATATATCAGCATATATATATAGTATAAGCATTCGTCTCAGGCAGTAATATGATCTCATCACAGAACATTGCAGCAGAAGAACATATATGAAATATTGGATATACTAGGACGTCCGTGTTTTCAATACGAGCCTGTATAAAACACGGATTCCACGGTCGCGACGAATAGCCAAACCCACATCCCAAGACCCCTACGAGAGCGGCAAGTAACACCGCCAATTCTAGGGTTAGGAGACCCGGTCTCGACTCCTCGAGATGGCCTCCCACTGGACCCTAGAACCCGGTTACTTGTGCTCCCCTCCTTGGGTCTACCTTATGCGGAAAAGTAAATAATATACAACGGTGACATCATCCGCAACCTGGAAGTGCCCCAATAAAAGAATATTACATACAAATGAATTTTACATGAATGAAAATAAAAACGCTCATCTCACATAAAACCCCCGGCTATTCAGAACGCGACGATCCAATATAACATATCACAGCAACACATAATATCATATATCATCAACGTAAGTAAATATGCGCATCCCAATTGTCGTTGATATATAGCAACGAAACCGACGATATCACATATTACACTTACGGTCACAGAAAAGAAAGTGTAAAACTACAACATTTGGAATCCACAATCACTTTAGACATCGTAAATCCGAAATATCACATACTTCGCATTTCATACCTAACTCTATGAATTCCACATATTGTATCACATTCCAGATAAATAGACAGTACTAAACTTTTCGAACAGATAATCAAATACCCAAAATTTCCTAAAATGCTCAACACTTGAGCGGAGTTCAAATAATCCCAGAATATGTCACAGTACCAGTGATCCAGCCGTAGAAGGGTCAAGCCAACGCCTCACATGTGGCACGCCGTACTTCCCCAAACCCGAAGGTTCAAAAGGCAGTTCAAGACGGTTACATAATCGAGTTAAGGTTTGTTGTCTTCTAGAGGGTCCACCGCTTATCTTGTACAATTTTTCCGAAAGATTTAAACCCGATAAAAATTCAACACTTGAAAGTTTGCCGTGCCGGGAAAAAGTGAGTTAATGATATCCGTTCAAATAGTTTAACATTTTCTAAATATCCGGAAATAATAACGAATTAAAATTTTCCGATCGAATCTACGATTACAAAATAAACCCCATAATCTTCAACACTTGAGCCACTTTAAAAATACCCAGAAGCATCAACAAGCACCTAAGGATATTACCATGAAGCCACGTGTCACAATCCCATAAATCGGCCGCGGAACCGCCGCGGGAAGCAGGTTCCCGCCGCGGTTCCGCCGCGGTTTAGTGGAGTTGTGGGCCCATGTTTCATGGTAATTCTTAGAATTCCCTGCTGATTTTTTTAGGTATTTTTAATTCAGAAAAATCCCAGATTTTGAAAAATTTCCAGAGAGGGGGTTATTTTCGTCGGTTCGGGTTCGATCGGAGTTTTAACTTCATAAACACGTCGCCTAATGCTCTAGCTAGGCTCTGATACCACTGTAGGGTTCCTAGGCACACTTGTGAAGGTTCATAACGCATCAAACATGCACGAATAAAATTTTACATGTGCCGAACAACCCAAAGACAGGATCTTTGCTAGATAATTAGGGTTAAGCATACAAGATTACATCTTTTAAGCTAAGTGTGAGGGATTACAACCTTTGTAGTCCGCTCCTTCGCTTCACAAGCTCCGAGTAGAAGTCCCTTCGCCGCGATCCACGATCTCCCGGACTCAAGAGAGGCTCCACGACTCGAACGATCCATGCTAGCTTGAAGTGTTCCAAATCTCCGATGATCTACGTCGAAGTATCAATAACTCAAGCTTTCTCACTCTAAAGAGATGAACACACTTATCTCATGGGCTAGATGAGATGAGGATGAGAGAGTAGTATTTATGCTTTCTTTTTAAATCATTTTCTCATAATTTATCATCACAAAATGAATTTCTAGTGAGCTCAAAATCAAGAGAGAAGAAGATGATAATGGAAATGATAATTCCTTTTGTGATGAATAGAAAGAAATGTATATGATTGATATATAAACCATGGTCAAGGATGAGTGGCTAATAGTTTGTAGAGAATAAACTAGAGTTAGGGTTTGGTTAGGTTAGAAATGAGTCATGAGATATTATCAACCATAATATCTTAACCAAGACAAAAGAAAAAGCTTCTAGAATGTGCAAGAAGAGCTAACCCTAATCAAACCCTAATCCCATTTAATCATCCTTAAACATGTTTAATAACAAATCATATCATGTCACAATAATATATATCACATATATATTATATATTTGCAACAAAAGAAAATAATACAATTAACATATATCGCATATATATCAATGTATTAATCCGGTGAGAAAATGAAATAATAAAGCGAGCCAATATTAGATAATGTAATAATATATCATATATATTATTATACATTAAATCATCGAATCAACACTTGATCCGACGATCCGGCTATATCGAATATAACCGACTAATATACCATGTACCGATTCATCGAATCAACACTTGATTTGATGTCCCGGTTCATATCTAAATATCGCAAGAATATAATACGGTATCTCATATCGCATTATCCTCGGTCCTGCACATATCACATATATGCCTCTACTCCGTTTCGCCTGAGCCAAGAAACCTCTGTGTAGGACTCTAAAGAATCGTCAATACGCCGGTAGCAGGTGATGATCATATCAAACACCCATAAGCTGCAAGCGGTCAGCTAAACGTAACAACCACCCAGGTATTGAGCGATCAGAAGATCAACAAGCTAGCCTGTGCGTTCTCCTGTGAATCCAATCAGTAACACTCCCATACAGTCCGGTCTGTTCGTCTGATATGTCGCATATCAAGTCTAGGGGTGGTACACGTCAGACCCCAGTAACCGATAAGTCGTGTCGATGTGTGGCTCATAATGGGTCGAGAAACTACTAGTAACACTTACCAGTAAATCTCTATATCAGCCCTGGCTAGAGACTTCCAGTTATAGCCAATCGAACACAGCACAACATCAACTCCCTATACCGGGAGAGACGAATCCCCTCCTATCGGTCATTGCCTCCATGTGATTCGGGACTGTACCCAAAAGCCACCGTTTTGCACGCCCTCTTGGACGTGGTAAGGTGGAAATCAAAGCACAGTGGGAATCACACAAGACACTATGACGATCTCGGGTCTACAGACTACCCTGTACCAGTGTCACCGGAGAACTGCCATCTGACGTGTGGTATATTACCATCTGGGAGTTCTCGGCGAGTCCGTCCAGTGTACCCAGTCTCCACTGAGCACCCGTACACCATCTCTGATGTCAAACACCGATGGATATGGGATCATCCATCGCCCATCATATGGGTCAAGATGCGTATGCGCTAGTCTACTCTGGTGTATCGATGCCCTGTCTCGATATACCCTCGACTAGGAACAGTTATAGGATGTACTCATCGACTATCATGGCCCCACTAGTATGATCTCATCATAGTCCCAGTAGTCGAGTACAGATCCTAAGGGCTTTATCAACATGTGAGAGAAAAACAGTAAACCAATACAAGTCAACATGTTAAGATAAAGTGAAACCAAATAGCATACTATCATAACGAGCAGGAAAGTCATCTCTATATATATCCAAGCATCCATTATAATATACATCATATGTACAACAATGGCCTCTAGGGCATATACATAACTAACACGGGTGGGTCTAATGCAGTCAGGATAATGACGGGTAGAACTTGACTAACAGTTTGTGGCTTGTTTACCTAGTCAAGGTCATAAACCGTTAGGGGCAAAAACCACATCGGGAGTTTCAAAAGTACTGAAACTTGCTAGTGTTGCATACCATTTGGAGTGTGATGATTCTGGTAGGATTCCTTCAGTTTTGTCACGCGATGATATTTGGATCCTGATCCTACTGTGAGTATATGCTACTCCTCAGGAACTTTCTCGCTTAACGATCAATGCTATAAACAAAGTAGGTGTCTAGAAAGGTGTTAGCGGGGCTACGCCCACAGGGAAAAGAGGTTACTTAATTAAGGAACTTCGCGAAAGCATTGGAAAACCTCCCTCGAAGTACCGACACTGGCCTGGCTGAACGGTTAAGCAAGTATTGTACGGTGAGATTGATCCCGACTAATTCTTCCTTTATGGTTTGAGGAGGGATTCGAGAGACAGTGGGAGCCATCCTGTTTAGATAAATTAAAAAACCAATCTAAACTTGCAAGAGCGCACGCTGAGTGTTTTCTTTTCTCTCTCTCCAGGTAGCAACCATTTCACACCCTAATCAAGATAATAAAATGTATCGCTTGACCGATCCGAATTCTTATTCGGGGCTGAGGAACGTTGGTTCAGCTCTAACTTGTGACAGCAGTCATAAGTATGAGCAAGGGAAAGGGGATTGTATGGATTCCCAGGATACCCAGTTGAAGAAGAAGCATGGTTTTGCATCTACTTCAGGTGTTCTTGTAATTGAGAACTATTTTACGGTCAACCCTACCTCCTGGGTACTTGATACCGGATCAGGATCTCATATCTGTAATTTATTGCAGGGACTGAGAAAAAGTAGGAAAGTTGCACCGGATGATATGTCGCTCAGAGTAGCGAACGGAGCACAAGTTAATGCGGCAGCCGTCGGTGAATATCACCTAGTTTTGCCAAATGGCAAGACTATGATTTTGAACGATTGCTACTATGTACCTTCCATGGTTTGCAACATCATATTAGTTTCTTTACTCGATAAAGATGGATATAATTTTGTTCTTGATAGAAATATCATGAACATTTACCTTCATAAGGTACTGGTTGCAGAAGGTGCACTGTGTAATGGTATCTACGTTCTAAATCAGAATACAGTTCTCAATGTACAAAACATACGCAAGAGGAAGAATTCAGATACGAATGATTCCTACTTGTGGCATTGTAGACTTGGTCATATCGGAGAGAAAAGACTGAGTAAGTTGCATAAAGATGGACTCTTGGATGCGTTCGGGTTTTCATCTTATGAAACTTGTCAGTCTTGTCTCAAAGGGAAGATGACCAAATCTCCGTTCACCGGACATGGAGAAAGAGCAGCAGAGCTCTTGGGACTCGTACATAGTGATGTATGTGGTCCGATGTCTATACATGCAAAGGGTGGGTTCTCGTACTTCATCACATTCACTGACGATCTCTCCAGGTTCGGATATATGTATCTGATGAAACACAAATCTGAAGCTTTTGAGAAATTCAAGGAATTCAGAAACGAAGTAAAGAACCAGACTGGCAAAAGTATCAAGATCCTCCGGTCTGATAGAGGAGGGGAGTACTTAAGCACGGAATTCCTAGATTACTTAAAAGAGAATGGTATTCTCTCTCAGCTTACTCCTCCTTATACACCACAGCACAACGGTGTATCGGAGCAGAGGAATCGTACCCTACTGGATATGGTTCGCTCCATGATGAGTAATGCCGAGTTGCCTCTTTCATTTTGGGGACATGCGCTATTGACAGCAGCATATCTATTGAATGATGTTCCGTCTAAATCAGTGCCTAAGACTCCATTCGAGATATGGAATGGAAAAAGGTCATATCTTAAAAGAGTTAAGATATGGGGTTGTCCGGCTTATGTTAAAACGCATAAACCGGATAAACTGGAGGCACGGTCAGTTTTATGTAAGTTTATGGGATATCCAAAGAATGGTTATGGATATCTATTCTACCACACCGAGGAACAGAAGGTGTTTGTTGCTCAGCATGCCGTTTTCTTAGAAACGGAGTTTCTTGCAAAAGAAATTAGTGGGAGCACGGTAGAATTGGAAGAAATTCAGCGACCACAAACTGAAACTGAAAATTTGACAGAACCTCAGGCTTCAATAACCCCGGATGAACCTCAGCCACTCCGCAGATCTGGTAGGATTTCTCGTCCGCCCGAGAGATACTACGGTTTTCTCATTGACGGGGATCGAGAGGATTGCATCTTGGAAGAAGATGACCCTACCAGTTTCAGGCAGGCCATTATCAGTAGGGACTCTGATAAGTGGCAAGAAGCAATGCAATCCGAAATGGAGTCCATGTACGCCAATAAAGTGTGGACCTTGGATATTGCTCCACCTGGGGTAAAACCTGTTGGATGCAAATAGATTTACAAAAGGAAACTTGGTGTAGATGGGCAGGTGGAAACCTATAAGGCTAGACTCGTTGCAAAAGGTTTTCGTCAAAGACCTGGTTTGGACTATGACGAAACTTTTTCTCCGGTGGCTATGCTCAAATCCATTCGGATCTTACTTGTCATTGCTGCCTTCCATGACTATGAAATCTGGCAGATGGATGTTAAAACGGCTTTCCTAAATGGTTGTTTGGAAGAGTGCGTTTACATGGATCAACCAGAAGGTTTCGTAGACAGTGGGAGCAGCGGGAAGGTATGCAAGTTGCTTAAATCCATTTATGGATTAAAGCAGGCATCGCGGAGCTGGAACATCTGTTTTGATGAGGCAATCAACGAATTTGATTTCATCAAGAACGAAGATGAACCTTGTGTCTATAAGAAGATTGTAGGACGAACTGTCGTTTTCCTAGTCTTGTACGTGGACGACATTCTTTTGATAGGAAATGACATTCCTATGCTACAATCGGTCAAGCTATTTTTGTCACAAAGGTTCTCCATGAAGGACCTGGGTGATGCCTCGTACATTCTGGGGATCAAGATCTATAGAGATAGATGCAAGAGACTACTGGGACTTTCGCAGTCCAGGTACATAGAGACTGTACTAAAGAGATTTAGTATGGAGGATTCCAAGCGCGGTAATATACCCGCATTGCACGGAATTACCCTCTCCAAGAAGATGTCTCCTAAGACTGACGAGGAGAGGGTTCGCATGAGCACTATACCCTACGCTTCGGCGGTAGGATCTATAATGTATGCGATGCTATGTACAAGACCAGATATAGCTTACGCGCTAAGCACGGTAAGCCGGTATCAGTCAGACCCAGGTGAAGACCACTGGACAGCAGTGAAGAACATTCTCAAGTACCTAAGAAGGACTAAGGAGATGTTCCTGGTTTACGGTAATGGAGACCTTAGGGTTGAGTCCTTTACCGATTCAAGCTTCCATAGTGACAAAGATGACAGCAAGTCTGTCTCGGGTTTTGTGTTTACCCTCAACGGAGGGGCGGTATGTTGGAGGAGTTCCAAATAGGATACCGTCGCAGACTCGACGATGGAGGCTGAATACATTGCTGCAAGCGATGCCGTAAAAGAGGCGGTCTGGATGAAGAAGTTCATTAGTGAACTTCAGGTGGTTCCATCCATTGTTGACCCAATTCCTTTGTATTGCGATAACAATGGGGCTATAGCTTTAGCGAAGGAACCAAGGTCCCATCAGAAATCCAGGCACATCTTAAGGCGGTATCACCTGATCAGGGAGATCATTGATCGCCAGGAGATCGAGGTGCGGAGAGTGGACACAAAAGACAACACGGCGGATCCATTCACGAAGGCCTTACCCCAGACTCAGTTCGAGCGGCTGATCGAGATGATAGGTCTTCGATACGCCAGTACATGGCCTTAGTGCAAGTGGTAGATTGTTAGTGTATATGCCCTAGAGGCCATTACTGTATCATACTAGTATGTATATTACTTGATGGAAGCTTGGGATATTCACAGTTGTATAGACAATCTTGCTCAATATAGTAGTATGCTACTTGGTTTGTCTCTGCTTTAATGTGTACATGTGTGTTTCTTTATTGTATCACCTACACGCATTAGTAGAGCCCTTAGGATCTTTGCTTGATTACCGGCGTTGTGATGGCGATCACACTCGTGGGGGCTGGGTAATCCACAAGCACATCCTTATACACGCCCCTAGTCGTGGGATTATCGAGACAGGGCATCGATACTCCGGAGTAGACTAGCGTATGCGCTTCTCATCCCAGCACGGGAGACGGTCTGTCCCACAGCCGTCAGTATGTCGTACTTGGGATAGTATGCGGGTGCTCGTTAGGTTACGAGTACACTGGACAGGACTCGTTGGGAACTGATGGTTGGTATTATACCTATCGTCAGTTATCAGTTCCCAGGTGACATGAGTACAGCTTAGTCCGCTGACTTGACACTGACACTTCGCCTCGAGTGTGTTCCCACTGTTCTTTGATTACTACCCTACCACGGCTCTACTGAGTCGTGCAAAAAGGTAGTAGTTGGGTGCAGTCCCGAAGCACTTGGAGGCAGTGACGGTTAGACAGGATTCGTCTCTCCCGGTATTGGGGGTTGACATCGCGCTGTATCTAGGAGAGCCATTACACGAGTAGTCCCTGGCCAGGGCAAGCGAGATATACTGGTAGGTTTCCAGTGTTATCTCAGGGTGTTCTGGGCTTCACTCCGACACGACTTGTACCGCTATTAGGGGACTGACATTTACCGCCCCCTAGGCCCGCCATGCGATGTATCAGACGAACAGACCGGACTGTACGAAGATTGTCACATACAGGCTCAGTAGGAGTTCGGATGGGTTCACCTCATCGGCCTTCTTATCGACATCTACCTGGGGACCGTTACGTACAGCTAGTGCCGCTTGCGGTCTGTGGTTAAACCCACTGCCAGCATAGTGTCGAGTCTTTAGAGTCCCACACAGAGAGTTTCCCTACACTGAACGAAACGTGTAAAGGCCGTATGGTTTTACGGCAGGGCTGCGATCACTTACGTACACTTGTGTACGTGCGGTGTTCGGGCAAGCAATACTAGTGGGCTTTGGTTTAAGCCGGATCCTAGTATTGCACGGATGGATTTGTTTTGTCTTCTGCGCATCCGCATTCTACAGAATGCAGATGCAGGTGTGTATGCACAGTTTTCCGGAGCGATGAAGGAGGAGGTGCCTCATTAGGGTTTTGGCAGTTGGTTTGGCCAAAACCGTTATGTGGCAGGCTCATTAGGGTTTTGACAGTTCGTTTGGTCAAAACCATTATGAGCCGCGGACATCATTTGCTAATCCTTTTAGTGATAATTTTATGATGGCTAATTGCATTGACCATTTGACCCCGTTGACCTCTCTTGACTTTGTTGACCGGTTGACCGTGTTGACCATTGACTTTCAAGAGGGATCTACACTCTTCTTTTCATTTTCATTTTCTTTTGGATTATGATAATGGTCATTTCAATGTAGCCATCAACTTTATCTTGATAGGATTTGTAATGATGGTTTTAGTGCATTATTGGAACCATGGTTAATTTCTTTAGTTCATGATTTTTCTTTCTCATTCTCTCTCTTGCCTTTTCAAGTGAGAAGAAAAAGAAATGAACCATGGTTGCTAGCTCCTCCTTCTTCTTCCTCCTCTTGATTCATCTTTTGATCTCATGTGTTGAGAGATAAAGATCCCCAAAGACAAAACCATCCCTTTATCACTTCTACACAACCTAGGGCTTCTAGATTAGCAATCTCTTTGCCCTAGTTACCTCGGCTCGAGGTGGAGCTCGGTGTACATCTCTCGGGTGGATCGTCTTCGACTCAAGGAGGCCGTGGAGGTGACCAAAGTCCGGATCAAGCCTCGGAGCAAGCAAGGAGAAGAACAACAAGAAGAGAAGGATTTCAAGTTGAGGTATAACCCCTAACCGAGTAGATAAATCTCTAGTTAGGATGCTAGTGTATTGTTTAGTAAAGATCCGGATTTTACGGTCCATGTTACCAAGTCCAGAAAAAATTTTGTTTTACCGTTTCCGCTACCCCGAAAGTACCGGGAGAGGTAACGTGGACCCAACATTTACAATATGTTAGTTTAGCTTTAATGGCAGATCCGGGTTATAGTACGCGATAGCGCCAGTCGTAAAAGTTTTGTTCCGCATATTGGCGTCTGTTAGACGGCCGGGGCGCTACCGTGGACTTACAGGCAGAGCCGCGCTCTGGTGGTTAGGGCCCCCGCTTGAACACGGACAAGGGCATCTACCAGCGTCGTCAGCTGGTCTATCCGGGCGGAAAAGGCGTGGATGGCATTAGGAGGGGGAGGTGAGCCGCTCCCGCCTCCATTGTGGTGGCTAGTGTTTGGATCGTTGCGGTCGTCGCTCGCCATTGGATCGAGGGCGGAAGATCAACTTTTTTGGTGGAACAAAATAAGTCTTTCGTTCCTACAGACGGCACCAACTGATGGATCTTCGGATCTCCTTCAGATGCTGTCCTCCGTCGATCCTGCAATGGCTGTCTTGGACGGATGTGATTTGGTTTTGGAGTTTTTGGGTGTGGATCTCAATGGGTTGGTGTTGGACGCCGAACTACCTGTAAAGAAGTCCTGGGGTGGGTGACCACCGTAGGACCATCCGGCGATCAAGTTAGAGCCGAGGAATAGGAGCAGAGTAGTGGCGTATTGAGATAATTCGAGTTACCTGAGTCGTCTGAGAGAGGGGTTTATATAGGGGTCGCATGGAGCGAGCGGGCGTGAGATCACCGCCGTCAATTACGCCTCAGCGTTATCCTCGCCTAGAATGGCGGGATGCGCCCATTAATAGAGGGATGAGCTAGCGTGGGACACGGATCGTGGGGAGGAGGATATCTCGCCCTGGAGATATACACGGAGCTGTTGTGGGGCGCATGGGATCTACGCTCCCAGTAGATCAGGGGAGGTCGAGGAAGCTCGGAATGTCGGGGGCTCGGATACGAGCCTGGAGGCCGAAGAAGCTCGGCACGTCGGAGGCTCGGAGACAAGCCTGGAGGCCGAGGAAGCTCGGCACGTCGGATGCTCGGAGACGAGCAAGGAGACTAAGATAGCTCGGAAGCGAGCAGTTGGTAGATTCCCAAGTGAAGACGGAATGCATTCAGGGAGGTCTCCTGGAAGGTCGGGCATGTTCCCCGAGATGAAGTCCCGATGTAACAACTCCAATTTCTATGTATAGAAAATTCATTAAAAGTTAATTTACACTTAGGGTATTTGATTTCCTGTGAATGCTATAAGAATTTGTTTTGCTTTAGAACAGCAAGAAGGAGCTTGTAGCTCATTGGTAAGACCTTGCACGGCTGAGACAAAGCACCAGAGTTCAAATTCCATCAGCGACATTATCCTTTTGTTTTAATTTCTTTTAATCTTTTTAGAATCCCAAAAGTCTTCACGTGCACAACACGTAAAACCAAGAGTCACACTCAAAATAAACAGATACAAATTAGTATTCAGACCGTCAGGGACACGTGGCCCCAATCCAAGCCCCCACCTTTATGATCGGACCAGCGAGAATTGATCTGGGGCCGGCGCCACCGGATTTTCCAAGCCCAAACCCAAATTTTTTCTTTTACCCTAGACCTTTAGACTCCCCCCAAAACTCCAGTATTGCTTATTTACTCTGCACATTTACAGAGAATAATACAGCCCTTTAAATTCTATTTTAATGCAGAATTTTAATGCAATATTCATCACCCCTAAACCATAATGTTTCCTATAAATACCACTCCATTTCACACCCCTCCTCACTCACAAATCCCTGCCAAAACTCTCAAGAATTCCCAATGTCTTATATTGTGCAAGTGGAGTTAACGAAAGGCAAAGCTCCGACGAAGTTCCGGCAACGATACGAGGAGTTTCCGGAAACGAAACGAACCACCGATGAATCCTAGACCTTCTTTTATCTCCCCCCTCTCATAAAAGCCAGTAAGTCCCTATTTCTCTTCTTTTCTCTATTCTAAAACTTTCAAAAACTAAAACCCGACGGAATCGGAGTTAGTCTGACTTCCGATTCGGTTTTCCTTTAAAAACTATACTTTTCTTAATCAAGATAACATCATATTCTTACATATTGCTTAACAAACATTAACAAAACCGTTAAATCAAGTTTCACCTCAAAATAATTATTTTTGTGACATTTATCGCATTTTTACATAAAAATACCACATACTATTCATTTCGACATTAAAACCTTTATACCTTGCTATACCTTTAGATATTTCACGAGTTAATGACCTACCTCATCACAACACATATCTCTATCATAGCACGGTTGATTTTGGGACAATAGAATACGGGAAATACGATTTACAAATAAATAGCCTAAACTTATAAAACCGTTTTCTATACAAAAGTGTAATCATTTCCATGCAATTGCACCTCTACAACCCATTTTGGGGACCCCGTTTGGTGAGGATTATCGCACATCCTCAGACTTAGTAGAGCGAGATGCAGACCTCCGCAAGGAGCATTTGATCTCGATGGAATTTTTATACATTTTTCTTTAGAAAATGAGATTTCTACAAGAAAATAAATAAATTATTTTCATTAAATATATATATATATATATATATATATATATTATCAAAATATCTATTTTGATTATATAAATATTCAAAGTTTTCTAAATCAAAGGAATCACTATTACATAAAAATACCATCCAAATATAACACAAGTACAACATTTCAAGAAAATACCATATACTATGGAAACTAGGTTCTATTTACTTGAAATTGCACAAATGTAAAATACACATCCATGAAAACTCTAAAGACGATAATTAAATACTTGAGGTGTATCTTGAAATTATGCCAAAACTATTTTTACATAAAACCCCTTCAAGTTATACTAAATTACAATAAGGACCCTGGTAAACATAGGTTTAAGCGGGACCAGTCTTTTGAGCCTCAGGGAGCCGGAGATATGGGTGCTTGCCTATCTAAGGTAGACAACCTAACAAACGGTGTTACCAATACGGTAATTGTCTTGAAAAAAGACAAATTCTGCCGTCCATGTGCAGCAGTTACCGATAACATCAAAACCTAATTCAAATTGTCTGACTCAGACTGAGTCTAAATATAATCAATCCGACTTGAATGTGATTCAAGTATGAAACCACAATTCAATATGAATCCATATATTCAATCTACTCAAGCTATTCAATCTATACAACTTGACTGAACCGAACCATGGATATACTCCATTTACATGTACATCCATTATATCCATTCCATTTACTGATATCATGGTTTCGGCAAGTCATCCATATACAATCTATAATACAAAACAATACAATACAATCAATACAAACAATACAATCAAGATATCGCGGGGTTTATAAGGGGTAGTGTAACATTTCAGAAAATATAAAATATTAGTTTTGGAATTTAATATTAAAATAATATATTTCCCGAAAACTGCTCGATTTGCGAAATTGGGGTTTTCGAAAAAGAGTATAAATATATACCAATAATTGTGAAATAATTGGAAATTAAAATGAATTATTTATTTAAAAATATATTTAATGGATTTGGCATTTTTAAAATTTATTATATGCAGTTTTGATAAAACCCGATTAGTGCACTACTAATCGCGATTAAGCCAAATCCGAGTTTTTACAGTTTCCCGTGGCTAGTGCACCATGTCATGTTGCATTTGGTGACATGTTGTCGCATTTGTGTTATTTTATGGGTATTATATGGTTTGGGTTTTAAATAGAAAAGAAGAGAAAAATGAAAAAGGGCAAAAGGGTAATTAGTGAGAGAGTGGGTGAGAATAAGAAAGGAGAGAGAGAGAGAGGGCTGCCACCATAACCCTTCCCCATTTATTTTCTCATCTCCTTCTTCCTCAAGTTCTCCTTCCACCTTCACCCTAAGAAACCATCTCCAAATCTCTATCAAAACCCTAAACCCCTTTCATTAAAAGTGTTCCCCTCCTTCTCCTCTACACAATGGACCAAGAAACGTGGAATTTTAACAACTTGGGCAAACTAGAGTTTTTCTTGGGTTGCCCAAATGAGGTAATTTCTGCACCAATTGTATTGTATTCCATTTACCTTAGCACCTATACATGTTTAGCATCGATATAGTGTTGTTTAGTGGGCTTTGAAAATTTCTAGTTAGGGTTTGAGAGACTTTTGAGTTGTGATAGTGTACTTGAGCTTAGTAGAGGCTACACTACCCCCTAGTGCTAGAATTCAGACCAAACCTGAGACTTAACCCCAATTACGAACTTTGAAATTCTACCGAGACGAGAAATTTTGGAAATTGTGGCAGTATATTGGAATCTGGAGTGACTCGGGGACCTGGAAAATTATTTAGCAAACACGGGGGAGTGTGCAGGCACCTAGGAAGCTAACCCTAAGATCCCAGCCCCTACACCCTCACCTGGGCCGCAAATAAAACCTTTCTGGACGCAATTTGCGGCCAGAGCATGGAGTTTGGGCTTCGTGCTTGCTCCGTGTCTCCTATACCAGTAAATTAAACTCTCCATATGTGCAAAATTAACCAATTTGGCCTAGGGTAAAATCTGGGACAATTTCCTTGTGTTGCTGTTTTGATTCGGGGATATATAGTTTTCGTATTTTGGATTCTGGATTTTAGTAATTGTGTTTTTTCTCGATTGATTGGCGTTTGTACGTCGATGTCGAGGGTTATTGGTTCTTCTTGCATGTGTAGACCATAGGTTTTGACCTATGGGTGATTCGTGCGACATTTTGGTTTTCGTGCGTGATTTCGTTTACGATGCTATATATGATATATAGGTACCTCACGTGGACTACGAGACGACGAGGGTGAGCGTGGCGTCGTCGACTCCAGAGAGCGAAGATCAAGGTGAGTAGATATATATCTACGGGGAGAAGTCGGGTGGATGGCGTATAGCACCCCCGCAATGTCGTAAGAAATGATATGATGTGATATAGATATACTTAGATGTGTTATTGGGGGATATAAACACTTAGCAAGAAAATCTTTAGGAGATCATGGTTAGTGTTAGCGAGAATTGAAGAAAGGATTTAGTTGGTTTCTTAGTCGTGAACCCTAGAGTAAGGTTGTACACATACATATACATACACGGGATATGGTTTTGGGTGTATACGTTATATGTATATAGATAGATGTGGATGCGTGGGTTTATATATATATATATATATATATATATATATATATATATATATATATACATACATACATATACGTATACACTGATGATTGAGAATAGTATATGGTATTTGGAGATGAGTCGATGAGTTCTGGTATGGTGCCATGAGATTGGTGATGTGATTTGGTTCGTATTAGGAGATACGACATGATGTTATAGAGGATCTTTAGGCGATGTGTTTCAGACACACGCACACATATGTTGATGATATTAGTATTGTACTAGACTTAGATCAGTACCCCCTGTTCACGATATGTGATGATAAGGATATCAGATGAGTAATGAGATAAATATAATATTTGGCACGTACCTAGATTTGGGATGCCGTACGATAGATTTACCGTACGAGATATAATTATGATGTTAGATTCACACTCTTGACTCAAGGATGTCATATGTGTATATTGTATCGTACGTGATACTATTGAGGCGAGATCACCGACTACTAGATATATATAGATCGACTCAAACTAGATGGATTTCCTTACCCTTTTGACTGGGCTCGAGTCATACCTGTTTTCAAATGCCGTGAATCGTGAGTATTTTAAATACCAAAACTGTATGACTCGTATATTAGGTAGGTTTATTCTTCAGTGTTACTGTTACTATATCACTTTCTGTATATTCATGATGTTGCATCGCATTACATGCTTATACATATATCATCTGTAATTATTATGAAACCCTGCTGTCAGGACACCAGCACCATTACCGATGATGAGTATGTTCCACGTACACCTGTTTGCCGGCTCACACACATCATCATCGGTAATTGACATGTCACGTACACTTTAGAGAATACTATTCATTGACATAGCTTGCTAGCTGATAGTTGCAATATGTTATAGCTTTCATATGCAGTACTATGGAGATTTATGCCGGTATTCACTGTTTATTGATATCATGATTTTGATGATTTCGGGTCCTTCTTGAGATTTCTGGATTTGGAAACCGCATGTGAAAGTTTTATAAACTGATGGTGTATTTTAAAGAGAAAAATGCGGTTTTCCTTGATATGATGAGTCTCGTCCACCATGATGTTTTCTCGGTTCTGAGATGGTTTTCGAGACCCGATTCGAGGAGTTGGATGAACCGCCTGCGGGTACATGGTGGACCCGGTATGGTACCCGGAGTAAGAAGCTCGAGTTGTAGACGATGAGCCCGGCAGGGGAAAACTGCCTACCGGTGATTGTCTGGCGCGGCGGATATCCGGTGGATACCGTTCGTGGTCGCGTGATTGATGATATGGGCCGATCCGGACTGACGGAGCCCGAGATATTGAGATATTGAGATTTGAGACACTGAAATATTGAGATTTGAGATTTATGTTTTGTGTCGATGCTTGACACGAATCCTATGTAGATTTCATTGATGATATCTCGACTTATATACATTCATAAATCTCATTAAATAAAGAAAAACAGTTCTTCGATTCATGATGTACTCTGTTCTCATTATATGCATTTGCACATCATTTTAGTAACATGTTGCTACCTGATATTTGTACATCATATTAGTGGCATGTTGTTACCTGAGGCACTGACACGAGTACTTAGTATTACACTTAGGGATAGATGTTTGCCCTTACCATTATATTATGCTTCAGGCCATATTATTATTTTGAGGATATTACTGATCGTATGACCTAGGATTGCGTTATACATACGATTTCTGCTCGGTGATGTTTTCTACTCACGAGTTGGCAACTCACCCCCGTTGTGCCACAGTTTCTTGCAGGTTTTGCCGTACAGGTTTCGTGCGGCTTTGCTGGCACACTGCTTCCATTCCGGGTGATTGCTTTGGTAGGTGGGTTCACTTGCATCGTGACCACCATTGTACTTTATTTTATTCATTGTATCTAGTAAACTCCATCAACCATACTTGTATATTTGATAGAACTAGAAGACCAGTGTATATTCTTTCAACCTTAGAGTCGCGCTTGTATTATTGTGGTTTTCTGGTGGATATGGGCTTTCTTTTGAGTTTTAATTCTCGCCCTTCGGCGTTGTATATTATATTGCTTGCGTGGTTGTGACCGTCGATTGACGAAGAGCTAGCTCTCGCTTGGGGATGCCTTTATTCATTACATGCTTTATCAGGTTTGTACTCGTTTGGGGTCAGTTTTTACAAAGGAAACTCTGCCGAAATTTTCAGAACAGACTTGAGATTTTTAAAATGCATACTTCTGCTTATGTTGTTAAACTTCTTGCTTTAAAAATTGGTTTTCCCTCACTCTACTGCTTTAATTGATTTTGATTTCTGGGTTTTTGGCTTACTTAGATTACGTACGCCTCGAGACGTTTCATAATTTAAGTGCTGGTCATGTTCCGTACTTTTCGGGTAGATTAGTACGGAAGGTGTTAGAAGTGGCACGAGACTGCAACCATGAGACACCTAACCTGAATCTCCATTGCCGTTGTACCATGGCTGAACGGTTCCTTGTACTCCGTATACCTTAGTCTCCGGGATAGTGAGACTCCTCTCGTATACACTGACATTTTCTGTACCAAGCTACAAACAATAGCGTCAACAATATAATACAACTTTAAAAGTTACATTCTTCTTCTGTCTATTCTGTCTCTTCTTACTTTTGGGACTTACCGAGCGATTGTTCGCTGACGACATTCCTTTTCTTCTTTCTTTGGAATGTTGTCGGGTGGATCGGACCTTCTGGAGACAGAGCCCGCCAGCGAGGACTTGGATCAGCTAGCTTTTGACCCGGAGCTCTAGTTACTTGTACATTTCATTCTCATTTCTGTTAAGCCATTGTTTAGGCGTTGCTTTCAGTATATGTATTTTCATTTCAGTTGTATTGTAAAAAGAATGTTAATAAATAAAGTTGTTGTTCATTTACGTTTTGTCTCTTGTGTACATTTTATTTTATATTGCTTAGATACGTTTAGCGTGTTTACTTCTGAGTAAATACGTAGCGGCCTTGTCGCGTCCTCTGCCCGTATACTGGGAAGTGGGGCGTGACAGGTTTTGTTGGTGGCCCATGCAGGTCAGCTCTGCGTGGAAAACCTAAGCAATATAACACAAGAACCAGCAACCAAAAATATTTTTTACAATTCATATTCCTTGAATCTTCCAATTTCATATATTTGAATCTGTCCTAACCCAAATTTTTCTTTTAAGGTTATAGATTCCCCAAACAACATCAATACCAACTTCAACAACACTCCACCTCCCCTACCAATTACACCGGCCGTAGCTGCTCCGATCAATAAGCAGACGGTGTAAGTCCACGTTGCCCACCCCGGTTCTAACGGGGAGGCGGAAACGGAAAAAAACGATTTTTGACACAAGGCAACATGGACTAAAAAGAGGATCTTTACTAAACAAAAACCTAGCAAACTACATGAGGTTCTATCTACTATGCTAAAGAGATTATACCTCACGAAACCGGTCCTTCGGGTCTTCTCTCCGCTGTCCTCCTCGTCCATCCAAGCTCCGAGGGTCGATCCGGATCTTGGTCACCTCCGCGGCCTCCTAGAGTCGAAGATGATCCACCCGAGAGTTTGTGTTCCGAGCTCCACCTCAAGACGAGGTTACTAGGGCAACAAGGTTGCTAAGCTTGATGTCCTCGGTTGTGTAGAAGAAGAAGATGGATGTGTTTGTCAATTTAGATCCTTATTTTCTCAACACATGAGAGCAAAGGAAAAATCAAGAGGAGGAAGAAGAAGGATCAACCATAGAGCTTCTCATTTCAAGAGAGAGAATGAGAAGAGAATAATGAACCAAGAATAAAAAACCATGGACATTATCATTACTAATCTTTTCATGATAAAGTTGATGGCTACCTTGATTTGACTATTATCATCACAAAAATAAAATCAAAACCAAAAGAAGACTCTAGATCTCACATGAAAGATCCTAGTCAACTTTGGTCAAAAGGTCAACAAAGTCAAGTATGGTCAAATGGTCAAAGCAATTAGCCATAATATAATTATCATTAAAAAGATTAGTAAATAATGTCTCCGCCTCATAATGGTTTTGACCGAACCAACTGTCAAAACCCTAATGAGGCACCTCCTTCTTCTTCGCTCCTCACATATGTGCAAACACACCCGCATCCGCATTCCGTAGAATGCGAATGCACAGAAGACAAAACTAATCCATCCATACAATACTAGGATCCGGCTTAAACTAAAACCCACTAGTATTGTCTGCCCGAACAGCATACGCGCACAAGTGTACGTAAGTGATCGTAGCCTTGCCGTAAAACCATACGGTCTCTACACCTTTCGCTTAGTGCAGGGAAACTCTCTGTGTGGGACTCTAAAGACTCGACACTACGCTGGCAGTGGGTTTAACCATAGACCGCAAGCGGCACTAGCTGTACGTAACGGTACCCAGGTAGATGTCGATAAGAAGGCCGATGAGGTAAACCCATCCAAACTCCTACTGAGCCTGAACGTGACAATCTCCGTACAGTCCGGTCTGTTCGTCTGAGAATATTGCATGGCCGGCCTAGGGGGCGGTAAACGTCAGTCCCCTAATAGCGGTACAAGTCGTGTCGGAGTGTAGCCCAGAACACCCTGAGATAACAATGGAAAACCTACCAGCATATCTCGCTTGCCCTGGTCAGGGACTTTGTGTAATGGCTCTCCTAGACACAACGCGATATCAACCCCCAATACCGGGAGAGACGAATCCTGTCTAACCGTTACTGCCTCCAAGTGCTTCGGGACTGCACCCAACTACTACCTGTTTGTACGACTCCTTTGAGCCGTGGTAGGGTAGTAATCAAAGAACAGTGGGAACACACTCAAGGCGAAGTGGCGGTGTCAAGTCAGCGGACTAAGCTGTACTCATGTCACCTGGGAACTGATAACTGACGATAGGTATAGTATCAACCAACAGTTCCCGACGAGTCCTGTCCAGTGTACTCGTAACCTAACGAGCACCCGCATACTATCTCAAGTACGACGTACTGACGGCTGTGGGACAGACCATCTCCCCTGCTGGGATGAGAAGCGCATACGCTAGTCTACTCCGGAGTATCGATGCCCCGTCTCGATAATCCAACGACTAGGGACCTGTATAAGGATGTGCTTGTAGATTACCCAGCCCCCACTAGTGCGACTGCCATCACAACGCTGGTAATCAAGCAAAGATCCTAAGGGCTCCACTAATGTGTATAGGCGATATGCAAAAAGAAACACATACACACATTGAAGTAGAAACAAACCAAGTAGCATACTACCATTTCGAGCAAGATTGTCTATACAACTGTGAATATCCCAAGCTTCCATCAAGTAATATACAAACTAGTATGATACAGTAATGGCCTCTAGGGCATATACACTAACAATCTCCCACTTGCACTACGGCCATGTACTGGCGTATCGAAGACCTATCATCTCAATCAACCGCTCGAACTGAGTCTGGGGTATGGCCTTCGTGAATGGGTCTGCAGTGTTATTCTCCGAATTTACTCTCTTCACCTAGATCTTCCGGCGATCTACGATCTCCCTGATCAGGTGGTACCGCCTCAAAATGTGCCTGGACTTCTGATGGGACCTGGGTTCCTTCGCTAAAGCTATAGCGCCGTTGTTGTCACAATACAGCGGTATTGGATCAACAATGGTAGGAACCACCTGAAGCTCCGTGAGGAACTTCTTCATCCAGACAGCTTCCTTTGCGGCATCGCAAGCAGCTATGTACTCCGCTTCCATAGTTGAATCAGCAACGGTTTCCTGCTTGGAACTCTTCCAGCAAACCGCCCCTCCATTGAGGGTAAAGACATAACCCGATATGGACTTGGAGTCATCCTTGTCACTCTGGAAGCTGGAGTCAGCAAAGGCCTCGATCTGGAGGTCTTTTCCGCCATACACCAAGAACATCTCCTTAGTCCTTCTCAGGTACTTGAGAATGTTCTTTACTGCTATCCAGTGTTTCTCCCCTGGGTCCGACTGATACCGGCTTACAACGCTCAATGCTTATGCTACATCTGGTCTGGTACACAACATCGCATACATTATAGAGCCTACCGCTGATGCGTAGGGTATAGATGACATGCGAGCCCTTTCCAAATCAGTCTTGGGAGACATATTTTTGGAGAGGATGATTCCGTGACAAGCCGGTAGATTACCGCGCTTTGAATCTTCCAAACTGAATCGTTTCAGTATGGTGTCAATGTACCTGGACTGCGAAAGTCCCAACATCCTCTTGGATCTATCACGATAGATCTGGATCCCCAGAATGTAGTTGGCATCGCCCAGGTCCTTCATGGAGAACCTCTGTTACAAGAATCCTTTGACTGACTGTAGCATAGGAATATCATTTCCTATTAGGAGAATGCCATCCATGTACAAGACGAGGAATACCACAGTTCTCCCTACAATCTTAGTGTAAATGCATGGTTCATCTGGGTTTTTGATAAAGTCGAATTCTTTGACAGTATCATCAAAGCAGATGTTCCAACTCCGCGATACCTGCTTCAGTCCATAGATGGACTTAAGCAACTTGCACACTTTACCGCCGCTCCCACTCTGAATGAATCCCTCCGGCTAATCCATATAGACGCACTCTTCCAAATTTCCATTTAGGAAGGCCGTCTTTACGTCCATCTGCCAGATCTCATAATCGTGGAAGGCAGCAATGGCAAGAAGGATCCGAATGAATTTGAGCATAGCCACTGGAGAAAAGGTCTCGTCATAGTCCAAACCAGGTCTTTGACGAAAACCCTTTGCAACAAGTCTAGCTTTATAGGTTTCAACCTGCCCATCTACACCAATCTTCTTTCTGAAGATCCATTTGCAGCCTATGGGTTTTACCCCTTCTGGAGCAAAGTCCAAAGTCCAAACTTTGTTGGTGTACATGGACTCCATCTCGGTCCGCATTGCATCCAGCCATTTTACGGAGTCACCGCTCTGAATGGCTTGCTGGAAGCTAGTAGGCTCATCATAATCAATAGTGCAATCCTCTCTATCCCCGTCTATGAGAAAACCGTAGTATCTCTCGGGTGGATGAGACTGCCTACTACTCCTGCGGAGTGGCGCTGGGATGTCCGGTTCTCCTGAAACTTCTGGTTCTTCCAAGCTTTCAGTAATAGCTTGTGGTTCTGGAATTTCTTCCAGTTCTATTGCGCTCCCACTTATCTGACTTTCTAAAAATTCAGTTTCCAAGAAGTGGGCATGCTGAGAAACAAAAACCTTTTGTTCCTCTGCGGAATAGAAAAGATACCCCCTGGAGTTCTTGGTGTATCCCACAAACTTACACAGTACTGAGCGTGCCTCGAGCTTGTCCGCATGCTGCTTCTTTACAAAAGCTGGACATCCCCATGTCTTAAGATACTTAAGACAGGGTTTCTTCCCACTCCACATCTGATATAGGGCGGTAGGCACAGTCTTGGTTGGAGCCTTGTTCAAAAGATATGCAGCTGTTTCTAGTGCATAACCCCAGAAAGATCGCGGTAACTCAGCCTTACTCATCATGGAACGAACCATATCCAATAGGGTTCGATTCCGCCTTTCAGATACACCGTTGTGTTGTGGTGTGTATGGAGGAGTAAGCTGAGAGAGAATTCCATTCTTTTTTAAGTAGTCCAGAAACTTGGCACTTAAGTATTCACCACCTCGATCAGATCTCAGTGTCTTTATACTCTTGCCTGTTTGTTTTTCAACTTCATTCTTGTATTCCTGAAATTTCTCAAAGGCATCGGATTTATGCTTCATCAGGAAGACATGTCCATACCTAGAGAAATCATCCGTAAAAGTAATGAAGTATGAATAACCACTTCGCGCATGTGTAGACATTGGACCATACACGTCACTGTGTATAAGTCCCAAGAGCTCGCTACTCCGTGTCCAGTGAACGGAGTTTTTGTCATCTTTCCCATGAGACAAGATTCACAAGTAGCATAAGACTGATACTCGAACGGATTCAAGTATCCCTCTTTATGTAACTTTGTTAACCGTGTCTCATTAATGTGACCCAGTCTACAATGCCATAAGAAATCCTGATTTGTTTCCAGAGACTTTCTTTTAAGTGTGTTCTGGACACTGAAAATCTGAGCTTGATTTAATACTATATCCCGTTTTCTAATATACCTGACCCAATCAGAACTTGATTTAGGTGGATGTGGACCACATCGCTTACAAAAGTAAAATCATATCCTTCCTTAGAAAGTAAGGATACAGATATGATATTACAAGTCGCACTAGGTACATACAAACAGTTACGCAGAATCAATATCTGCCCAATTGTCAGTCCAAGATGATATTCCCCTACGAATTCAGCGTCCATGCTCATTCCATTGGCAACCCTAAGAGTCATATCACCTATCCTGATAACTCTACGGTTTCTTAGAGCCTGTAATGAATTACAGATGTGAGATCATGATCCGGTATCCAATACCTAGGAAGTAGGGTTAACTGACATACAGTTTTCTACTACAAACACAGCCGAAACCGAAGCCACAAGATGCTTCGAATCCTGGCTACTGGCTTTACTAGCCCTGCAATCCTTCGCCAATGTTCATTCCCGTAACAATAGGAACGTCCCTCCTTTACTACATCCAGTCCCGAAACTTTTGCCATTCCCTTTCCTTCTACTTCCCCGGTTTCCTTCAGGGTATAAGTAGAGGGCAGAGACTGTAGAATCAAGTTAGTATTTGACCCGTTCTTCAACGTGGTCTTAAGGTCCGTGAGCTCATCAAAATAGCTGGTCTCTGTAAGGACGTTGCCCCCTACAGATGACCCGAAAGCCAACCTCGCTTGAAGCAATTTGTTCGAGGTCTCATATCTTGCGATACGAGATTGCTCTCCATATAAAACTTTGTTATGGAGGAAGATAGAAACTAAGTCCATCTTCTCGTGCTGCCTCTGGTATGCACCATCAACTGAGGCCAACACGAGGCACTTGGCATTCGCACAGTCTTTTTCCGATGTCTTACGGATATCAATATCCGCGACAGTAGAAACTGGTCCTGAGACGGCAGGGGTTTGATTAGTTAAGAGGTGTCCCAGCTTGTCATAGGTAATGGACATCTGGACAGACCTTTGCCAGTCATAACAATCAGATTTAGTCATTTTATTATCTAGATGTAACCTATGTGTGGTCACTGGGTCGCTGCAGTTAATAGAGAGAGAAGAAAACACTCAGCATGATGCTCTTGCAAGTTTAGATTGGTTTTTAGTTTATCTAAACTGGATGGCTCCCACTGTTTCTCGAATCCTTCCTCAAACTAAAAAGGGAGAATTAGTCGGGATCAATCTCACCGTACAATACTTGCTTAACCGTTCAGCCAGGCCAGTGTTGGTACTTCGAGGGAGGTTTTCCAACGCTTTCGCGAAGTTCCTTAATTAAATAACCTCTTTTCCCTGTGGGCGTAGCCCCGCTAACACCTTTCTAGACACCTACTTGGTTTATAGCATTGATCTTTAAGTGAGAAAGTTCCCGAGGAGTAGCATATACTCATAGTAGGATCGGGATCCAAATATCATCGTGTGATAAAACTGAAGGAATCCTACCAGAATCATCACACTCCAAATGGTATGCAGCGTTAGCAAGTTTCAGTTTCTTTAGAAACTCCCGATGTGGATTTTTGCCCCATGCTCTTATGACCTTGACGAAGGTCAACAAATCATAAGTCACATGTCAAGTTCTACCCATCATTTTCCAGGTTAATTTGAACCCACCAGTATATACCCTTGACGAAGGTCAACAAGGTAATACGACTGTCCCAAACCAATGCATCTATCTATGCTACATATGAACACCCTACAGCTACCAATCACTATGCCTTGACGAAGGTCAACAAACATAGCTTGAATACTATTGAATATTCATATGAAATGACGGAGGGCTACGAATGGTTTTGGCGAAACCGTGAACGTAGTGAACTTGATATAATCGAAGGAACCTTGATAGCTTTTAAAAGGAGTGGTTTAAGCTCCGCATTTTTAAAAGTTTTCTGTTTTGAAAAGAAACCGAGTGGTTTTGAAATTGTTCCAACGATTTTAACTTTGGTTTATTTTCTTGCATTAATTTAATGCGTCCCATCACTTAATCCTACCATTGCAGAAAACAACGAAAATATGACGTACGCTTATACCATCCGCATTCACCACGGGGCCCCGTCATCACCCGTTAGGTTACTTAACTAACGACAGAGCGGGGGCTGGACTAGCGCGGATTTAAAACATAAGCAACGCCTACTAGATATCATATATAGATATATATACATTCGTCAGATGCAATGATAGCCATTCCAGATCACAGATGAACACATTGGATATACAAGGAATCCGCGTTTCGTTCGAGCCTGCAACAAAAGACGGATTACACGGTCGCGATGAATAGCCAAACCCCACCCTAGACCCTACGGGTGCGGCAAACTACCCGCCAAGTACCCGAAGTGAAGCAACCTCCCTCAGCAACGTGAGTAGGCCACTCGGCACTTCGAGGTACCCGGTAGTTTGTGCACCCCACCTTAGGTCTATCCTAGGAGCAAAAACAGTAAAAAAAATAATATACAATGGCGGTTACAACCTCATCCCGGATGTGCGGCCATAAAATAATATTACATCAATTTACATATTACATCAAATGAAAGATAAAGAAAACTCTCATCTCACAACCCCCGGCTATTCATCCGCGACAATTCAACGAATTCATATACACTATCCAACAACATTACAGATCACAGATATGCACAACCCCCACTAATCGACGTATAGCGATTAGTTGACGTTCAGTGCATATATCACATCATAGATATAATCCATTAGCTAAAGTCTATAGAACTTCGATCAAAAATACGAATTTGCAACTACCCCAAACACAACTTTGTTCTCTGGAAATTCTGGGCAGAAACAAAATACTTTAAAAATACCAAAACAGAACACTGAACACACTGCAGCAAACTCGAGTCGCGGCCGAGTCAACTCGGCCGTGGATCCACGGAGAAACGCATGGTCTCGCCGCGGTTCCGCGGTGTGTTGACCGATTTAGTGGCTCGTTTTTGCTGTGTGTTCTAAGAAAACCCTGAGCCGATTTTTAAGATATGTCAAATTATTTTTGGAGCAGTTTTAAAAATCGGCAGAAACATGAGGATTTTGATGTATTTTGCGATTTTTTCTCGGATCGAAATTCCAAATACTTTGCTAACATGCTAGTTGTTGTTTAGCTAGTCTCTGATACCACTGTAAGTCCACGTTGCCCATCCCAGTTCTAACGGGGAGGCGGAAATGGTAAAAAACGATTTTTGACACAAGGCAACATGGACTAAAAAGAGGATCTTTGCTAAACAAAAACCTAGCAAACTACATGAGGTTCTATCTACTATACTAAAGAGATTATACCTCACGAAAATGGTCCTTCGGGTCTTCTCTCCGCTGTCCTCCTCGTCCATCCAAGCTCCGAGGGTCGATCCGGATCTTGGTCACCTCCGCGGCCTCCTAGAGTCGAAGACGATCCACCCGAGAGTTTGTGTTCCGAGCTCCACCTCAAGCCGAGGTTACTAGGGCAACAAGGTTGCTAAGCTTGATGTCCTAGGTTGTGTAGAAGAAGAAGATGGATGTGTTTGTCAATTTAGATCCTTATTTTCTCAACACATGAGAGCAAAGGAAAAATCAAGAGGAGGAAGAAGAAGGAGCAACCATGGAGCTTCTCATTTCAAGAGAGAGAATGAGAAGAGAATAATGAACCAAGAATAAAAAACCATGGACATTATCATTACTAATCTTTTCATGATAAAGTTGATGGCTACCTTGATTTGACCATTATCATCACAAAAATAAAATCAAAACCAAAAGAAGACTCTAGATCTCACATGAAAGATCCTAGTCAACTTTGGTCAAAAGGTCAACAAAGTCAAGTATGGTCAAATGGTCAAAGCAATTAGCCATAACATAATTATCATTAAAAAGATTTGTAAATAATTTCTCCGCCTCATAATGGTTTTGACCGAACCAACTGTCAAAACCCTAATGAGGCACCTCCTTCTTCTTCGCTCCTCACATCTGTGCATACACATCCGCATCCGCATTCCGTAGAATGCGAATGCACAGAAGACAAAACTAATCCATCCATACAATATTAGGATCCGGCTTAAACCAAAGCCCACTAATATTGTCTGCCCGAACAACATATGCGCACAAGTGTACGTAAGTGATCGTAGCCTTGCTGTAAAACCATACGGCCTCTACACCTTTTTCTCAGTGCAGGGAAACTCTCTATGTGGGACTCTAAAGACTCGACACTACGCTGGCAGTGGTTTAACCACAGACCGCAAGCGGCACTAGCTGTACGTAACGGTTCCCAGGTAGATGTCGATAAGAAGGCCGATGAGGTAAACCCATCCGAACTCCTACTGAGCCTGAATGTGACAATCTCCGTACAGTCCGGTCTGTTCGTCTGAGAATATCGCATGGCGGGCCTAGGGGGCGGTAAACGTCAGTCCCCTAATAGCGGTACAAGTCTTGTCGGAGTGTAGCCCAGAACACCCTGAGATAACAATGGAAAACCTACCAGTATATCTCGCTTGCCCTGGTCAGGGACTTTGTGTAATGGCTCTCCTAGATACAGCGCGATATCAACCCCCAATACCGGGAGAGACGAATCCTATCTAATCATCACTGCCTCCAAGTGCTTCGGGACTGCACCCAACTACTACCTGTTTGCACGACTCCTTTGAGCCGTGGTAGGGTAGTAATCAAAGAACAGTGGGAACACACTCGAGGCAAAATGACGGTGTCAAGTCAGCGGACTAAGCTGTACTCATGTCACCTGGGAACTGATAACTGACGATAGGTATAGTACCAACCAATAGTTCCCGACGAGTCCTGTCCAGTGTACTCGTAACCTAACGAGCACCCGCATACTATCTCAAGTACGACGTACTGACGGCTGTGGGATAGACCATCTCCCCTGCTGGGATGAGAAGCGCATACACTAGTCTACTCCAGAGTATCGATACCGCGTCTCGATAATCCAACGACTAGGGACCTGTATAAGGATGTGCTTGTAGATTACCCAGCCCCCACTAGTGTGACTGCCATCACAACGCTGGTAATCAAGCAAAGATCCTAAGGGCTCCACTAATGTGTATAGGCGATATGCAAAAAGAAACACATGCACACATTGAAGTAGAAACAAACCAAGTAGCATACTACCATTTCGAGCAAGATTTTCTATACAACTGTGAATATCCCAAGCTTCCATCAAGTAATATACAAACTAGTATGATACAGTAATGGCCTCTAGGGCATATACACTAACAGAAGGTACATCTTGAGGCTATCCGCAGCCTCCTGGAGGGACATCATCAGCAGACTGCTATCTTGATGAACCGTCTTGAGGCAGAAGCACCTGAGGTGAAGCAATTCAGGGCCTTGCACCCTAAGCAGTTCTCAGGAAAAGAGAGCCCCTTAGAAGCTGAGGAATGAAATCAAAGTATTGAAGATGATCTGGCAACAGCACAAGTGCCAGATATCGCTTGGGTTCGATTTGCAAAGCTGCATCTCACTGATAATGCACGGGTTTGGTGGAAGGCGAAAGAAACCCGTCTCATCCAACCGATCAAATGGAAGACTTTCCGCGATATGTTCGACGCAAAGTACTTCCCCGAGACTGCCAGATTCGACATGAAACAACAGTTCATCCACCTACAACAGGGTTCAATGTGGACCAAATCAGTGGATGAGTACGATGTTGAGTTTACCATGCTCAGTCGGTAAGATACGTCTCAATATTTCGATTTTAAAATATCACATAATACACAGCTAACACAATACCTTAACAGATTCGCGGCACACCTAATACCGATGGATGAGATCAGAGCCCGACGATTCCAACAAGGGTTAGATCCGGAGATCCAGGCTGCATTAGCCACAGGAGATTTCCCGACTCATGAATTGGCTCTGAAAGCGGCCCGTTGATATGAGACGGTGGTAAAGATGAGGGGCAGATCTCAGTCTGCCGGGATGAAGCGTCATGCTAACCAGATAGCAGGAGGAGCCTCTTCAAGGACACCTTTTGTGCCAAGGAGACCGGGAGTACCAAACAACCGGCCTAGCGCAGCCTTTTGCACCTATTGCAGGAGGGATGGACATTTGATGAAAGATTGCCGGCAAGCAAATCGCCTTTGCTTAGTCTACGGCTCAGCTACTCATGACATTGGGTCTTGTCCTCATAGACACAACCCATATGCTGCACCCAGACCAGCAATCACTTACCCACAGCGCCCAGCCATCCAGGCAACTGCTCCACGACTTGCACTACCTGCTCCACCTCCTCGTGGACTGACTGCACCTCCTCCTCGTCAGTTCCATCAAGCTCAAAGGAACCCACCTCAAGGACCAAGGAATGAACAGAGGAATGCTCTTCCAGCAAAGAAGAATGTGCCGAGGCGACAGGCTTTCACAATGACCGTGGAAGAAGCTGAAGCCACCGGCCAAGTCATCACTGGTAACACTTCCCTTTCAGTTCATAGAGATACCTATATATCTTTTCCTTATACCTAAAACACATCCCATATAACTTAGATACAATCTTAGTAGCCTCACTTCCTGCACTCGCACTCTTCGATACTGGAGCATCTCATTGCTTTGTGTCGCAACGGTTCGTCCGAACTCATGCGATTCCAGTCACACCGCTTGTATCCAGCTGGAATGTCAGTTCAGGGAACGACGTTCTAAAGGAAGCAATAGGATACAGCCTGTGTCCATTGGTCGTCTGCAGCAGAGAATTCTATGCTGACTTCAAGGTGCTGGACATACCGAACTTCGACGTCGTCTTGGGTATGGATTGGCTAGGAACATTCTATGCTACCATCGACCGTCGTCAAAGGAGGGTAGTATTCGAGATTCCAGAGCATCCGGTCTTTTATTTCAAAAGTGGAGACCGTACCCTGGAGCCAAGTATTTACAAGGCGAAACCAAAGAAGGCGGTGATTGCGGCAATTCAAGCGGAGGAAGGATCAAAGCCAGAAGTGGTTCGAGAGTTCGATGATATGTTTCCTGACGATATATCAGGTTTGCCTCCCGATCGAGCTCTTGACTTCTGTATTGATTTAATACCAGGAGCACAACCGGTAATCAAAGCACCGTATCGACTAAGTCCGGAAGGTTTAAAGGAGGTTCAAACTCAGTGGGACGAATTATTGGCGAAAGGATGGATTCATCCCAGCACTTCCAGTTGGGGATGACCAATTTTGTTCGTAAAGAAGAAGGAAGGTTCATACAGAATGTGCATTGATTATAGAGTCTTGAACGAAGTAACGATAAAGAACAAGTATCTGCTACCGCGCATCGACGATCTATTCGATCAGCTAAGTAGATCTTGTGTTTTCTCTAAGTTAGATCTTCGTTCGGGTTATCATCAGGTGAAGGTCAAGGAATCTGATATCCATAAAACGGCATCCAGAACTCGCTATGGTCATTACGAATTTCTTGTGATGCCATTTGGAGTGACCAACGCACCAGCAATATTCATGAACCTGATGAATCAAGTTTTTCGAGAGTACTTAGACAGATTTGTTGTCATCTTCATCGACGACATCCTGGTGTATTCTAAGAGTCAGAAGGAACACGCCGAACACTTGAGAATTGTCCTGGAAACCCTACGACAGCATCAATTATATGCCAAATACAGCAAGTGTGAGTTTTGGCTAGATCAAGTTGGTTTTCTCGGACATATTGTATCGGGCGAAGGAATTTCTGTAGATCCAGCGAAAGTTTCAGCAGTAAGCGAATAGCCGACACCGAAGTCAGTGAAGGACATTCGAAGTTTCTTGGGTCTAGCTGGATATTACCGAACGTTCATTGAAGGATTTTCGAAGATTGCAACACCCTGACCAAGCTCATACGTAAAGATGAAGAATTCGTGTGGTCAGAAGCATGCGAACAAGTTTTCGTAGAACTCAAGACAAGATTGACATCAACGCCTATTCTCGTTATACCGGACCAATCTGGAGGTTTCGAAATGCATTGTCATGCATCCGGTAAGGGATTAGGATGTGTTCTACATCAGCACGGTAAGGTTGTGACTTATGCTTCAAGACAGCTGAAGATTCATGAGCGCAATTATCCAACGCATGATTTGGAGTTAGTGGCCGTAATCTTTGCTATTAAGACTTGGCGCTATTATCTTCTTGGTGAACGAGTGAACATATACACAGATCACAAGAGTCTGAAATATTTGTTTACTCGGAAGGAGCTTAATATGCGGCAGAGACGATGGTTAGAACTCATGGCGGACTTCGACATCAACCTGCAATATCATCCCGGAAAGGTGAATGTGGTACCTGATGCCCTTAGTCGTCAACCATTAGCAATGAATCTCACCGCTCAGTAGAAGCTTCAACAAGACTTGTATCAGATGGAGATTGAAGTGATCATGCCAGGTAACGCTTCAAGTTTGATAAACTTACAAGTTCAATCTACCATTGTCAATCAGATCAAAGCAGCTCAAGCAAGTGATGCTACGTTGCAAAAGATCAGAGAACAAGTATAGAATGGACTTAGAACAGATTTCATCATCCATGAAGATGGATCTTTAAGATACGGCAGCAGACTGTGTGTACCAAAAGGTTCTGTTCGAGACGAGTTAATGAAAGAAGCCCACAGCTCTCCCTACTCAGTACACTCTGGAGGTACAAAGATGTACAAGGATCCGCATCAAAATTACTGGTGGCATGGAATGAAACATGAAGTAGCCAGAAGCGTCGCTAAATGCTTGGTGTGTCGGCAAGTAAAGGCTGAACATCACAGGACTGCTGGATTACTTCAACCGTTATCTATCCCAGAATGGAAGTGGCAACACATCACGATGGATTTTATGACTGCACTTTCTCGCAGCACAAAGGGTAACGATGCGGTATGGGTTATTATGGACCGACTCACAAAGTCGGCTCACTTCATCCCATTTCGAGTTGGCCAATCTGTTGAGACATTAGCAAGGAAGTATATGGAGGTAAGAAACTAAGTAAGATTTTAAACTCTTCAAATATATACTATCTCTGATACCCATGAACTCATATAGGAGATTGTGAGACTTCATGGAGTACCGGTCTGCATCGTCTCCGATCGTGACACTAGATTTCGATCGCAATTTTGGCAAAGTCTGCAAGTGAGCTTGGGAACAAGTCTGAACTTCAGCACGGCTTATCATCCACAAACTGATGGTCAGTCTGAGCGAACTATTCAGATCTTGGAGGATATGCTCAGAGCGTGTATGCTAGACTTCGGAGGATCGTGGGAAGATCACCTACATATTATTGAGTTTTCATACAACAACAGCTACCAAGCAAGCATAAGAATGGCACCTTTTGCAACACTATATGGAAGGAAGTGTCGATCGCCATTAAGTTGGGACGACATCGGAGATAGAGAACTCCTTAGACCTAAGATGATAGTAGCAACTGTTGACGTAGTTCGTACCATCAGGGAAAGAATGCGCATAGCCCAAGATCGACAGAAGCACGGGGCTGATGCAAAGCGCCGTCATTTGGAGTTCCAGCCGGGAGATCATGTATTTCTGAAGATATCTCCAAATTGTGGAATGATTCGTTTTGGATGACGGGGTAAGCTAAGTCCAAGGTACATTGAGCCGTTCAACATACTCGAACGAGTCGGTGAAGTGGCTTTTCGCTTGGCACTTCCACCTTCATTGGAAGGAGTGCACAATGTGTTCCACATATCCCAACTCAGAAGGTATGTGAGTGACCCCAGCCATGTACTTGATCACTCCGAACTCACTATACAACCAGACTTATCTTGTGAACAGCAACCTGTTGAGATCCTGGATAGAAAAGTGAAGTCACTTCGGAACAAGGATGTCAACTTGGTTCGAATGATGTAGAGAAAGGACACACCAGGAGAATCAATATGGGAAAGGGAAGATGAGATGCGTGCAAGATACCCTCACTTATTTGTAAACTAGTCCTTAAATTAAATTGTAAATTTCGAGAACGAAATTTTTGTAAGGAGGGTATACTGTAACAACTCCAATTTCTATGTACAGAAAATTCATTAAAAGTTAATGTACACTTGGGGTATTTGATTTCCTATGAATGCTATAAGAATTTGTTTTGCTTTAGAACAGCAAGACGGAGCTTGTAGCTCATTGGTAAGACCTTGCACTACTGAGACAAAGCACCAGAGTTCAAATCCCATCAGCCACGTTATCTTTTTGTTTTAATTTCTTTTAATATTTTTAGAAGCCCAAGGGTCTTCACGTGCACAACTCGTAAAACCAAGAGTCACACTCAAAACAAACAGATATAAATTAATATTCAGACCGTCAGGGTCACATGGCCCCAATCCAAGCCCCCATCTCCATGATTGGACCGGCAAGAATTGATCTGGGGCCGGCGCCGCCGGATTTTCCAAGCCTAAACCCAAAATTTTTCTTTTACCCTAAACCTTTAGACCCCCCCCCATAACTCCAGTATTGCTTATTTACTCTGCACATTTACGGAGAATAATACAACCCTTCAAATTCCATTTTAATGCAAATTTTTAATGCAATATGTAAGTCGATGTCGCGCACCCCACGTATTCGCGGGGAGGCGGAATTTGCAAAAAATGATTTTTACGGGCTTCGCAGCACCGACTAGAACCAAGGATTGACCATAAACCCTAGCTAGCAAACTACATGAAATTTAACTACTCGGAAAGAATATTATACCTCATGATACAAGTCCTTCGGGTCTTCTCCGCTGTCCTCCTCGTCATCATAGACTCCGAGGATCGATCCGGATCGTAGCTTCCTCGTTGGCTTCCTCGAGTCAAAGACGATCCACCCGAGAGTCTATAGTCCGAGCTCTAACCTCAAATCCGAGGTAATTAGAGCAACTAGCTTGCTAAACTAGATGGCCTAGGTGATGTAGAGAATGAAGATGGATTTATTTGTCGCTTGGAACCCTAGTTTACTCAACTCATGAGTCCTTAAGGGTTGAAAGTTGAGAGGAAGAAGAAGAGAGCTAACTTGAGGAAAGAGAAATGGTTTTTGATAATCATAAAAAATGAGATGACTCACTTGATATGACTACAAGCATGGCAAGAAAATATCTCACCCAAAATATCTAGTGCCACAAAATATCTCACAAGAAATATCTAAGTCAAAGAGTCAAACCAAGTCAAGTGGTCAAACTAAGTCAAGTAGTCAAAACAAATAGCCATACCACAATTATCATTTATAAAAATAATAAATACTTTCCTCCACTTCATAATTATTTTAATCAAGTCAATGGACAAAACCATAATGAGGTGTCTCCTTCTATGCCCCTCTCATCCGTATATGCATACCCGCATCGGTGTTCCGAGAAACACGAATACAAAGAGACGAAACCGATCCATCAATATAATACTAGGATCCGGCTTAAACCAAAGCCCACTAGGATTATCCGCCCGAACATCATACACGCACAAGTGCACGTACGTGATCGAAGCTCTGCCGTAAAACCATACGGCCTCTACATCTTTCGCCCGATGCAGGGAAACTCTCTGTGTGGGACTCTAAAGACTCGACAATACGCTGGCAGTAGGTTTAACCACAAGCCGCAAGCGGTACTAGCTGCACGTAACGGCTATCCAGGTATCTGTTGATAAGAAGGCCGATGAGGAAACCCATTCGAACTCCTACTGAGCCTGAATGTGACAATCTTTATACAGTCCGGTCTGTTCGTCTAAGAGTATCGCATATCGGGCCTAGTGGGGCGGTAATCGTCAGACCCCTAATAGCGCAATAAGTCATGCCAGAGTGTAGCCCAAAACACCCTGAGAAACTACTGGAATATCTACCAATAAATCTCGCTTGCCCTAGCTAGGGACTTTGTGTAATGGTTTTCCAAACACAGCACGATATCAACCCCCAATACCGGGAAAGACGAATCCTATCTAACCGCCACTGCCTCCAAGTGCTTTGAGACTGCACCCAACTACTACCTGTTTTCATGACTCTTTTGAGCCGTGGTAGGGTAGTAATCAAAGTACAGTGGGAACACACTCGAGACGAAGTAGCGGTGTCAAGTCGACGGACTAAACTGTACTCATGTCACCTGGAAACTGCTACCCGACGATAGGTATAATACCCACCAACAGTTCCCGATGAGTCTTGTCCAGTGTACTCGTAACCTAACGAGCACCTGCATACTATCTCCAGTATGACGTACTAATGGCTGTGGGACAGACCATCTCCCCTGCTGGGATGAGAAGCATATACACTAGTCTACTCTGGAGTATCGATGCCCCGTCTCGATAATCCTACGACTAGAGACCTGTATAAGGATGTGCTTCTAGACTACCCAGCCCCCACTAGTGTGACTGCCATCACAATGCTGGTAATCAAGCAAAGATCCTAAGGGAACTACTAATATGTATAAGCGATATGGTAAAAGAAACACATGCACATATTGAGATAGAAACAAACCAAGTAGCATACTACCATTTTGAGCAAGACTGTCAATACAACTGTGAATATCCCAAGCTTCCATTAAATAATATACAAACCAGTATGATACAATAATGGCCTCTAGGGCATACATCACTAACAATCTCCCACTTGCACTAGGGCCATGTGCGGCGTATCGCAGACCTATCATCTCGATCATCCGCTCGAACTCTGTCTGAGGGATGGCCTTCGTGAGTGGATCTGCAGTGTTATTCTCCGTATCTACTCTCCTCACCTCGATCTCCCGGCGATCTACGATCTCCCTGATCATGTGGTACCGCCTCAAAATGTGTCTGGACTTTTGATGGGACCTGGGTTTCTTCGCTAAAGTTATAGCGCCGTTGTTGTCACAATACAGAGGTATTGGATCAACAATGGTCGGAACCACATGAAGTTCTGTAAAGAACTTCTTCATCCAGACAGCTTCTTTTACGGCATCGCAAGTAGCTATGTACTCCGCTTCCATCGTCGAGTCAGCAACGGTGTCCTTCTTGGAACTCTTCCAACAGACCGCCCCTCCATTAAGGGTAAAGACATAACACGACATGGAATTGGAGTCATCCTTGTCACTCTGGAAGCTGGAGTCAGTAAAGGCTTCGATCTGGAGGTCTTTTACGCCATAAACTAAGAACGTCTCCTTAGTCCTTCTCAGGTACCTGAGAATATTCTTTACTGCTATCCGGTGCTTCTTCCTTGGGTTTGACTGATACCGGCTTACAACGCTCAATGCGTATGCTACATCTGGTCTGATACACAACATCGCATACATTATAGAGCCTACCGCAGATGCGTAGGGTATAGTTGACATGCGAGCCCTTTCTAAATCAGTCTTTGGAGACATCTCTTTGGAGAGGGTGATTCCGTGACAAGCCGGTAGATTACCGTGCTTTGAATCTTCCATACTGAATCTTTTCAGTATGGTGTCGATGTACCTTGACTGTGAAACTCCCACTATCCGTTTAGATCTATCATGATAGATCTGGATCCCCAGAATGTATGAGGCATCACTGTAACGTTTTGAAAATCGTTTCGGTGAAATTTCGGAAAAACGGTAAAATAAGGGGGTTTTCTGTAAAAAGTCAAAATGCAAATATCTTTATTATAAAATTAAATATACATATTCTAGCTATGTAATTGCTAGTATTTGGTGTTTATTGAGCCACTGCTGAAATTTCAAATTTTCTGAAAAATTTTCCGAAATTAATTATTTTAATATTATTTTAAGCCGGTAAGAAAATACATTAAATTAGCGATAAATACAAATTTAAATGGGCTAATTTTAATCTTTAAAATCATGTTAATTAAAATCTAGTTGTAATATAATTTTTTAGTATTTTATTTCAAGTTTTAATTGGTTTATTTTATGGAAAACAAAAATATAGTTATTTTGAACTAAAACTTGCAAATATGGTATTGTGGGGGGTCTTTTTGCATAGAATTTTTTTGTAAAGTCTCTCACACTCACCCTCACTCCCCTTGGGCGGCCCCACACTATTGTAGCAGCCCAAGAATTTTATTTCCCTCTTTTTGACCTTAAATCATGTGAGAAATGGGTTAAAATAAGGTTTATATATATAGTAAAGTAGGTGGGGGTATTATGGTAATTGGAAGGGGCTTTGACTTGGATCTTTTGGCATCATCCCCTCACCTTTTTCCCCTCTTCCTCTGCTAAAACCAGCAGCACAGCCCCCCCTCCATTTCTTCTTCTTTTTTCTCTTCAAATTTCCATCAAAAAATAATCCAAAATGCTTCAAAAATTCCACAAAATCAAAATCTAATCCCTACCCATTTTTACTTGACCATTCTAGTATGGATCTTGGTGAAGGGAAGCATGTTTGGGAGGCTAGATTTGTGCTAGATTTCAAGATGATTGTGGGGGTAAATTCTTAACCTTATGTCTAATTGTTGTTTGAATACTTTAAATCTAGCATAATTAGTTAATAGTTTGGGATTAATTGAATGTTTTGAAAAATATAGTAAAGGTTTGTGATTTCAATTAGGGTTTTTATCATATCATTAGAGATGCAAGGTTTAGTTTAACATCTTAATGTATGTAAAACCTAGTTTGGTTGATTAAATTGCACTTGTTATATGTAATTTGTCCAAATTGCTTAAATTGCAAACTAGGTTTTTGTAAACCTTGAATTTGATTAAAAGAAAAATGTAATTAGGTTTTTCTTGACTTCAATAACATTATTAAGTGTGGTTTAATGTCTTTAGTTCATGAAAATCCTAGCTAAATTGTTGTTTGTGCATTTTTGCTATAAAATTGTTAAAATTTGGGTATATTGTAAACTAGAATTTTAGGGCTAAAGAAATTTAATGAGATTAAATAATGGAAATGGTTTTTATGACTTATTTAAGATGTTTAATAAGTATTATGGCCATTAAATTTGTTCAAACGTCGAGTTTTGTACTAAAACGGGTAATTTGTACTTGCTAGATTTTCGGAAAAATGGCTTTTAAAGTGAATTTGGGGTTTTTGTGAATTTTAAGCTATTTTATATTATAATTAGTGCTTGTGATTGTACAAATGAGTGTGTTTAGGTTTTTCTCGATGGTTTGGCGTTTGTACGCGGACGTCGAGGGTTTTTGGGTTGATTTGTGAAAGCAACCATAGGTTTTGACCTATGTGGGTTTCGTGTGTCGTTTTGATCATGAATCGGATTTTAATGCGATACGGTGCGTTATGATATGTAGGTACCCATGTGGACTTCGAGACGACAAGCAAGCGCGTGGCGACGTCGGCACCGGCGAGCGAGGACCAGGTGAGTAGATTTATATCTACGGGGAGAAGTCGGGTGGATGGCGTATAGCACCCCCGCAGTTCGTGGTGATGTATACGAATACGTATACACACGTTTACTGATTATATATTATTTGAGTTTATTGATGATAAATATGGATGGTTTAGTATCGCGAAACCCTAGAGTAGTGGTCGCACCATACATGCACACACACACCCATACTTGTATACATTCTTCTTCCATTTGTGTTTACGGGAATATATATAGTTATGTGTTCACATGGATATGGGACTGTGTGTTCACATACGGATTTGAGGATGATACTTGGGACTGAGATGAGTCGATGAGATTTGTGTTGAGGTTGTGATATCGGTGATATGGCAGGATTCGTACTTGAGGTACGTCCTGGTGTTATAGCGGATCTTGGGGCGGCGATACGGGTGAATAGTGTTATAAATAAAATGGTCGACATGTGATCGTGATATGAGACATGATATGCTAGGATATTGATATTAGGCCGTATCGGGCGATGTATACCCCTTGATGATGATATGTGCTGACGATATCGGTTTATACGAGATTGTCGATCAGTAGTCAGATCATGAGTATATTGAGGATATTAGTATTGTACTAGACATAGGTCAGTACCCTAGACTATGATCTTGGATAAAGAGGATACCAGAGGAATAGTGTGAGGAATATGATATTGACCCGTACCCAGATTTGGGGATGCCGTACGACGGATTTACGTACGAGCTATATCTTGATGATTGATCTGCACTCTTGACTTGGGATGTCTGATTATAGATATGGTATCGGATATGATATTATTGAGGCGGGATCACCGACTAATATATATACAGGTATGTATATGTATCGACTCAGATGTTAGGCGGTTCCTTACCTGTAATCCAGCTTATTAGCTTAGCCCTTTAGTTTAGTTTAGTTATTAGATTAGATTCGACTCCTACCTATTTCAAAAGCTAACGAATCGTGGGTATTTTAAAAGACAGGTCAAGGGATCCTACGGATATTTCAAAAGACGTATCTTTTCTCAAAAACATCGTAGCCCATATTTTCAAAACCCCACGATTCGTGTTATTTTCAAAAGGCACCATTGTAGGACTTTTATTAGGTTAATGCAGATTAGTTATCGTTGCGTCTAGTATTCAGCTCCCGCTCATTATTGTGGTTCGCTCCGCATCGCATGCTTATATTATGTTTCATATTCTATTGTTGATATCATGTGGTTAGGACACCAGCACTGTAACCCTTCGAAAATCGTTTAGGCAGTTTTTCGGTAATCGGCTAATTTTTCGGCTTTTTCCGTAAAAAGTCAAAATAGGTATTTTTCATTGTAGACCTAATTATACAAAATTTAGATAAGATATTACTATAATTTTGTCGCTAAAATGTCACTTATAATTATCTAGTTAAATAAAAAATAAATCGTAATTAATTTTTTTTATTATTTTAAGCCTTTTTAAATACATTAAATTAGTGATAAATACAAATTTAATTAGGTAAATTTCATAATTAGGAGTCTTTATAAGCTAAAATATGGTGTTAATAAAATTATATCATGACTTGCAAACTTTTGGTTTTAGGGTGGGAAATTTAATGGAAAAATGGTGTAAAATGAGGTTTTTTTTGTAAATTGTTGATATGAAGCATTAAATGAGAACATGGGGTGTTTATTGACCTAGAAACTTCCCCAAATTTCCCCACACCCTCCTCCTCTTCCTGCTGGTCGAATTTCAGCAGCTCCCCCTTCATTTCTCACTTCATTTCTTGCTTCATTTCTTTGCTAAAATTCAATGAAAATTCACAAATTTCCATCTCCATTCAAAGCTAAACCCTAATCCACTCTCTCCTCACCCAAATTAGTTCAAAAACTTGATGAAAGGAGGCTTCTTGGTGACTTGATCAAGCTAGGGTTCAAGCTTGTGAGGTGAAGATTCTAATCTTTTTGTTAACTTGTAGTTTAAATATGCTAGAATTGAAATTTGAAGTATTAGTTTAGTAGTAAATGTTTGTTTAGGAAAATCAAGAGAAGGATTTGATTTTAAATTAGGGTTTGTAGCATGGTGGTTGGATTTAAGTTAGGGTTTGGTTATCTAATTGATTGGAGTGGTTAATAGTGTAGTGTTATGCTCGCTAAATCGATAAAATGTCGATGTTTGCATCGAATCGGTAAGCAAATTGCTTACTAGATTTTTACAAAAATTAGAATGCGATCAAATTGTGTTATGTTAGCGATATAATTAGCTTCGTATAGGACTATTAGAGTGCTCGAACGCGGGGTTTTGTCTAGTCGGGTTTTAGTTTTGTCGATTTCCCCGAAATGCTGATTCTAGTTAACGATTAGCGATTTTCGTGCGTTTTCCCGCGCACCGAGTGCGTGTTATGTTTAATTCGAGAGCGTCGATATTTGTATAATGTGACTTGCATCGTTTTAGGTTATGTAATCTTATGCTTGGTGTTGTGCAAATATAGGATCGGTCGGGGAAACATCGGACACGGCACGTAAAGGCAAGGCGGTGGTCGGATCGGATTAGCGGGGATTTCAGGTGAGTAGATGTATTCATCTATAGGGGAATCGTCTGAATGGCGCGAGGTGCCCCCTAGTTAGTATTACCCTACTTTTTGCAAGATTCATATTGTTAGCTAGCTTATCCATTCATGTACACTGCATACCCTTATAGCGAACAGTATATTAGATTGCATGGACATTCATCTATACTTATGCGATATCACTTTGTAGGACACGAACACCATTACCATTGGCATCTGTTGCACGCGCACTATTCATGTGACACACACCCCTTTGGTAATTGCCATCCCACGTGCACTATAGAACCTGTTTATCATAATATCGCCACTTGCATTCATACTTGATATATGAAATTGCATAGCATACGTATACCTCGCATCATCATCATATTTATATAGATTTCTAGCAAAATTCACATCGTATGCATTGATATCATAGACATTTATCATATATAACATGTGGACATTATGATTTTCTTGAGGATTTCAGTATTGCTGCGATTTCTGGATTTTTGGGGAAAACCGCAAGAATTTAACAAAACCTAATATTTATCATTTTCAAAACAAAGTTGCGGTTTTCTCATGATGTATGTGTCATCCACCATGAGTTTTCATGTTTTCTGTTGGATTTCGAGACCCGATTCGAGGAGTGGATGAACCATCTCGGGTACATGGTGGGCCCGGTATGGTACCCCGGGGCAAGAAGATCGAGTTGTAGACGATGAGCCTGGCAGGGGAAGACTACCTACCGGTGATGTCTGGCGCGGTGGATATCCGGAGGATACCGACCGTTGTCGTGAGATTTATGATATGGGCCGATCCGGATTGACGGAGCCCGATTTTGAGACAGATATGATTCATATTTGGTGTCGATGCTTGACACGAGTTTTCAGATGATTTCGTGATGATACTTAGCTATTATACAGATATTCATTTTCTAAAGTTAAGAATTCAATACCCTTAGCATTTAAAACACTTAAAGATTTAGTAATGACATTGCATACCTGTGCATGCATACTAGAGATATTATATCACATATGGACATGCATGTTATGGTGCATTGCGTGCATTCTTACGATTGCCTTATTAGATGTTATATTTACTCACGAGCTGGCAACTCACCCCTGTTGTGCCACAGTATCTTGCAGGTCGGACTCATCAGTCTTGTAGCGGCGGCTATCTTATCATAAGCTCCTTTTGCTCAGACTCGCGACATCGCCTGTAGGTAGGTTGCGAGCACACTTTATTTCTTTTTGCTTTATCATTGTATCTAGTATTCTCCATCTACCACTTTATATTGTATATGCGACCTAGTGATGAGACTGAGAGATTGTATATATGTGGTTTCTTTTGGGTCGAGCTCACTTGAGCCGGCGTTGTGTTTTCTGATATTTTGCGTTTCTTTATGCTCTTTTCTTGATACTACTATTATATTGCATGTGGTTGTGATCCACCTTGGGCGAAGAGTTAGCTCCCGCTTGGGGATGCCATTTTTATGATTACAGGTTTATTATCTTGTTGTACCCATTTTGGGGGATAGAAAATACAGGGGAGACTCTGCCGAAATTTTTGGGAATTTTTGATGTTTTTTTTTGGATTCTATGCAACTTAATTGATTTAAAAACCATTGTTATTAAAGGTTTTCCTTCACTCGCTTTTGATTTTGGTTTAGATTTTTCTGGGCTTTGGCTGACTTAGGTTACGGTACGCCTTTAGACGTCTCGTAATCTAAGTGCCAGTCACTTTCCGTACTTTCGGGTCATGACACAGTTGGTATCAGAGCGTAGGTTTTACCTTTCTGAGTGTAGGACGACCTTGGTAGATGGAGTAGGTGACTTAAGCAGAGTGGCGTACCGTGGGTATGATCCGCGGCATACTTACGATACGGTACTCCGCCTAAGTGACCTTAGGACATAATTGCTTGTATTTCCTTTCTTGATTCCTTGCATTCCTTGATTCAATTGCAATGTCCTTATCAGTCATGTTTCTTATTCCAGCTTCGATGCCGCCAAAGACTACGAGAGCTCAGTGGGCTGCCGCTAGGGATGAGATTCGGGCGGGCCCGTCTGAGGCGAGGATCGAGCGGGATGATACGCCTGTCCCTCAGGGTCATACTGATCCGCCTTATCCTGACCGTATTGCCAGACTAGAGGCCGGCATGCAAGAGTTGCGACAGATGATAGGATCTTTAGTTGAGTCCAGTCGGGCACAGAGATCCGAGGACATTCCTTCCACCGCACAGACCACGATCGTACCTGCTGCACAGATGGTCACTCCTGCTGCTACTACGGAGACTATCCCTGTTTCACTACAGGAGTTCATGAGATTGAGACCTCCAGCTTTTACCGGTACAGATGCGACAGAGGACCCACAGGCATTTCTTGATAGGATGGCTCGGATTTGCCGTTCGTTGAGGTGTTCTGATGATAGATTGGTGGAGTTTGCGAGTTTTCGTCTGGAGGGTCTTGCCCAGACATGGTACGACTCAGTAGAGAGAGGCCGAGCTGCAGGTCTACCTTCTATGACCTGGGATGAGTTTACAGCTGCATTTCTTGCCCGTTTTCTTCCGGAGAGTGTCCGAGATGCTCGAGCCCGTAGTTTTGAGTCTTTGCGCAAGACTCCTGGGATGACAGTGTCGGAGTATGGTATACAGTTTATCCAGTTGTCTCGATATGCTCCGTACCTAGTCGACACAGAAAAGAAGAGAATAAAGAGGTTTGTACGAAGGCTTGATACATAGCTATTCCTTGCCATCGGCACCCAGCGCTTTGATACATACGCTGCCGCGATGGATGCAGCCGTACTTTTGGAGGAGCGTATTTCTGAGACTCCGGTCGTTTCTGGGCCGAAGAGGATCCATACTGATACGCCAGCTCAGCGGCAGATGGGTAGACACCACGATAGATTATTTCCGGGAGATGGTGGAAGCAGAGGATTGAGACGAGGTCGGTTATTTGGTTCATATCCACAGACCCAGCAGTCGTCTCCAGGATGTTTTCGGTGTGGGAGTCAGTATCACCGTGTCAGAGACTGTACCATGGGACGCCAGGGAGCGGCGACAGTCCCGCATGTGACCTTACCACCCTCACCACCTTCTCAGAGAGCTTTACTTCCTACTCCTGATGATGCTTCACGCCAGCCAGATGCTTCTAGAGGCCGTGGGCGTGGCGGTCCGGTTCAGAGAGGACGAGGCGACAGAGGCAGAGGCAGAGGCAGAGGTAGAGGCAGAGGACAGCCAGCTATTAGTGGTGGGCAGGCCCGAGTGTTCGCGTTGACTCCTCAGGATGCACAGGCATCCAATGCCGTCGTGACAGGTACTCTACCAGTATGTTCTTTTGATGCACGGGTATTATTTGATCCAGGCTCCACACATTCCTATGTTTCCACGTATTTTGCACCGAGGTTGGGCCGAGAGTCTTCTCCGTTAGATCAGCCACTTGTCGTTATCATCCCGGTAGGCGAGTCTTTTGTTGCCCGTTTTGTGTACCGATCGTGTTCCGTTCGTATCGGGGAGAGAGATTCTTCAGTTGATTTGATTCTCCTCGATATGCTAGACTTTGACGTTCTTCTTGGTATGGACTGGCTAGCCACCTGTTATGCATCCGTGGACTGCCGTGAAAAAGCAGTCAGATTCAGTTTTCCTGGTGAGCCGGTTCTTATTATTCAGGGAGATCGTAGTGCTACCCTTCCCAGCTTGATTTCTTCTCTTCGTGCTGGTCAGCTCTTAAGAAAAGGGTGTCAGGGATTCTTAGCCTATATTTGTGATACTCACTCCATAGAGGTTTCGTTGGACCAGGTCCCTGTTGTGAGAGAGTTTCCTGATGTATTTCCTGACGAGCTGCCTGGTCTGCCACCAGAGCGCGAGATTCAGTTCTGTATTGACTTGATCCCCGGCACGGGGCCTATCTCTATACCGTCTTATCGGATGGCCCCGGCGGAGCTGAGAGAGCTAAAGGATCAGTTACAGGACTTGCTGGACAAAGGGCTTATCCGACCGAGTGTGTCACCTTGGGGTGCTCCCGTCTTGTTTGTTAAGAAGAAGGACGGAAGTATGTATTTATGCATTGATTATCGTCAGCTGAACCGGGTTACTGTGCGGAACAGGTATCCCCTACCCCGCATTGATGACTTATTTGATCAGCTCCAGGGTGCAGGGTTCTTCTCGAAGGTTGATTTACGGTCAGGTTATCACCAGTTGCGGGTTCGGAAGGAGGATATTCCGAAGACCGCTTTTCGTACTCGATATGGTCATTACGAGTTCTTGGTGATGTCGTTCGGGCTCACCAATGCCCCGGCAGCATTTATGGATTTGATGAACCGCGTATTCAAGCCGTATCTCGACCAGTTCATCATTGTGTTCATTGACGACATCTTGGTTTATTCTCGGAGCCGGGAGGAACATGAGCAGCACTTACGTATCACCTTGCAGACTTTAAGGGAGCATCAGCTGTTCGCCAAATTCTCCAAGTGCGCATTCTGGTTAGACAGTGTCGACTTCTTGGGTCATGTGGTGATGAGAGATGGTATTTGTGTGGACCCGAAGAAGATCGAGGCAGTTCAGCGTTGGCCTAGACCAGTATCAGTTACAGAGGTTCGCAGCTTTCTAGGTCTGGCCGGCTATTATCGACGTTTTGTCCAGAATTTCTCCCGCATTGCTGCACCTTTGACCGGGTTGACCCGGAAGGGGGTTTCTTTTGATTGGACCCAGGCATGTGAGGATAGTTTCCAGCAGTTGAAGACTCATCTGACTACTGCACCAGTGTTAGCATTGCCTTCAGGATCAGGCGGGTTCGTGGTATATTGTGATGCTTCTAGAGTGGGGCTGGGATGTGTGTTGATGCAGCACGACAGAGTTATCACGTATGCTTCTCGGCAGCTGAGGAAACACGAGCAAAACTACCCCACCCATGATTTAGAGATGGCTGCAGTGGTATTTGCACTTAAGATCTGGAGACATTACCTATACGGTGAGTCATGCCAGATATTCACTGACCACAAGAGTTTGAAGTATATCTTCCAGCAGCGAGATTTGAACCTGAGACAGCGCCGTTGGATGAAGCTGGTGAAGGATTATGACTGCGAGATTCTATACCATCCGGGCAAGGCGAATGTGGTGGCAGATGCTTTGAGTAGGAGGCCCGGAGGTAGCTTATCTTGTTTGAGCGCAGTACAGATGCAGTCGACGGCGGATTGGCAGGTGTTATATGATAGCAGAGTGCAGTTCGAGTTTACTCCTACAGGGGGACAGCTGGCCCATTTCAGAGCACGCCCACAGTTACTTGACCGTATCCGCGAGGCACAGTCCGGCGATGCCCGTATTTTAGAGATTATTGAGCAGATTCGGCAAGGCAGAGTTTCTGAGTTCGTGATTGATGATCAGGGGATACTTCGATTTGGGACTCGACTGTGTGTGCCAGATTCAGAGGGACTGAGGCGTGATATTCTCGAGGAGGCACATAGATCAGTATACAGTGTGCATCCAGGTTCCACCAAGATGTACCGTGATTTGAGAGAGGTTTACTGGTGGGACGGGATGAAGAAGGATATTACAGACTTTGTGTCAAGATGCCTGACTTGTCAGCAAGTCAAGGCCGAGCACCAGAGGCCAGCCGGCGAGTTACAGCCTTTGCCCATCCCTGAGTGGAAGTGGGAGCAGGTCTCCATGGACTTCGTTGTGGGTCTACCCAGGACCAGTCGAGGGTACGACTCTATTTGGGTGATTGTGGATCGACTGACGAAAGTGGCTCACTTTCTGCCAGTGAAGACCACTTTTGGATTTTCTCAGTACGCCCAGGTTTATATTGATGAGATAGTGCGACTGCATGGCGTTCCGACTTGCATCGTGTCCGACCGTGGCACCCAGTTTACCAGCCGATTGTGGCAGAAACTCCAGGAAGCATTGGGCACCCGATTGAGTTTTAGCACAGCCTTTCATCCGCAGACCGACGGCCAGTCAGAGCGTACTATTCAGACTCTTGAGGACATGCTCAGAGCTTGTGTTTTAGATTTCGGTGGTAGCTGGTATCGTCATTTGCCTTTGATCGAGTTTTCCTACAATAATAGCTTCCAGGAGACGATTCAGATGGCACCTTTTGAGGCTTTATATGGGAGAGATGTCGATCGCCTGTATGTTGGATAGAGCTCAGGGAGAGCAGTATTTTGGGGCCGCAGATCGTACAGGAGACGACCGAGAAGATACAGCTGATTCGGGACAGGATGAGAGCGGCACAGAGCAGGCAGAAATCATATGCTGACAGGCGCCGTCGCCGACTCGAGTTCGCTGTTGGCGATCATGTTTTCCTGAAGGTCTCTCCGATGAAAGGTGTGATGAGATTTAGGCGGAAAGGAAAGCTGAGTCCTAGATATGTTGGTCCTTTCGAGATCCTAGAGCGTGTTGGTCCAGTCGCTTATCGGTTAGCTCTTCCGCCCAGCTTCCCCGATGTTCACCCCGTATTCCATGTCTCGATGCTCCGCAAGTACCTTCATGATCCTTCCCAGGCGATTCAGCACCAGACGATCCAGCTAGAGCGTGATCTTTCTTTCACCAAGCAGCCGGTGGTCATTTTGGATCGGCAGGTGAAGAAATTGAGGTCGAAGGTTATACCGTCCGTCAAGGTCCTTTGGCGTGGTCCGAACAGCGAGGAGGTCACCTGGAAGACCGAGGTCGAGATGAGGAAGAGATATCCCCATCTTTTTGAAGGTACGCATAGTTAAATTTTAAATTCGGGGACCGAATTTCTTTAAGGGGGAAGATTGTAACCCTTCGAAAATCGTTTAGGCAGTTTTTCGGTAATCGGCTAATTTTTCGGCTTTTTCCGTAAAAAGTCAAAATAGGTATTTTTCATTGTAGACCTAATTATACAAAATTTAGATAAGATATTACTATAATTTTGTCACTAAAATGTCACTTATAATTATCTAGTTAAATAAAAAAAAAATCGTAATTAATTTTTTTTAATATTATTTTAAGCCTTTTTAAATACATTAAATTAGTGATAAATACAAATTTAATTAGGTAAATTTCATAATTAGGAGTCTTTATAAGCTAAAATATGGTGTTAATAAAACTATATCATGACTTGCAAACTTTTGGTTTTAGGGTGGGAAATTTAATGGAAAAATGGTGTAAAATGAGGGTTTTTTTGTAAATTGTTGATATGAAAGCATTAAATGAGAACATGGGGTGTTTATTGACCTAGAAACTTCTCCAAATTTCCCCACACCCTCCTCCTCTTCCTGCTGGTCGAATTTCAGCAGCTCCCCCTTCATTTCTCACTTCATTTCTTGCTTCATTTCTTTGCTAAAATTCAATGAAAATTCACAAATTTCCATCTCCATTCAAAGCTAAACTCTAATCCACTCTCTCCTTACCCAAATTAGTTCAAAAACTTGATGAAATGAGGCTTATTGGTGACTTGATCAAGCTAGGGTTCAAGCTTGTGAGGTGAAGATTCTAATCTTTTTGTTAACTTGTAGTTTAAATATGCTAGAATTGAAATTTGAAGTATTAGTTTAGTAGTAAATGTTTGTTTAGGAAAATCAAGAGAAGGATTTGATTTTAAATTAGGGTTTGTAGCATGGTGGTTGGATTTAAGTTGGGTTTGGTTATCTAATTGATTGGAGTGGTTAATAGTGTAGTGTTATGCTCGCTAAATCGATAAAATGTCAATGTTTGCATCGAATCGGTAAGCAAATTGCTTACTAGATTTTTACAAAAATTAGAATGCGATCAAATTGTGTTATGTTAGCGATATAATTAGCTTCGTATAGGACTATTAGAGTGCTCGAACGCGGGGTTTTGTCTAGTCGGGTTTTAGTTTTGTCGATTTCCCCGAAATGCGGATTCTAGTTAACGATTAGCGATTTTCGTGCGTTTTCCCGCGTACCGAGTGCGTGTTATGTTTAATTCGAGAGCATTGATATTTGTATAATGTGACTTGCATCGTTTTAGGTTATGTAATCTTATGCTTGGTGTTGTGCAAATATAGGATCGGTCGGGGAAATATCGGACACGGCACGTAAAGGCAAGGCGGTGGTCGGATCGGATTAGCGGGGATTTCAGGTGAGTAGATGTATTCATCTATGGGGGAATCGTCTGAATGGCGCGAGGCGCCCCCTAGTTAGGATTACCCTACTTTTTGCAAGATTCATATTGTTAGCTAGCTTATCCATTCATGTACACTGCATACCCTTATAGCGAACAGTATATTAGATTGCATGGACATTCATCTATACTTATGCGATATCACTTTGTAGGACACGAACACCATTACCATTGGCATCTGTTGCACGCGCACTATTCATGTGACACACGCGCCTTTGGTAATTGCCATGCCACGTGCACTATAGAACCTGTTTATCATAATATCGCCACTTGCATTCATACTTGATATATGAAATTGCATAGCATACGTATACCTCGCATCATCATCATATTTATATAGATTTCTAGCAAAATTCACATCTTATGCATTGATATCATATACATTTATCATATATAACATGTGGACATTATGATTTTCTTGAGGATTTCAGTATTGCTGCGATTTCTGGATTTTTGGGGAAAACCGCAAGAATTTAACAAAACCTTATATTTAGCATTTTCAAAACAAAGTTGCGGTTTTCTTGTGATGTATGTGTCGTCCACCATGAGTTTTCATGTTTTCTGTTGGATTTCGAGACCCGATTCGAGGAGTGGATGAACCGTCTCGGGTACATGGTGGGCCCGGTATGGTATCCCGGGGCAAGAAGATCGAGTTGTAGACGATGAGCCTGGCAAGGGAAGACTACCTACCGGTGATGTCTGGCGCGGCGGATATCCGGAGGATACCGACCGTTGTCGTGAGATTTATGATATGGGCCGATCCGGATTGACGGAGCCCGATTTTGAGACAGATATGATTCATATTTGGTGTTGATGCTTGACACGAGTTTTCAGATGATTTCGTGATGGTACTTAGCTATTATACAGATATTCATTTTCTAAAGTTAAGAATTCAATACCCTTAGTATTTAAAACACTTAAAGATTTAGTAATGACATTGCATACCTGTGCATGCATACTAGAGATATTATATCACATATGGACATGCATGTTGTGGTGCATTCTTACGATTGCCTTATTAGATGTTATATTTACTCACGAGCTGGCAACTCACCCCCGTTGTGCCACAGTGTCTTGCAGGTCGGACTCATCAGTCTTGTAGCGGCGGCTATCTTATCATCAGCTCCTTTTGCTCAGACTCGCGACATCGCCTGTAGGTGGGTTGCGAGCACACTTTATTTCTTTTTGCTTTATCATTGTATCTAGTATTCTCCATCTACCACTTTATATTGTATATGCGACCTAGTGATGAGACTGAGAGATTGTATATATGTGGTTTCTTTTGGGTCGAGCTCATTTGAGCCGGCGTTGTGTTTTCTGATATTTTGCGTTTCTTTATGCTCTTTTCTTGATACTACTATTATATTGCATGTGGTTGTGATCCACCTTGGGCGAAGAGTTAGCTCCCGCTTGGGGATGCCATTTTTATGATTACAGGTTTATTATCTTGTTGTACCCATTTTGGGGGATAGAAAATATAGGGGAAACTCTGCCGAAATTTTTGGGAATTTTTGATGTTTTTTTTTGGATTCTATGCAACTTAATTGATTTAAAAACCATTGTTATTAAAGGTTTTCCTTCACTCGCTTTTGATTTTGGTTTAGATTTTTCTGGGCTTTGGCTGACTTAGGTTACGGTACGCCTTTAGACGTCTCGTAATCTAAGTGCCAGTCACTTTCCGTACTTTCAGGTCGTGACAAGCACCATTACCGATGATGCGTATGTACCACGTACACTTACTTGCCGGCTCACGCATATCTTCATCGGTAATTGCTATGTCACGTACACTTTAGAGAATATTATTGCTTTGACTTAGCTTGTTAGCTAGTAGTTTAGATTTTGTAGTTATTACTTGCTACTTCATGCATGTTATTATTCATTGTTATGACGCATTCATGGATTCTCATGCATATATTCACTATCTTACGTGCTATTGAGGTTTTGGATTCGGATTTCCATGAGATTTTCTGGATTTGGGGGAAACCGCAAAACTTATATAAACTTCTTTTCTCTCTTTTAAATAAAAAGTGCGGTTTTCCCATGATGTATGAGTCGTCCACCATGAGTTTGCTGATGGATTTCGAGACCCGATTCGAGGAGTTGGATGAACCGTTTTGGGTACATGGTAGACCCGGTGAGGTACCCCGGGGCAAGAAGCTCGTGGTGTTGACGATGAGCCTGGCAGGGGAAGACTACCTACCGGTGATTTTACCCGACGCGTCGGATATCCGGAGGATACCGTCGTGGTCTTGAGATGGATGGTAGGGGCCGGTCTGGACTGACGGCGCCCTAGATCTTGAGATTGAGACATTGAGATTTCGAGATATTGAGGTACTGAGATTTGATGATACAGGACAGTCCGGATAGCCGGAGCCTGAGATTTTGAGACATTGAGATTTATGTTTTGTGTCGATGCTAGACACTGTTGATACTGATTTCTTTATGATACCTCATTTTAAAATTACAAAGGAAATCTCACTAAATTATGAAAACAGTTTCTTCATTTACATGTATTCTGTTTTCATGCATTCATACCTCATTCATATGATATATTGCTACCTGAGACACTGACACGAGCACTTGGTATTACCGTTGCTTAGAGGTATACCCTAGCCATTGTTATAGGCTGCATGTTATACATATATTTGAGGTTATATTATGATCATTGACCTAGGTTGCGTTATTTATGCGATTTCTGTGCGTAGATATTTTTCTATTCACGAGTTGGCAACTCACCCCCGTTGTGCCACAGTTCTTGCAGGTTTCGCCGTACAGGTTTCATTACGGCTTTGCTGGCACTATTTCCATTTCCGGGTGACTTGCTAGTAGGTGGGTTTATTTGTATCGTACCCATCATTATATGTTGTATATTATTATTCTGTTGTATCTAGAAGTTCCATCAACCAAACATATATTTATTTCAGAGATAGAGACCAGTGATGTTTATTCTTTCGACCTTAGAGTCGCGTGTTATATTTCTGTGGATTTCTGATTGTTTTGAGTTTCCTTTTGAGTTTTGATACTCGCCCTTGGCGTTGTATATTATATTGCTTGTGTGGTTGTGACCGTCGATTGACGAAGAGCTAGCTCCCGCTTGGGGATGCCTTTTTGATTTCGTATACTATTCATATTGTATCCCGTTTGGGGGCCAGTATTTACAAAGGAGACTCTGTCGAAATTTTCAGGAAATTTTTGATGTTTTTAAAAAAAACGCATAATTCGGCTTATGCTATTAAAAATACTTGTTTTAAATTGGTTTTTCTTCACTCTACTACCTTTCTTGGTTTGGATTTCTGGGTTTTTGGCTTTTAGATTACGTACGCCTCGAGACGTTCATAGTTTAAGTGCCGGTCATATTCCGTACTTTCGGGACGTGACAAAGTTGGTATCAGAGCGTTAGGTTTTACCTTCGGAGCGTAGGATGACCCTTGGTTGATGGAATAGGTGACTAAAGTAGAGTGACGTACCGTGGGTATGTTCCGCGGCATACTTACGATACGCTACTCCACTTAAGAAGCCTTAGGATGTACATTTCTTTGTTCAGTATTATATTCATTCCTGATCTAGCCTCATCGGTACCAGTTATGGTTTTGCTGCCACGATTACGGACAGGGAGAGCTACGGCTAGAGTTGCGGTCAGCATGAGCTCGTTACGAATGAGGACTGACCAGGGCATAATTCCGGCGACACACGATTGCAGAGATGTGTCTTTTTATTGTGTTTTCGCGCCACGAGCGTTTGGATGGATCGCTGTACGAGATTTCTCGGACGTGCCGATCAGTACCAGAGGATCGAGCCAATGATAGAGGCCAACCAGATTTTGATGACCGTTGGTGTATTGCTTATTCATGATATTTGAGGCACTGTTCAGCGTGCAGACGAGTGGGCCAATTATTGCTGCGAACGACGAGATATCGCCCCAGATGTTGGAGCTATTACAGTACGAGTTGTACAAAGAGATGATAGAAGGTCGCTAGTCACCAAGGATGAATGACTAGGACATATGGTTTGTTCACTTACCCCGATGCGAGGTCATCAAATAGATGGATTCCAGCTAGAGACGACTTCACGCAGAGATGTGAGGGTCGATAGAGACGATAGAATGTCAGAAACCTATTATTCCAAATTTAAAGTATTCAGAAAGACATGCAGGCAATTCTATGGACCCTCTAGAAGAATGAAACCCTAACTCGACTTAATGACCGTGTGAAAGCCTTTGAACCTTATGGTTTGCGGCAGTTCCGCGGCGCCATTAGTGAGGGTTGGGTTTGCCCTTCTATGGCTGGACCATCGATGTTGTGGTACGTACTCGATACTGTTAAACTGTATCCAAGATGTTGAGCTCTTGGGGGATTATGAGGTTTTGACGAATCGATCAAATGGTTTGACTTCATTCAGATGCCAGATGGTGAGATGCATTTCTTGGGAGACTCCAGATACGAGGATAACCGTTGGAGCTCAGTCCATGCAGCCACGACGAGACGAGTCCAGAGCAGTCGACATTAGAAAAGTGGAGTAAGAGGTTCGTACGAGATCTTGATGAAACGACGTTCCACTCTGCCGACATCAGAGATGCGATACGTATGCCAAGGCATTGTACTTGGATATACCTTCCAGAAAGAGTCGCGATGAGTATGCAGCCCTTCCGGAACGAGAACAGATCTAGTAAGGGACGATGACTTCCGGACAGTTCGGCAGAGACGAGATTTGGGAGAGATCTCGACAGGACCTTTCTGGAATGAATTACAAGAAGACTTGGACCCAGGAGTGGTCATGTTACGCACACCGGCAGGCCAGAGCTCAGGTTCGTCGATGAGACATGCTATGAGTGACCACGACAGTTGGCCAGAGATTCTTGGAGGATGTGCTTGAGCGGAACTATTCCGCCATACTTGATTTTGGTATTTTGAGCGATCTATTTGCATGATTGATTTTGATGATGGAGTTTCGTGATATTTGTTTCCATGGACCATGGTTGCACCTACTGAGTATTCACGATTTTTGCACAGTTGTTGCACTTGAGATAGTTTTCATGCCTTGGTTCCTCATGTTTGTGATTATATGGATTTCATACAGTTGAGTTGATTGTGCGTATATACACATACGATTTGGTTTTTGCACTCGGTATGATTCGCATATGCTTGCAGTGCAGTGATACGCATTTTGTGCACTTAGATGCACTGGACTTCGATTTCGATTGTGATACTCGATATTTGTTTTGTGCACCTTGTGCACCTGATTTGATTTTGCGCATGTTCGGCGCTTGGTATTGGATTTCATGATTTCGTGCATGATGGATGCACCTGCCTTGGATTTTCGCACATGTTGAGCGCATGTTTTGAGATGTGATTTTGGTGCACACCAGATGCACTAAATCGAGATTTTTCGTGCATGTCAGATGCACCTGATTTTGCTGTCAGGCACACATGTTGCCTACGACAGATGTTTCGTGCACATCCGATGCACTTAGATGTTGTTTCTGTGCATATGTATGGCACATATATGGATTTTGATTTCCGTACGCACCAGACGCACGTAGTATTCATACGCGTATTTTGGGATTGATTTTTCTTATAGAGCAGTACGTTTTTATGATATTGCTATGTGTTTTCGTACTGAGCAGGATTAGTCAGAGGACAGTACCTGAATATATTTTTCATGCATTGATAGTTATTGAAGGGATTTCCAAAAAGCGAGCTATAGCCTTAGTATTTACCTACGTGTCTGATATGACACGAAATGTTTAAAACAAGAAGACCCTTCTAAATTGTTTCCAAAACGGCGGAACGTACATTTCAAACAAAGGTATATATGTATATAGTTATTTTCTTATGATAGACGTCCGCCACTGTGCAGTGTTATACGCGTTGCACAGCGACTTAAAGAGATTTGGCATGCATTTCCTTCAGATACTTACATATATAGATTCGATATTTACATGTATAGTTTCGAGTTATATCATATTGGTTTTGCTTTAGATTTGGCATTGATGTCTTCCCCATGACTCCGATCATTGCGGGATGCTTGACGAAGTTTTAATTTGAGTTATATGCTCATTTTTCATGCGCATGCGCTGTGCTACGATTTGTTTTATGTATTTACGATTTCGGAGCCCCGACGACTTGATGGGTTTGCTTAGATGTTTTAGTATTTGGGGGGAGTTTTAATTTAAATTCGGGGACCGAATTTCTTTAAGGGGGGAAGATTGTAACGTTTTGAAAATCGTTTCGGTGAAATTTCGGAAAAACGGTAAAATGAGGGGGTTTTCTGTAAAAAGTCAAAATGCAAATATCTTTATTATAAAATTAAATATACATATTCTAGCTATGTAATTGCTAGTATTTGGTGTTTATTGAGCCACTGCTGAAATTTCAAATTTTCTGAAAATTTTTCCGAAATTAATTATTTTAATATTATTTTAAGCCGGTAAGAAAATACATTAAATTAGCGATAAATACAAATTTAAATGGGCTAATTTTAATCTTTAAAATCATGTTAATTAAAATCTAGTTGTAATATAATTTTTTAGTATTTTATTTCAAGTTTTAATTGGTTTATTTTATGGAAAACAAAAATATAGTTATTTTGAACTAAAACTTGCAAATATGGTATTGTGGGGGGTCTTTTTGCATAGAATTTTTTTGTAAAGTCTCTCACACTCACCCTTACTCCCCTTGGCCGGCCCCACACTATTGTAGCAGCCCAAGAATTTTATTTCCCTCTTTTTGACCTTAAATCATGTGAGAAATGGGTTAAAATAAGGTTTTTATATATAGTAAAGTAGGTGTGGGTATTATGGTAATTGGGAGGGACTTTAACTTGGATCTTTTGGCATCATCCCCTCACCTTTTTCCCCTCTTCCTCTGCTAAAACCAGCAGCACAGTCCCCCCTCCATTTCTTCTTCTCTTTTCTCTTCAAAATTCCATCAAAAAATCATCCAAAATGCTTCAAAAATTCTACAAAATCAAAATCTAATCCCTACCCATTTTTACTTGACCATTCTAGTATGGATCTTGGTGAAGGAAAGCATGTTTGGGAGGCTAGATTTGTGCTAGATTTCAAGATGATTGTGGGGGTAAATTCTTAACCTTATGTCTAATTGTTGTTTGAATACTTTAAATCTAGCATAATTAGTTAATAGTTTGGGATTAATTGAATGTTTTGAAAAATATAGTAAGGGTTTGTGATTTCAATTAGGGTTTTTATCATATCATTAGGGATGCAAGGTTTAGTTTAACATCTTAATGTATGTAAAACCTAGTTTGGTTGATTAAATTGCACTTGTTATATGTAATTTGTCCAAATTGCTTAAATTGCAAACTAGGTTTTTGTAAACCTTGAATTTGATTAAGAGAAAAATGTAATTAGGTTTTTCTTGACTTCATTAACATTATTAAGTGTGGTTTAATGTCTTTAGTTCATGAAAATCCTAGCTAAATTGTTGTTTGTGCATTTTTGCTATAAAATTGTTAAAATTTGGGTATATTGTAAACTAGAATTTTGGGGCTAAAGTAATTTAATGAGATTAAATAATGGAAATGGTTTTTATGACTTATTTAAGATGTTTAATAAGTATTATGGCCATTAAATTTGTTCAAACGTCGAGTTTTGTACTAAAACGGGTAATTTGTACTTGCTAGATTTTCGGAAAAATGGCTTTTAAAGTGAATTTGGGGTTTTTGTGAATTTTAAGCTATTTTATATTATAATTAGTGCTTGTGATTGTACAAATGAGTGTGTTTAGGTTTTTCTCGATGGTTTGGCGTTTGTACGCGGACGTCGAGGGTTTTTGGGTTGATTTGTGAAAGCAACCATAGGTTTTGACCTATGTGGGTTTCGTGTGTCGTTTTGATCATGAGTCGGATTTTAATGTGATACGGTGCGTTATGATATGTAGGTACCCATGTGGACTTCGAGACGACAAGCAAGCGCGTGGCGACGTCGGCACCGACGAGCGAGGACCAGGTGAGTAGATTTATATCTACGGGGAGAAGTCGGGTGGATGGAGTATAGCACCCCCGCAGTTCGTGGTGATGTATACGAATACGTATACACACGTTTATTGATTATATATTGTTTGAGTTTATTGATGATAAATATGGATGGTTTAGTATCGCGAAACCCTAGAGTAGTGGTCGCACCATACATGCACACACACACCCATACTTGCATACATTCTTCTTCCATTTGTGTTTACGGGAATATATATAGTTATGTGTTCACATGGGTATGGGACTATTTGTTCACATACGGATTTGAGGATGATACTTGGGATTGAGATGAGTCGATGAGATTTGTGTTGAGGTTGTGATATCGGTGATATGGCAGGATTCGTACTTGAGGTACGTCCTGGTGTTATAGCGGATCTTGGGGCGGCGATACGGGTGAATAGTGTTATAAATAAAATGGTCGACATGTGATCACGATATGAGACATGATATGCTAGGATATTGATATTAGGCCGTATCGGGCGATGTATACCCCTTGATGATGATATGTGCTGACGATATCGGTTTGTACGAGATTGTCGATCAGTAGTCAGATCATGAGTATATTGAGGATATTAGTATTGTACTAGACATAGGTCAGTACCCTAGACTATGATCTTGGATAAAGAGGATACCAGAGGAATAGTGTGAGGAATATGATATTGACCCGTACCCAGATTTGGGGATGCCGTACGACGGATTTACGTACGAGCTATATCTTGATGATTGATCCGCACTCTTGACTTGGGATGTCTGATTATAGATATGGTATCGGATATGATATTATTGAGGCGGGATCACCGACTAATATATATACAGGTATGTATATGTATCGACTCAGATGTTAGGCGGTTCCTTACCTATAGTCCAGCTTGTTAGCTTAGCCCTTTAGTTTAGTTTAGTTATTAGATTAGATTCGACTCCTACCTATTTCAAAAGCTAACGAATCATGGGTATTTTAAAAGACAGGTCAAGGGATCCTACGGATATTTCAAAAGACGTATCTTTTCTTAAAAACACCGTAGCCCATATTTTCAAAACCCCACAATTCGTGTTATTTTCAAAAGGCACCATTGTAGGACTTTTATTAGGTTAATGCAGATTAGTTATCGTTGCGTCTAGTATTCAGCTCCCGCTCATTATTGTGGTTCGCTCCGCATCGCATGCTTATATTATGTTTCATATTCTATTGTTGATATCATGTGGTTAGGACACCGGCACCATTACCGATGATGCGTATGTACCACGTACACTTACTTGCCGGCTCACACACATCTTCATCGGTAATTGCCATGTCACGTACACTTTAGAGAATATTATTGCTTTGACTTAGCTTGTTAGCTGGTAGTTTAGATTTTGTAGTTATTACTTGCTACTTCATGCATGTTATTATTCATTGTTATGACGCATTCATGGATTCTCATGCATATATTCACTATCTTACGTGCTATTGAGGTTTTGGATTCGGATTTCCATGAGATTTTCTGGATTTGGGGGAAACCGCAAAACTTATATAAACTTCTTTTCTCTCTTTTAAATAAAAAGTGCGGTTTTCCCATGATGTATGAGTCGTCCACCATGAGTTTGCTGATGGATTTCGAGACCCGATTCGAGGAGTTGGATGAACCGTTTTGGGTACATGGTGGACCCGGTGAGGTACCCCGGGGCAAGAAGCTCGTGGTGTTGACGATGAGCCTGGCAGGGGAAGACTACCTACCGGTGATTTTACCCGACGCGTCGGATATCCGGAGGATACCGTCGTGGTCTTGAGATGGATGGTAGGGGCCGGTCTGGACTGACGGCGCCCTAGATCTTGAGATTGAGACATTGAGATTTCGAGATATTGAGGTACTGAGATTTGATGATACAGGACAGTCCGGATAGCCGGAGCCTGAGATTTTGAGACATTGAGATTTATGTTTTGTGTCGATGCTAGACACTGTTGATACTGATTTCTTTATGATACCTCATTTTAAAAATACAAAGGAAATCTCACTAAATTATGAAAACAGTTTCTTCATTTACATGTATTCTGTTTTCATGCATTCATACCTCATTCATATGATATATTGCTACCTGATACACTGACACGAGCACTTGGTATTACCGTTGCTTAGAGGTATACCCTAACCATTGTTATAGGCTGCATGTTATACATATATTTGAGGTTATATTATGATCATTGACCTAGGTTGCGTTATTTATGCGATTTCTGTGCGTAGATGTTTTTCTTTTCACGAGTTGGCAACTCACCCCCGTTGTGCCACAGTTCTTGCAGGTTTCGCCGTACAGGTTTCATTACGGCTTTGCTGGCACTATTTCCATTTCCGGGTGACTTGCTAGTAGGTGGGTTTATTTGTATCGTACCCATCATTATATCTTGTATATTATTATTCTGTTGTATCTAGAAGTTCCATCAACCAAACATGTATTTATTTCAGAGATAGAGACCAGTGATGTTTATACTTTCGACCTTAGAGTCGCGCGTTATATTTCTGTGGATTTCTGGTGGTTTTGAGTTTCCTTTTGAGTTTTGATTCTCGCCCTTGGCGTTGTATATTATATTGCTTGTGTGGTTGTGACTGTCGATTGACGAAGAGCTAGCTCCCGCTTGGGGATGCCTTTTTGATTTCGTATACTATTCATATTGTATCCCGATTGGGGGCCAGTATTTACAAAGGAGACTCTGCCGAAATTTTCAGAAATTTTTTGATGTTTTTAAAAAAAACGCATAATTCGGCTTATGCTATTAAAACTACTTGTTTTAAATTGGTTTTTATTCACTCTACTACCTTTCTTGGTTTGGATTTCTGGGTTTTCGGCTTACTTAGATTACGTACGCCTCGAGACATTCGTAGTTTAAGTGCCGGTCATATTCCGTACTTTCGGGACGTGACAATCACCCAGTGTAAGAGCACGGCGGAGCCCCGGCCGTCAATCCGAGGCCAAAATGCGGAAGCGATGATTTACTTTGACTTTTGAACCGGCACCACCGCGCACAAAAATCCCGAATCGGGCCATTAAACTAATTCTAGCTAACAAGAGAAGGGGTAGAGAGATATACCGAGCGATCCGTGTCCTTCGGTCTTCTCGTCGTCGTCGCGATCTCCCGCGGAATCTCCGGTCTCCACCACGTCGCCGGAAGGGCACCACATCGCCGGGTTCTTTTACGGTCTCCCACCTCTGGACCGAGGCAACTCGGGCACGAAGTTAGCGAGCCGACGTACCCAAGGTTCCTGTAGGTTGACAGTAGAACTCATGTCTCATTCGGGGTTTGTATGGAGTTGCCTTTTTCGTGGAGGAATGATACAAGCTAATGGAGATGGAACTTGTGGGATTTTTCAAGCATCAAGAGAACCAAAAGAATCCCCACCAAAAATTGGGCAGCCCCTATCCAAGCTTGGCCGGCCCCTTTGTGAGGAATTTGAGAATGAGAGAGAGTGAGGGAAAAGTCCAAAAGGGGGGGTAGCCATAATGCAAGAGAGAAATGATGAGAAGAAAATCATCACCAACAAAAACCCACACTCCATCAACTAATCAAAAACCATGATTACTCCAAAAAGTCAAGCAATCATGAACTCAAGAAAGTCAAGAGAGGGAGAATCATCATGATACAACAATATGCAAAGACAACCCTCCAAAATACTTATTTGCACAAATGCAAATAAGCCCTCCTCCACCAATCTTCGGCCAATGAAAGATACAAAGAAAAATGGCCGAAACGGAAAAACAAACTGGCAACTCCAAATACTGATCCCGTAATAAATTACAGGAAAACCCCGCTACTGTATATACATACCCGCATTTGTATTCCGACTGAATACAAATGCAATGAGACAAAATCTACACTGTACTATACTAGGATCCGGCTTAAACCAAAGCCCACTAGTATAAACCGTCTGATCATGATCCGTGCAATACGGCACGTATCTGATCGAACCCTGCCATATCTCCATACGGCCTCTACAGCGTTTCGCCCAAAACTTGAGAAAACGGTCTGTGGGGGACTCTAAAGACTCGTCAATACTTTGGTTGTGGATTTAACCACTAGCACGTCAGAGGTATTAGCCTATACGTAACGGGCTACCAGGTATTGACCAAAAGGGACGTCGATGAGCGAACTCATTCTGACACCCTACTGAGCCTGTTAGTGACAATATCCGTACAGTCCGGTCCGTTCGTCTCTGAGCATCGCATGGAGGGCCCAGGGGGTTGGTAAAAGTCAGACCCCCAAAAGCGGTACAAGTCGTGTCGGAGTTAGCCCAGAACACCCTGAGATACTACTGGAATACCTACCAGTAAATCTCCTGCCTTGGCCACCTGCAGGTACACTACCGTGCCAGGAGTCATCCATTCTAAAACACCTTTAGAATGCTGTCTAAGTACCCTGATTGGGAAACTACCCAAATCTAGATCTAAAACCATAGATCTAGTTACCAGAATGTCTGACATTATATCCATATCCTTTGTGGAGAAACCACTGTGTGACGACCAAAGTACAACCGATCGTAGTATAGGAATATCATTTCCTACTCTGTGTATGTCATCCAAATACCAGGACATCACACCCTACTACCTTCTTAACAGATCCATCCCCTATTCTGATGAAGTCAGACCTATGACTGTCACATCAGAAATAGATGATCTATCTCCGCTATTTCTGCTTTAGTCTATAAATAGACATAAGCCCCTTGTCCACCAATGCTTCCGCTGCTCCCACTGACTACGACAACCCTCTGGCAAAGTCATATAGACATACACTTCTAAAGCTAGTTTAGAACGACGCTATACTCATCCTCCTGCCGGGTCTCGCAGCCTGGAACAACATCAATGGCAAGTCTGGGTAAACAAGAATCTCCCTGTCACCGTCCTTGAGGCTACCTGAGTACCTCTCGGGTGCCTGAGGTTACCCACCTTATCTGCGGAGTGGCTAATGGAATGTCAAACCAGATTGAATCTTTAGGTTCTTATCAAATCTTCAGTAATCGTTTGCGGTTCTGGAATCACTTCCAGTTCTACCATACTCCCACTACTGTTTTCTGAAAAAATCCATTTTTGTTAAAACTGTGGCGAGTCAAGAACAATATCACTATTGATCTTCCAGATGGTAGAAAATCAACCCTCGTCATAGCCTGGGTCAACCCACAAACAGCCATTACAGAAACGTGCCTTGAGTTATCCAGAGTCTGGTTTTAAGCATAAGCCGGACAACTCCCCGTACCTTAACATCGTTAAGATATGAACTGTTCTATATCTAATATAGGACCAGATGCACAGATTTAATTGAACCAGATTCAAATCATGCAGCTGTCTCCAGCGCATGTCAACTAAATGGAAAGAGGCCGATCAGCGTTACTCAACTTAGGAATGCTTCCAATTATGAGTAACCCGAAAGAGAAGCAAGTTCTCCTAATCATTACTATCAACTGAATACCACACACAAGTATCTACATCTTCGATCACCTTAAAGAATCCCGATACTTGCAATACCTGGTTCTCTACTTTATTCATATACCTATAACTTCTCAAAATTCGGACCCTGTGTTTCTACGAAACACCTGTCTAAAAACTAGAGAAGTCATAAGTAAACCGAATATAGTACGAGAACCAACCCCTCTGTCCTCATGAACGCTGGACAACATACAATACTCTGTATAAGTCCCTTGAGTCTAATAACTCATTTCCTGTGTGTCGTAGGCTGAAAACTGTACTATGGTTATGAAGAATTACACCGCTGTTTAATACTCCTTACCTAACCATCCACTGATATAGGTAAATGTCATAGACATAATTTCAAAAAGGTATATCTCACTCTATGAAAATAGACGTACAGATATATCAATTTGAAATTGGTGCATAGCAACGGATATTCAAAACCAAATATTTGCCGACCAGCAAACAACCCAGGCGATTTTCTCAAATATCACCAATTACAACAAATCCCGATATAATGAGGATAATCACCTAATTCCCAATAACTTACTCCCACTCATCATCTATAAAACATACAGATGTGAGAATCATACCTGGTAAATACATACCCTGGAGTAAGGACTAATTGGGAAATCAGTTTTCTGTTAACAGTACACAATGAAACTGAAACATTGAAATGTTTCGATGGGGTATCCGGGTATTCCTAGTAATGCCTCTTCCATTATCAGATTCACAGCTGTAACCGTATATTTCTATGCCATCTCTCCAAATCCCTTCATATATCTTTAGTCATTACCTTCTGCACACCCCTTTAGGCCAAATGGTTTTCTTCCTTCCCTACCGTTCGGCACGAGCCTATGGTTTGGAAGAAAAACTATCCAATAAGCATAATGGGTGTACTGTCCTAATCCTAGGAGCACTCGCAATGCGAGAGAAGGTGAGGATAAAAGACAACCGAATAAACCTTATTCCTATTTCTCCCGAACCAGAATCCATCCCCGAACTGGAACAAGTTCCTTTCGAGTTCTTATATAACCATACGATGGAGTATCCAATAAACTGTGGATCTTCGTAATGATACAGAGTGTCCTGGAGAAATACAAAGGTGATGTAGGAGTGGTAATGAAATACTTGGTTTGGTCGTGAATAGCAGTCGCAATTTACTTTGCCCTCCTTCTAATCCCTTTCTTTGTCTTTACATAATACCTTCTGTACACCATCGTTAGGCTAATTGGTTTTCTTCATTCACCACCGTTCGACACCAGCCTAAGGTTTGGAAGAAGACTATCCAATAAGCATAATGGGTGTACTATCTCCTAAACCAAGGAGTACTCGCAACCTGAGAGAAGGTAAAAGGAAAAGACAACCGAATAGTCCTATTCATTTTCTCCAGAACCGAAAACCATCCTCGAATAAATTCCTTCGAGTTCGTATATAACCATACGATGGTTTTGTCCAATGGAAGTGGACGTTCGTGGTAATACGGGGTGTCCTGGAGAAAAGGGTAAAAGTAGGAGTGGCAATGAGGTTTGCAACTCTGACAATCCAAAAGCCAGTGTTTAAGAAGGTTCGGTCAACTTGGTCACTAAGTCATAGTCTAGGGTCGGGTCAATGGTCGCTGCCAAAGAGAGAGAGAAAAGAAACACTCAGCGTGCACTCTAGCCTAGATCAGAATGGTTACCAATTTATCTAATCTGGAAACCTCCCACTGTAACGTCGAATTCTCCTCCAAACCTGAAAGAAGAATTAGTCGGGATCACCCGAGGAGTAAACCAACTCATCAGTGGGAATCAGGATCCAACTATCATCGCATGATAACGTGACGGAATCCGCTCACGTTATCACATTCCAGAAGGTATGCGCATATCTGGCAAGTTTCAGTTTCTTTAGAAACTCCCGATGTGATTTTTGCCCCATGCTCTTATGACCTTGACGAAGGCCAACAAATCATAAATCACATGTCAAGTTCTACCCGTCATTCTCCAGGTTGATTTGAACCCACCCGTACAAGCCCTTGACGAAGGCCAACAAGGCTATACGACTGTCCCAAACCAACGCATCTATCTATGCTGCAGAAAGGCAACAAGCAGCTACCATACACTATGCCTTGACGAAGGCCAACAAACATAGCATGAATACTACGTGCTACCCGTCTGAAACGACGGAGGGCTACGAATGGTTTCTGGCGAAAAACCTTTAACGTAATGAACTTGATATCATTGAAGGAACTTGATAGCTTTATGAAAATATAGTGACGAAAACCTTTGCTAAAGAGGTCACTCCCGGTGAAGAGATCTCGGCTCTTTCCCCGTAGAATGAGGTGCAGGATATTCTAACTGAATACTACGATGCAAAGCAAAAGTAATCCGCTACAGTGAAGTTATTGCCCTGACGCAAACTTCTATCCAAAGGGTCACTCCCGGTGAAAGGATCTCGGCCCTTGCCTCATCGACTGAGGAGCAGGATATTCCAACTGAATACCACTGTGCAAAACAAAAGTGAATGTCCTTGCAATAACAGCTTTTTGAAAAATGTTCCAACAACATCAGAATAGGTTTGTTTTTAGCTTGCATTGATCCGAATCAATGCAGTCCCATCAATTGATCACACCACAAAGAACGAAAATAATGACGTACGTATATGCCATCCGCATTCGCCACTGGGTCCCATCATTACCCGTTAGGTTAGTTAACTAACGACAGAGCGGGGACTGGACTAGCGCGGATGCAAAACATATACAACATCTACTAGTATATATATCAATATATAATATTTCGCTCAAGGCGTGATAAAATGCAACATCACAAAAATATAATAAGCATCACAGAACAATACAGATATCTGGGATCCCCGGGTTTCATAGAGCCGCTACTGAAACCCGACGTTCCCCTGGTCGTATGGATAGCCTGTGCAATGAAATCCTAAACCCCTACGGGCGCGGCAAGTTACCTGCCAAAACCTGAAGCGAGGCAGCCCCCTTCAGCAACGTGAATGGACCACCCAGTACTTCACGGAATCCGGTAACATGGCACCCCTCCTGGGTCAACCTGTACCCCCTACGAGTGAGACGAATAGCCCACCAATTCTAGAGTGAGGCCCCCTCCGTCTCAACGCCATGAGATGCGGGCTCGTTGCCCTCTAGAACCCGGCTATCCGTGCACCCCTCCGCGGGGTAATCCTAGTACAGAATGTAAAATATACATACAACGGGTACATCGACCTTGACCCGGTCGTGCCCCAAAAGAATAATACAAACAGGCAGTGACGGCAGTCCACATGTCGGACGCTCGCCCCGCAATATCAAATGTACATATAAAACAAAACTGTACTACCACTGCAACCAGGCTATCCCCCACGACCAATCCGCAACATCACAGCACAACACAGAACATCAACGTGAATGTCATGTTCGCAAATCCGTCTAACCGGGCTATAGCAGTTAGACAGGATTTACCGATCAAGTGACATTCACGGTCGCAGATATAATGTAAATAATGTGAACTAACATGTTTAAAATTTTCGATCGATCAAATTTTACCAAGTGGGCCCCAAGCACTACTGTAGCACTCAAAGAAATTCTGGGCCCAAACAGAATATTCCAAAAACCCCATTTTTAACTCAGGAGCTCTCTGTGAAAAGTTAGTGCATTGAACAGTAAATATAGCGGCGGAACCGCGGCCCATGCATGGGTTTGGCCGTGGTTCCGCGGTGTAATGGTGAGTTCATCCAACCAACTTTTCACAGTATGCTTACAATTCCCTGCACATTATTCTGAAACAACCTGAAAAATTTTTGGAGCCAAAAAAATTTCGACAGAGAACTGATGCATGGAAAAACACGGTTTTGGAATATTTGTTCGATCGAAACTTTAAACATACTAGAGCAAGCTAGAAAAGAGTAATGGCCTGGCTCTGATACCAGTATAAGTGCACGGCGGCGCCCCGGCCGTCAATCCGAGGCCAAAATGCGAAAGCGATGATTTACTTTAACTTTTGAACCGGCACCACCGCGCACAAAAATCCCGGATCGGGCCATTAAACTAATTCTAGCTAACAAGAGAAGGGGTAGAGAGATATACCGAGCGATCCGTGTCCTTCGGTTTTCTCGTCGTCGTCCCGATCTCCCGCGGAATCTCCGGTCTCCACCACGTCGCCGGAAGGGCACCACATCGCCGGGTTCTTTTACGGGCTCCCACCTCTGGACCGAGGCAACTCGGGCATGAAATTGGCGAGCCGACGTGCCCAAGGTTGCTGTAGGTTGACAGTAGAACTCATGTCTCATTCGGGGTTTGTATGGAGTTGCCTTTTTGGTGGAGGAATGATACAAGCTAATGGAGATGGAACTTGTGGGATTTTTCAAGCATCAAGAGAACCAAAAAAATCCCCACCAAAAATTGGGCAGCCCCTATCCGAGCTTGGCCGGCCCCTTTGTGAGGAATTTGAGAATGAGAGAGAGAGAGGGAAAAGTCCAAAGGGGGGGTAGCCATAATGCAAGAGAGAAATGATGAGAAAAAAATCATCACCAACAAAAACCCACACTCCATCAACTAATCAACAACCATGATTACTCCAAAAAGTCAAGCAATCATGGACTCAAGAAAGTCAAGGGAGGGAGAATCATCATGATACAACAATATGCAAAGACAACCCTCCAAAATGCTTATTTGCACAAATGCAAATAAGCCCTCCTCCACCAATCTTCGGCCAATGAAAGATACAAAGAAAAATGGCCGAAACGGAAAAACAAACTGGCAACTCCAAAAACTGATCCCGTAATAAATTACAGGAAAACCCCGCTAGTGTATATACATACCCGCATTTGTATTCCGACCGAATACAAATGCAATCAGACAAAATCTTCACTGTACTATACTAAGATCCGGCTTAAACCAAAGCCCGCTAGTATAAACCGTCCGATCGTGATCCGTGCAATACGGCACGTATCTGATCGAACCCTGCCATATCTCCATACGGCCTCTACAGCGTTTCGCCCGAAACTTGAGAAAACGGTCTGTGGGGGACTCTAAAGACTCGTCAATACTTTGGTTGTGGATTTAACCACTAGCACGTCAGAGGTATTAACCTATACGTAACGGGCTACCAGGTATTGACCAAAAGGGACGTCGATGAGCGAACTCATCCTGACACCCTACTGAGCCTGTCAGTGACAATATCCGTTCAGTCCGGTCCGTTCGTCTATGAGCATCGCATGGCGGGCCTAGGGGGTTGGTAAAAGTCAGACCCCCAAAAGCGGTACAAGTCGTGTCGGAGTGTAGCCCAGAACACCCTGAGATACTACTGGAATACCTACCAGTAAATCTCCTGCCTTGGCCAAGGACTTCGTGTAAGGGCTCTCCTAGACACAGCGTGACCTCACCCCCAATACCGGGAGAGACGATCCCTGCAGATCCGCTCACTGCCTCCATGTGGCTCGGGACTGTACCCAACTAAAACCTGTTTGCACGTCTCCTTTGAGCGTGGTAGGGTAGTAATCAAAGTACAGTGGGAACTCACACGAGACAAATGACGATCCTCAGGTCGATGAACTAACCTGTACACATGTCACCAGGGAACTGCTATCTGACGTCAGGTATAAGACCAACTAGTATGTTCCTGGCGAGTCCTGTCCGGTGTACTCATAACCCAATGAGCACCTGTATACATCTTAGGTGAACCAACTGACACCAGTGGCTTGTGAGACCGGCCACCGCCCCTCGTCGGGGTCTCGACTGTATACACTAGTCTACTCTGGAGTATCGATACCCTGTCTCGAAACTCCCACGACTAGGGACCTTTTAAGGATGTGCTTATAGACTACCAGCTCCCACGTATATGATCGCCCTCATACTGCTAGCAGTCAAGTAAGAATCCTAGGGACTCTATCAACGTGTAATAGCGACCTGTAAGGTCACCAAAAGCAGTACATGATGATAAAGATAAACCAGATAGCATACTATCATCTTGAGTAAGACTGTCCTACCGGGATAGGTCCTCCCTCAATCATTACAATCACGTGCCTGTGATCCAATATTTGACTCTGAGGGCACTATCTCCAACACCCAGGTCCTTTATGGAGAACCTCTGTGACAAGAATCTTTTGACTGATTGTAGCATAGGAATGCCATTTCCTATCAAGAGAATGTCATCCACGTACAAGACGAGAAATACCACAATTCTCCCTACAATCTTACTATAAATGCATGGTTCATCTGGATTTTTGATAAAGTCGAATTCTTTGACAGTATCATCAAAACATATGTTCCAACTCCATGATGCCTGCTTACAATGCTCAATGAGTATGCTACATCTGGTATGGTACACAACATCGCATACATTATAGAGCCTGCCGCAGATGCGTAGGGTATAGTTGACATGCGAGCCCTTTCCAAATCAGTATTTGGAGACATCTTTACGTCCCACATAGACTTAAGCAACTGCACACTTTCCCGCTGCTCCCACTCTGAATGAAACCCTCTGGCTGATCCATATAGACGCACTCTTCCAAATTTCCATTTAGAAAAGCCGTCTTTACGTCCATCTGCCAGATCTCATAATCGTGGAAGGCAGCAATGGAAAGAAGGATCTAAATGGATCTGAGCATAGCCACTGGAGAAAAGATTTCATCATAGTCCAAACCAGGTCTTTGCCGAAAACCCTTTGCAACAAGTCTAGCCTTATAGGTTTCAACCTATCCATCTACACCAATCTTCTTTCTGAAGATCCATTTGTAGCCTACGGGTTTTACCCCTTCTGGAGCAATGTCCAAAGTCCAAACTTTGTTGGTGTACATGGACTCCATTACGGTCCGCATTGCATCCAGCCATTTTACCGAGTCGCCACTCTGAATGGATTGCTGGAAGCTAGTAGGCTCATCATTGTCAATGATGCAATCCTCTCGATCCATGTCTATGAGAAAACCGTAGTATCTCTCAAGCGGATGAGACCGCCTATTACTTCTGCGGAGTGGCGTGGGGATGTCCGGTTCTTCTGAAATCTCTGGTTCTACCAAGCTTTCAGTAATAGCTTGTGGTTCTGGAATTTTTTCCAGTTTTATTGCGCTCCCACTTTTCTGATTTTCTAAAGATTCAGCTTCCAAGAAGTGGGGATGTTGAGAAACAAAAACCTATTATTCCTCTGCGTAATAGAAAAGATACCCCCTGGAGTTCTTAGGGTATCCCACAAACTTACACATTACTGAGCGTGCCTCGAGCTTGTCCGCATGCTGCTTTTTTACAAAAGCTGGACATCCTCATGTCTTAAGGTACTTAAGGCAGGGTTTCTTCCCACTCCACATCTGATATGGTGTGGTTGGCACTGACTTAGTAGGAACCTTGTTCAAAAGATATGCAGCTGATTCTAGTGCATAACCCCAGAAGGATCGCGGTAACTTAGTCTTACTCATCATGGAACGAACCATATCCAATAGGGTTCGATTCCTCCTTTCCGATACACTGTTGTGTTGTGGTGTGTATGGAGGAGTAAGCTGAGAGAGAATTACATTCTCTTTTAAGTAGTCCAGGAACTCGGCACTTAAGTATTCACCACCTCGATCAGATCTCAGTGTTTTGATACTTTTGCCTATTTGTTTTTCCACTTCATTCTTGTATTCCCGGAATTTTTCAAAGGCCTCGGATTTATGCTTCATCAAGAAGACATGTCTATACCTAGAGAAATCATCCATAAAAGTAATGAAATAGGAATAACCACTTCGTGCATGTGTAGACATTGGACCACACACATCGCTGTGTATGAGTCCCAAGAGCTCGCTCGCTCTTACTCCGTGTCCAGTGAACGGAGTCTTTGTCATCTTTCCCATGAGACAAGATTGAAAAGTTGCATAAGACTGATATTCGAACAGATCCAAATATCCCTCTCTATGTAGCTTCATCAACCGTGTTTCGTTGATGTGACCCATTCTACAATGCCATAAAAAAGCCTGATTTAATTCCAGAGACTTTCTTTTAAGTGTGTTCTGGACACTGAAAACCTGAGCTTGATTTAATACGTATATACCGTTATCTAATGTACCTGACCCAATCAGAGCTTGATTTAGGATGATGTGGAACACATCGCTTACAAATGTAAAATCATATCCTTTCTTAGAAAGTAAGGATACGAATATGATATTACAAGCTAGAGTAGGTACATATAAACAGTTACATAGAATCAATATCTGCCCACTTGTCAATCCTAGGTAATATTCACCTACGGATTCAGCGTCCACGCTCATTCCGTTAGCAACCCTGAGAGTCATATCTCCTACCTTGATAACTTTACGGTTTCTCAAAGCCTATAATGAATTACAGATATGAGATCCGGATCCGGTATCTAATACCCAGGAAGTAGAGTTAATTAACATACAATTTTCAATTACAAACACACTTGAAACCGAAGCCACAACGTGCTTCGAATCCTGGCTTCTGGCTTTCAAAGCCCTGCAATCCCTCTGCCAAGGTCTTTTCCCGTAACAATAGGAACATCCCTCCTTCCTTACTGTTAGCCCAGAAACTTTTGCCCTTCCCTGTCCTTCTACCTTACTGACACCGCATATCAGCTTTGTGGAGGTCTTCTTCTCCTCACCCTTGGCATCCCCCTTAGATCCAGAAGAGGAAGATTCCCCAATAAGCAGAACGGGTGTCTCCCTGGTTTCCTTCAGGATGCCCTCAACTGGAAGTATACCTTTCTTCCTATGGGCGCGAGTAGGAGGTAGGGACTGTAGAATCAAGTCAGCACATGACTCATTTTCCAACGTAGTCTCCAGGTCCATGAGCTTTTTAATATAGCTAGTCATCGTAAGGACGTTGTCCCCTATAGATGACCCGACAGCCAACCTCACTTGAAGCAATTCCTTCGAGGTCTCATATCTTGCGATACGAGATTGCTCTCCATATAAATCTTTGTTATGGAGGAAGATGGAAGCTAAGTCCATCTTCTCCTGCTGCCTCTGGTTTACACCATCTACTGAGGCCAACACGAGGCACTTGGCATTTGCACTGTCCTTTTTCGATGTCTTACGGATATCAATATCCGCGACGGTGGAAACTGGACCTGAGACGGCGGGGGCTTGAGTAGTAAATAGGTGTCCCAGCTTGTCATAGGTAATGGACATCTGGACAGAGCTTTGCCAGTCATTATAGTCAGATTTAGTCATTTTATTATCTAGATGTAACCTAGTCTTGGTCACTAGGTCGCTGCAATTAAGAGAGAGAGAAGAAAACACTTAGCATGATGCTCTTGCAAGTTTAGATTGGTTTTTAATTTATCTAAATAGGATGGCTCCCACTGTTTCTCGAATCCTTTCTCAAACCATAAAAGAAGAATTGGTTAGGATTGATCTCACCGTACAATTCTTGCTTAACCGTTCGGCCAGGCTAGTGCCGGTACTTCGAGAGAGGTTTTACGATGCTTTCGTGAATTTCCTTAATTAAATAACCTCTTTTTCCTGGGGGCGTAGCCCCGCTAACACTGTTCTAGACACTTACTTGGTTTATAACATTGATCGTTAAGTGAAAAATTCTCCTGAGGAGTAGCGGATACTCACAGTAGGATCGAGACCCAAATATCATTGTGTGATAATGCTTAAGGAATCCTACCAACATTATCAAACTCCAAATGGTATGCAGCACTAGCAAGTTTCGGTTTCTTAAGAAACTCCCGATGTGGATTTTTGCCCCATGCTCTCATGACCTTGACGAAGGTCAACAAATCAAAAGTCACATGTCAAGTTCTATCCATCATTGTCCAGGTTAATTTGAACCCACCCGTACATACCTTTGACGAAGGTCAACAAGGAAATACGACTGTCCCAAACCAATACATCTATCTATGCTACATATGAACACCCAGCAGCTACCAATCACTATGCCTTGACGAAGGTCAACAAACATAGCTTGAATACTATTGAATATTCATATGAAATGACGGAGGGCTACGGCTGGTTTTGGCGAAACCGTGAACGTAGTGAACTTGATATAATCGAAGGAACATAATAGCTTTTAAAAGGAGTGGTTTAAGCTCCGCATTTAAAAGTCTCCTATTTTAAAATAACCGAGTGATTTTAAAATTTGTTCCAATGATTCAGCTTTGGTTTGTTTGCTTTGCGTTAATGTAATGCAGTCCCATCAATTAACCTACCATTGCAGAAAACAACGAAAATACAACGTACGCTTATGCCATCCGCATTCCCCACGGGGCCCCGTCATCACCTGTTAGGTTACTTAACTAACGACAGAGCGGGGGCTGGACTAGCGCGGATGCAAAACATAAGCAACGTCTATTATATAATACATATATAATAATATCCATTCGTCAGACACAATGATAGGCATTCCAGATCACAGATGAACATATTAGATATACTAGGAATTCTGCGTTTCGTTTGAGCCTGTAACGAAAGACGGATTTCATGGTCGTGATGAATAACCAAACCCCACCCCCAAATCCCTATGAGTGTGGAAAACTACCCACCAAATTCCCAAAGTGAAGCAACCTCCCTCAACAAAGTAAGTAGGCCACTTCTCACTTCAAGAATCCGGTAGTTTGTGCACCCCAACTTGGGTCTATCTTAGGAGCAGAAAACAGTAAAAGAAATAATACAACGGTGGCTACAATCTCAACCCGGATGTGCCCCGCAAAATAATATTACATCACTTTACAATTTTTACATCGAATGAAAGAATGAAAACCCTCATCTTACATCCCCGGCTATTCATCCACGACGATCCAACAAGTTCATATACACAAACCATCATAACATCATCACAGATATGTGCAACCCCAACTAATCGACGTATAGCAATTAGTCGACGTTTCCAAACACATATATACAACACAAAGCTTGTAAAGTAACCACGACATTAGAATTCCGCGCGCAATTAGCAAACTTAACCAATTTTCCAAGACATGAAAATCCAGTGAGCTAAAGTTCCAAAACCGATCGTTTTGAGCCAAATTGGGAGTCGAAACGAACTCGAAACCCGCTTGAAACTTCGCGAGGGTGAAGACACAAGAATAATTATCGAACGGGGGGCCTCGGGGGGTACCCACCCCCGGGGGCCACCACGAGGTGGCCCCCAAGGGAAGGAAGACCCGAGAGCACCAATCCTTGGTGCTCTCGGGTCACCAGCCCCCAAGACCACCTTGTGGTGGTCTTAGGGGGTGGTCCCAGCCGTTGGTCCCCCCTGGAGTGTCCCCGGGTTGTGCACTCCTCACCCCGCGGCTTCTCGGTTCAAACCGTAAGCCCGCGGGGTGTGCAAACAACTCAAAACATCATTTTTGGAAACTGTTTTTTTGGCAGTTTTTGCGCGACAAAAACGGCGGATTTCTAACTTCGCTACAAGCTATCTAAGGTTTATGAGAGGCTTTGATACCACTGTAAGTCGATATCGTGCACTCCACGTGTTCGCGGGGAGGCGGAATTTGCAAAAAATGATTTTTACGGGCTTCGCAACACCGACTAGAACCAAGGATCGACCATAAATCCTAGCTAGCAAACTACATGAAATTTAACTACTCGGAAAGAATGTTATACCTCATGATACAAGTCTTTCGGGTCTTCTCCGCTGTTCTCCTCGTCATCGTAGACTCCGAGGATCGATCCGGATGATAGCTTTCTCGTCGGCTTCCTTGAGTCAAAGACGATCTACCCGAGAGTCTATAGTCCGAGCTCCAACCTCAAATCCGAGATAACTAAGGCAACTAGATTGCTAAACTAGATGGCCTAGAAGATGTAGAGAATGAAGATGGATTTATTTGTCTCTTGGAACCCTAGTTTACTCAACTCATGAGACCTTAAGGGTTGAAAGTTGAGAGGAAGAAGAAGAGAGCTAACTTGAGGAAAGAGAAATGGTTTTTGATAATCATAAAAAATGAGATGGCTCACTTGATATGACTACAAGCATGGCAAGAAAATATCTCACCCAAAATATCTAGTGCCACAAAATATCTCACAAGAAATTTCTAAGTCAAAGGGTCAAACCAAGTCAAGTGGTCAAACCAAGTCAAGTAGTCAAAACAAGTAGCCATGCCACAATTATCATTTATAAAAATAACAAATACTTTCCTCCACCTCATAATTGTTTTAATCATGTCAATGGTCAAAACCCTAATGACGTGTCTCCTTCTATGCCCCTCTCATCTGTATATACATACCCGCATCCGTGTTCCGAGAAACACGAATACAAAGAGACGAAACTGATCCATCAATATAATACTAGGATCCGGTTTAAACAAAAGCCTACTAGTATTATCCGTCCGAACATCATACACGCACAAGTGCACGTACGTGATCGAAGCCCTGTCGTAAAACCATACGGCCTCTACATCTTTCGCCCGATGCAGGGAAACTCTCTCTGTGGGACTCTAAAGACTCGACAGTATGCTGGCAGTGGGTTTAACCATAAGCCGCAAGCAGCACTAGCTGCACGTAATGGCTACCCAGGTATCTGTCGATAAGAAGGTCGGTGAGGAAACCCGTCCGAACTCCTACTGAGCCTGAATGTGACAATCTCTATACAGTCCGGTCTGTTCGACTAAGAGTATCGCATATCGGGCCTGTTGGGGTCAAAATTTGCATCCCGGTTGACCGAGTCAAAGTCAAGGTCAACCCCCAAGCTAGGTGGGCCCAAGCCCAGGTCAAGCGGGCCCATGCCCAAGTCGAGCCCGCGGCCAGCCTCCCCATGCCAACAACAAAATCATGTAATAAATAATTTTTATGTAATTTTTTATACATGAATGTATGCAAAATGGGCATAAAGCCAATATTTTGTAAGCCCGTGGCTTATGTGCAAAAATGAAATGGCACATGAGCCATGGGATGGCTAAAATGCCATTTTTGTAAAGCCCAAGGAGCTATATGTAAATATGTAAGCCTATAAAAGGCAACATGATGGATAAAAAAAGAATACTTTTTTCATTCCCCCAAAAACTAGGGTTCTTTGTGCCTCCTGCTCCTTCTCCAAGGTTCTAAACCTTCTCAATTCTTTTGAATTAAATCAAGAGTTTTACTCTTTCTTTTCCAAAACTAAGTAGTTTTCCACCACAAAACCCACAAAGGAGAACTCAGATCTCCCATCAGATCTCAAAAAGGAGTGTTTTTTTTAAAATCTCCTACTTCTTGATCTTCAAGATCCGGCCAAACAACAGAAGGAAGAAGAAGAACCCCCTTCATCAGCTTCAAAACATCCAAGGAGTTTAACTCCATACATATATACATAACAAATATTTCCTTTCTGAAGCATAGCTTCTGTTTCTTAGGCTAAAAGCCACTTTTTCTCGCCGGCGCTCAAGTGCAGAGCGCCCGTGTGCCGACACGTGGCGCGCTTGCGCTCAAGCGCAAGCGTCCGAGCGCAAGTCGCCCACGTGCCGACACGTGGCGCGCTTGCGCTCAAGCGCAAGCGCCCAAGCGCAAGTCGCCCCGGTGCCGACACGTGACACGCTTACGTTCAAGCGCAAGCGCTCGAGCGCAAGTCGCCCCGGTGCCGACACGTGGCGCGCTTGCGTCCCAGCGCAAGCGCTTGAGCGTAAGTCTCCCCCGTGCCGACACGTGACGCGCTTGCGCTCAAGCGCAAGCGCTCGAGCGTAAGTCTCCCCCGTGCCGACACGTGGCGCGCTTGCGCTCAAGCGCAGGCGCTCAAGCGCAGGGCGCCTACGTGCCGACACGTGGCGCGCTTGCGCTCAAGCGCCCAGCGCTCAAGCGTAGAGCGCCCACGTGCCGACACGTGGCACTTTAGCGCCTGAGCGCACAGCACCTAGGCGCACAGCGCCCAAGGTGCTGCCCCCACACATCCTTTGGATGCCTTTTCCCCCTTTCTTTCTTTTATATATATACATATATATATACATATGTATACATATTTGCACACACACGTGCTCCACGACACTGTCCCTGTTAGAAAAAAATTTCTAACGGGGCGCTGCCCCGCACCCCGCAAGGGGGCTGCTAGCCCCCTTGACCCCCAGCCCGCTATCCGGGTAGCGGGACCCCCGTAAAAACTCTGTGTGGCTCCCGATATATCCAAAACCCCTCTTTCAAAACACAACACACGCACACTGCACATTGAGTTCGCATGACCAGTTTAACCCGTCAATCGGAGGTTCCCTCGCTCCAAAGGCGAGGGGTAATTAACGGCAGCTTAGTCCGAGGCTGCCGGAGATTCGGATCCCCACAATCAATAAACTCCGGCCTACCCTGGGCAGGGGGAATCTGTAGTACGCCTGACAAGCGCGCGCGTATTCTCATCTCAATGGGGTGACGAAAAACACCCTACAGATTCTGGCACGCCCGGTGGGACCTATCTCTCCTCCCATATTTCGGGTTAAGCGTTCATGCGAACTCAATCAATATACATACCTGTATTTATACTAAAATAATGCTCTTTCATGCAGATTTTCAAGCAATCACCTTCCGACAATGTCTTCGATGATGAACTCAGCTCCCGTCTCCTACACGATGAGGATAGACTCTAGGACGGTCCTTCCGGCCAGTCTCGGGCGACAATTGGAGGAGTCGCTGCTACCATTCGGCTCTATTATGTTCATGCCAGTTGGCGCCATCCCATCTCCTCAAGCCCTGGTGGCAGACAAACCGGTCTCGAAAGGCAGGAGACCAAATGTGGTGATCTCAAGGGCACCCCAACCCAAACGCAAGTCGGTGTCTGAACGACTTTCCTTGGCCCCAGCTGGGGGCAAGGCCATCAACACCAACAAAGCTACAACGCGTCCCGAGCAAGCTCCAGCGGTGCCCTTGGCCACTAATCGATCGGGTGTCCTCTCTAAGCTCCCCTCTGATCAACTCACAATGGCTTCCTGGGTAGCGGATGCCCGCCAAGCCTTCAAAATTGAGAAGCTGAGAGAGAAAAGGCTCAGGTATAGAGCCAACAAAAGGACTAAGGCTACTGCCAGGCTAAACCTCATGAGGTTCGAAGAACAGGGTTACCCCGCCAAAGATGAGGGGATGGCTGAATGTGTTATCCACACTGTCTACGTGGTGGGCACGCGCAGCAAGAGCAAGGACGGGGCCACCACATCTCAAATCCAATCTGGCTTGAATATGGTTGCCACTTCCCAAGAACAGCCGCCTCCGCTGGATAATGAAAACCCTCTCGATGAGGCTGATAGGCAGAGAGAGCCCTCAATTCATGAGGAGTCAGGCTCGGAAAACGAAGATGAGCCAACTTTCCGTCCCAAGACCGCAGAGCAGCAACTTCTCCAAGAGCTCCGAAAACAGCTCAGAAGCAAAGATAAGGAGATGGCCAAGCTCTACTCAAAGATCGACGACTTGACAAATGTCGTCTTACGGCTTACGGCCCAACTTGCCTCTCAGCCGCCCAATCAAGCACAGGGCTTAGCTCATGAACCGGGAAACGGTGTCCCGAGACAGCCGACGCCCGTTCCCTCAAATCCAAAAGTGGGTGGACCGCATGAAAATCAGTCGCATCCTATCTCAGCAAATGTCTTGGCTACCGATGACAGTAGCCCGCTAATTCAAGATCAAATCATGGATTTGGTTGCCAACAAAGTCAAAACCTTGGTAGCCGAAGCCGAAACGCAAAAAGATATCAGCAGTAGTGGGAGACCGTATCCTGCTCAGTATGATCTGGTAGAATTTCCTAGCGGCTATGTCATCCCCAAATTCGGAAGATTCGATGGGACAGGAAATGCGAATCAGCACATCGCCCACTTCAAAGCCTCATGCGGGAATACTGGGGGCAATGATGCGCTTCTCCTCCGCCAGTTCGTTAATAGCTTGACCGATGTTGCTTTCGACTGGTACGCGAGCATACCGGATGGCTCCGTTACTACTTTCGTCCAAATGGAGTCTTTGTTTCGACAAAGATTCATGAGCGTCAGCGATAAGATCACCATTGCCGAGCTCGTAAGGACCAAGCCCAAGAACAACGAAAGCAGCACGGATTTTATAACCCGATGGCGCAATCTCTCCGTCAAATGCGAACCGCCGATAGAGCAGGACCAATCTGTCAGTCTCCTCGTCGGAAATCTCAACAATTGGATGGCCCCGTTTCTATGCACCGCGGGTCTCAAAACATTCCAAGAGCTGACCAGGAAGGTTCAGATGCTGGAGCGCTCAAAGCAGGAGTCCTCCTCTGACTCCCAAAATAACAATAGGTCCTGGAGAAATCGAAAGGATGATAATCGCAAAGGCGGAAACTCCGATGATTCTGAATCTTTTAACACTTCGGCTAACCGAAATAAGCAAGGGATGAGCGGGCCTAGCGCCAACCAGCCTCGGAAGCCAATGTTCGGAGAGGGAGGAGAATCTCCACTCAAAGAGAAGCTAGATAAGGTCTATTCCTTTAGAAGGGACAAAATCCGTAAAATATTCAAAGACGCCCTCAAGAACGGTCTACAGCTGCCAGAATCAAAAAGACCGCAGGAAGCGAATAGGACCGACGACCCCAAATACTGCCCCTATCACAGAGTGATAGGTCACGCCATTGAAGACTGCTTCGTCTTCAAAGATTGGGTCGAAAAGCAATACAAGGCAGGAGAGATAGAACTGTCCAAAGGCGTGTTAGTAAACAGTCAAGATGCGACCGCTAATTTCATACAAACGGAGACCGAAGTTCTTCGTGAAACTGATTCTCTCAGACATCTGCCTTTCTCTGAAAACAATCGACCACCACGTCATTAAACTGGGAACAATCGACCACCACGTCATTAAACTGGGAACAATCGACCACCATGTCATTAAACTGGGAACACTCGACCACCACGTCATTAAACTGGGAACAATCGACCACCACATCATTAAACTGGGAACAATCGACCACCATGTCATTAAACTGGGAACAGTCGACCACCACGTCATTAAACTGGGAACACTCGACCACCACGTCATTAAACTGGGAACAGCCGACCTCTAAGTCGTTAAAACTGGGAATGTAAACAAAAAATATATATGTGTAAATAAAAAATGTGTAAATAAAAGAAAAATAAAGAAAATCCGAAATGATGGGGCAACTCGCAATAAAAATCAGCGAGTAAAAATAAAAATGAAAATAAAGCCGAAATGATGGGGCAACCGCGAATAAATAGCCGAAATGATAGGGCAATCGCGATCTTCGCGATAAGAAAAGCTGAAATGATAGAGCAATCGCGGTAAAACAAAAAAAAAAGCAAAAACGAAACCAAAAAAAAAAAAGAAAACAAAACAAAACAACGGCGAATGATGAGTCGCTCCTGGTACCATATTCCAGTGCAGCGATGCAGACGCCAACCAAAATCCAATTTCTCAAAATTCTCCGGCCCTACGGCCAGTCCCCAAATTGACTACCGTATACAATCCACGGGCTCAAATAATTCTCATCATACCCATGCCCCACCGCAATCACCAGTTACGCGGCTGGTCTCCGCCTTTGGAATTATGCTCCATTGAGAAGACCCACTCATGTGTCCTCACGATACATGAGGAGAACAAATCTTTATGGGATCCTTACGACTCACGAAGAAAAAACACACTTAGGAGTCCTCACGACTCCTAAGGAGAATATACACCTGCGGGATCCTTACGACTCGTAGGGAGAAAATGCTTTTATGGGACCCTCACGGCCTATAAAATTGAAAAGTTTTAGGTGATAGGGATCCAAACCTGTCTCCTAAGCCATCGCTCCCCAATCCCCAACGGCGAATGATGAGTCGCTCCTGGTACAATATTCCAGTGCAGCGATGCAAACGCCAACAAAGTCCCAAAAATTTTATGGCCCTACGGTCTGGATCATACATCCTGCAAAACCGTATACAATCCACGGGCGTAAAACGATCCCAATCTCTTCCAAGTCCTACCGGTGAGACCACATTCAAAGTCCCACCAAAAATAAAAATAAAAAAATAAAAAATAAAAAAAGGTATGTCCACAAGCAAAAGGGGCACGGATGAAAACCCGAAAGGGCTCTGTGAGTAAAAACAGCAGGACTGCCAGCGAGTTTGTGAAAACCCGAAAGGGCGCAAACTCGTAAAAAAAAAAAAGATGAAATGCACTCACAAAGTCCTCTCGACTTTGTGAGGAGAAAACTCCCACGTGAGATCCTTACGACTCACAAAGGAGCAATACACTTGGGAGTCCCCACGACTCCTAAGGAGAAAATACACTTACGGGATCCTTACGACCCGTAGGGAGAAAATGCTTTGTGAGACCCTTACGGCTCACAAAATTGAAAAGTCTTAGGCGATAGGGACCTAAAACTTGTCTCCTAAGCCATCGTTTCCTAATAAGCAAACGCAAATGATGATTCGCTCATGGTACCATATTCCAGTGTAGCGATGCTGATGCCAAACAAAAAAAAACCCAATTCCCAAATCCTCTCATGACAATTGATGCTTCGCTCCCGGTACCATATTCCAGTGTAGCGATGCTGATGTCAACCCAAATCAAATCAAACTAACAACTTCTACGACGGAATCATGCTCTGTCCCAGAATTTACACTGTGTCGAAATCATGCTTCGGCTCGGAATCAACCAATGACCTCGTCATCGGAATTATGCTCCGCCTCGGAATCAAGTCAACCAGCAAGCTCTGCGTCAGAATTATGCTTCGTCTCAGAATGCACCCCGCGTCGAAATGATGCTTCACCTCGGTGTACTTGCCTTCCCTGTTGAAATTATGTTTCATCTCGGAATCGAGTCAGCCAACAAGCTCTGCGCCGGAATCATGCCCCGTCTCAGAATATACCCCGTGTCGAAATCAATGCTTCATCTCGGAATATTTGCTTCCCTTGTCGGAATAATACTTCGCCTAGGAATCTACCTCTGCATCGAAATCATGCTTCGGTCAGAATGTCTGCCGATCCTCGGAATGATGCTCCGATCTCTGGAATTATGCTCCACCCATCGGAACGATGCTCCGATCTCTGGAATTATGCTCCGCTCTTCGGAAAGATGCTCCGAACTCTGGAATCATGCTCCGCTCATTGGAATGATGCTCCGAATCCTGGAATTATGCTCCGCTCATCGGAATGATGCTCCGATTCCTGGAATTATGCTCCGCTCTTCGGAATGATGCTCCGAATCCTGGAATTATGCTCCGCTCTTCGGAATGATGCTCCGAACCCTGGAATTATGCTCCACTCATCGGAATGATGATCCGATCCGCTGGAATTATGCTCCGCCCTTCGGAACGATGCTCCGACTCTGGAATCATGCTCCGCTCTTCGGAATGATGCTCCGAATCCTGGAATTATGCTCCACTCATCGGAATGATGATCCGATCCGCTGGAATTATGCTCCGCCCTTCGGAACGATGCTCCGACTCTGGAATCATGCTCCGCTCTTCGGAATGATGCTCCGAATTCTGGAATTATGCTCCACTCATCGAAATGATGATCCGATCCGCTGGAATTATGCTCCACCCTTCGGAACGATGCTCCGACTCTGGAATCATGCTCCGCTCTTCGGAATGATGCTCCGAACCCTGGAATCATGGTCCGCTCATCGGAATGATGCTCCGATCCCTGGAATTATGCTCCGCCCTTCGGAACGATGCTCCGACTCTGGAATCATGCTCTGCCCTTCGGAATGATGCTCCGAACCCTTGGAATGATGCTCCGCTCTTCGGAATGATGCTCTGATCCTTGGAATGATGCTCCGCCCCCGGAATGATGTTCCACCTTGAAGTCCAGCTTCAAGATCAATCAATTTCATGCACACAACTCAAATGGGCGGTGTGCATTTATTGATGGGGGGCACTTTGTTGGGGTCAAAATTTGCACCCCGGTTGACCGAGTCAAAGTCAAGGTCAACCCCCAAGCTAGGTGGGCCCAAGCCCAGGTCAAGCGGGCCCATGCCCAAGTCGAGCCCGCGGCCAGCCTCCCCATGCCAACAACAAAATCATGTAATAAATAATTTTTATGTAATTTTTTATACATGAATGTATGCAAAATGGGCATAAAGCCAATATTTTGTAAGCCCGTGGCTTATGTGCAAAAATGAAATGGCACATGAGCCATGGGATGGCTAAAATGCCATTTTTGTAAAGCCCAAGGGGCTATATGTAAATATGTAAGCCTATAAAAGGCAACATGATGGATAAAAAAAGAATACTTTTTTCATTCCCCCAAAAACTAGGGTTCTTTGTGCCTCCTGCTCCTTCTCCAAGGTCCTAAACCTTCTTAATTCTTTTGAATTAAATCAAGAGTTTTACTCTTTCTTTTCCAAAACTAAGTAGTTTTCCACCACAAAACCCACAAAGGGGAACTCAGATCTCCCATCAGATCTCAAAAAGGAGTGTTTTTTTTAAAATCTCCTACTTCTTGATCTTCAAGATCCGGCCAAACAACAAAAGGAAGAAGAAGAACCCCCTTCATCAGCTTCAAAACATCCAAGGAGTTTAACTCCATACATATATACATAACAAATATTTCCTTTCTGAAGCATAGCTTCTGTTTCTTAGGCTAAAAGCCACTTTTTCTCGCCGGCGCTCAAGTGCAGAGCGCCCGCGTGCCGACACGTGGCGCGCTTGTGCTCAAGCGCAAGCGCCCGAGCGCAAGTCGTCCCGGTGCCGACACGTGACACGCTTACGTTCAAGCGCAAGCGCTCGAGCGCAAGTCGCCCCGGTGCCGACACGTGGTGTGCTTGCGTCCCAGCGCAAGCGCTCGAGCACAAGTCTCCCCCGTACCGACACGTGGTGCGCTTGCGCTCAAGCGCAAGCGCTCGAGCGCAAGTCTCCCCCGTGCCGACACGTGGCGCGCTTGCGCTCAAGCGCAAGGCGCCTACGTGCCGACACGTGGCGCGCTTGCGCTCAAGCGCCCAGCGCTCAAGTGTAGAGCGCCCACGTGCCGACACGTGGCACTTTAGCGCCTGAGCGCACAGCACCTAAGCGCACAGCGCCCAAGGTGCTGCCCCCACACATCCTTTGGATGCCTTTTCCCCCTTTCTTTCTTTTATATATATACATATAAACATATATACATATATATATACATATGTATACATATTTGCACACACACGTGCTCCACGACACTGTCCCTGTTAGAAAAAAATTTCTAACGGGGCGCTGCCCCGCACCCCGCAAAAACTCTGTGTGGCTCCCGATATATCCAAAACCCCTCTTTCAAAACACAACACACGCACACTGCACATTGAGTTCGCATGACCAGTTTAACCCGTCAATCGGAGGTTCCCTCGCTCCAAAGACGAGAGGTAATTAACGGCAGCTTAGTCCGCGGCTGCCGGAGATTCGGATCCCCACAATCAATAAACCCCGGCCTACCCTGGGCAGGGGGAATCTGTAGTACGCCTGACAAGCGCGCGCGTATTCTCATCTCAATGGGGTGACGAAAAACACCCTACAGGGCCTAGGGGGCGGTAATCGTCAGACCCCTAATAGCGCAATAAGTCGTGCTGGAATGTAGCCCAAAATACCCTGAGAAACTACTGGAATACCTACCAGTAAATCTCGCTTGCCGTGGCCAGGGACTTTGTGTAATGGCTTTCCGAACACAGCACGATATCAACCACCAATACCGGGAGAGACGAATCCTATCTAACCGCCACTGCCTCCAAGTGCTTCGGGACTGCACCCAACTACTACCTGTTTGCACGACTCCTTTGAGCCGTGGTACGGTAGTAATCAAAGTACAGTGGGAACACACTCGAGGCAAAGTAGCAGTGTCAAGTCGACGGACTAAGCTGTACTCATGTCACCTGGGAACTGCTACCCGACGATAGGTAAATACCCACCAACAGTTTCTGACGTGTCCTGTCCAGTGTACTCGTAACCTAACGAGCACCTACGTACTATCTCCAGTATGACGTACTAATGGCTGTGGGACAGACCATCTCCCCTGCTGGGATGAGAAGCGTATACACTAGTCTACTATGGAGTATCGATGCCCCGTATCGATAATCCTACAACTAGAGATCTGTATAAGGATGTGCTTCTAGACTACCCAGCCCCCATGTAAGTCCATGTTGCCTACCCCGGTGCTTGTGGGGAGGCGGAAACGTTTTGAAAATTTTGATTTTTACAACACTGGACAACATGGACTTGCTAAAGGAGGGATCTTTGCTAAACAAAACTAACTAACAAAGCTAAAGGAGTTAGCTACTCGGTTAAGGGGTTATACCTAGGTCTTCAAGTCCTTCTCTTCTTGCTCCTTGGAGTGAAAGAAAGGGATCTCCTTGTCGCCTTCTCTTGTCGAAGAAAGATCCACCCGAGGGCCTCAACCTTTGGCTTCAACTTCAAATTAGAAGTAACTAAGATGCTTGGAGTGCTAATCCTAGAACCTTAGAAAGAGTAGAGAGTATTTTAGAAGGATTTATCTCAAACTCAAGGGATTCTCAACTCATGAGAGGGGAGAGCTAGAGAGAGAGGAAGAGGAGGAGAGAAAATCAAAATGATAGAATGAGAAGAAATAAACCATTCTTCTCACATATATGTGTGAATTATGAAAATAGATAATTAGCTAAATATAATTGTCATGGTTTAATCAAGAAATGACCGTTATCATTTCATATTAAATGCTTTTTGCTAGAATCAAAGAGCATCTTTCTTATGGAATGATTATGGTCAAGTTGTCAACCTAGGTCAACAAGTCAAATAAAGTCAAATGGTCAACAACCCTAACCATGCACAATTATAATTAACTAATATGAATAAATCATATTTCACACATAACCATTAGAGTTAAGAAAATGACAATGGTAATCAACCCTAATGAAAGTCCTCTGCCTCTCCCTCAGTCAACTGTGCATACACACCTGTATCCGTGTTCCGAGGAACACGAATACAATGAGATAAAACCAATCACAAATCATATACTAGGATCCGGCTTAAACCAAAGCCCGCTAGTATAAGCTGTCCGGACACAAAACGTGCACAAGTGCGCGAATGTGAATGAACCCCGTCGCAAAACCATGCGACCTCTACTCATTTTGCCTAAAGGCGAATAACCCTCTGTGTGGGACTCTAAACACTCGACACTACGCTGGCAGTGGGTTTAACCACAGACCGCAAGCGGCACTAGCTGTACGTAACGGTCCCCAGGTAGATGCCAATAAGAAGACTGACGAGATAAACACATCTGAACTCCTACTGAGCCTGAATGTGACAGTCTCCGTACAGTCCGGTCTGTTCGTCTGATAACATCGCATGGCGGGCCTAGGGGGCGGTAAAACATCAGTCCCCTAATAGCGGTACAAGTCGTGTCGGAGTGTAGCCCAGAACACCCTGAGATAACACTAGAAACCTACCAGTATATCTCGCTTGCCCTGGCCAGGGACTACTTGTGTAATGGCTCTCCTAGACACAGCGCGATGCCAACCCCCAATACCGGGAAAGACGAATCCTGTCTAACCGTCACTGCCTCCAAGTGCTTTGGGACTGCACCCAACTACTACCTGTTTGCACGACTCCTTTGAGCCGTGGTAGGGTAGTAATCAAAGTACAGTGGGAACACACTTGAGGCGAAGTGACAGTGTCAAGTCAGCGGACTAAGCTGTACTCATGTCACCTGGGAACTGATAACTGCCAATAGGTATAATACCAACCAACAGTTCCCGACGAGTCCTGTCCAGTGTACTCGTAACCCAACGAGCACCCGCATACTATCTCAAGTACGACGTACTGACGGCTGTGGGACAGGCCGTCTCCCGTGCTGGGATGAGAAGCGCATACGCTAGTCTACTCCGGAGTATCGATGCCCTGTCTCGATAATCCCACGACCAGGGACGTGTAAATAAGGATGTGCTTGTAGATTACCCAGCCCCCACGAGTGTGACTGCCATCACAACGCTGGTAATCAAGCAAAGACCCTAAGGGCTCCACTAATGCGTATAGGTGATATAATAAAAGAAACACATGTACACATTAAAGCAGAAACAAACCAAGTAGCATACTACCATTTCGAGCAAGATTGTCTATACAACTATGAATATCCCAAGCTTCCATCAAGTAATATACATACTAGTATGATACAGCAATGGCCTCTAGAGCATATACACTAACAATCTCCCACTTGCACTAAGGCCATGTACTGGCGTATCGAAGACCTATCATCTCGATCAGCCGCTCGAACTGAGTCTGGGGTAAGGCCTTCGTGAATGGATCTGCAGTGTTATCTTCTAAAGCAACCCTCCGAACCTCGATCTCCTGGCGATCCACGATCTCCCTGATCAGGTGATACCGCCTCAAGATGTCTGGATTTCTGATGGGACCTGGGTTCCTTTGCTAAAGCTATAGCCCCGTTGTTGTCGCAATACAAAGGTATTGGATCAACAATGGACGGAACCACCTGAAGTTCTTTCAAGAACTTCCTCATCCAGACGGCTTCTTTTGCGGCATCAGATGTAGCGATATATTCCGCTTCCATAGTCGAGTCAGCAACGGTTTCCTGTTTGGAACTCTTCCAACACACCGCCCCTCCATTGAGGGTAAAGACAAAGCCCGACATGGACTTGGAATCATCCTTATCACTCTGGAAACTGGAGTCAGCAAAGGCCTCGATCTGGAGGTCTTTTCCGCCATACACCAAGAACATCTCCTTAGTCCTTCTCAGGTACTTGAGAATGTTCTTTACCGCTATTCAGTGTTTCTCCCCAGGGTTTGACTGATACCGGCTTACCACACTCAGTGCGTAAGCAACATCTGGTCTGGTACACAACATCGCATACATTATAGAGCCTACCGCAGAAGCGTAGGGTATAATAGACATGCGATCTCTTTCCAAATCAGTCTTGGGAGACATCTCTTTGGAGAGGGTGATCCCGTGACAAGCCGGTAGATTACCGCGCTTGGAATCTTCCATACTGAATCTTTTCGGTTTGGTGTCGATGTACCTGGACTGCGAAAGTCCTAATATCCTCTTGGATCTATCATGATAGATCCGGATCCCCAGAATGTAGGAGGCATCACCCAGGTCTTTCATGGAGAACCTGTGTAACAAGAACCCCTTGACAGATTGTAGCATAGGAATGTCATTTCCTATCAACAGAATGTCATCCACGTACAAAACGAGGAATACGACAGTTCTTGCTACAAATCTACTATAGATACATGGTTCATCTGGATTTTTGATAAAGCCAAATTCTTTGACCGTCTCATCAAAACAGATGTTCTAACTCCGCGATGCCTGCTTTAGTCCATAGAGGGACTTAAGCAACTTGCACACTTTTCCGCTGCTCCCACTCTAAATGAAACCCTCTGGCTGGTCCATATAGATACACTCCTCTAAATTTCCATTTAGAAAAGCGGTCTTTACGTCCATCTGCCAAATCTCATAATCGTGGAAGGCAGTAATGGCAAGAAGGATCCGAATGGATTTCAGCATAGCCACTGGAGAAAAGGTTTCGTCATAGTCCAAACCAGGTCTTTGACGAAAACCCTTTGCAACAAGTCTAGCTTTATAGGTCTCAACCTGTCCATCTACACCAATCTTCCTTTTAAAGATCCACTTACATCCTACGGGTTTTACCCCATCTGGAGCAATGTCCAACGTCCATACTTTGTTGGTGTACATGGACTCCATTTCGGTCCGCATTGCATCCAGCCATTTTACCGAGTCAACGCTCTGAATGGCTTGCTGGAAGCTAGTAGGCTCATCACAATCAATGATGCAATCCTCTCTATCCCTGTCTATGAGAAAACCGTAGTATCTCTCGGGCGGATGAGACTGCCTACTACTCCTGCAGAGCGGCGTAGGAATGTCCTGATCTTTCGAACCCTCTGGTTCTACTAAGCTTTCAGTAATAGCTTGTGGTTCTAGAATTTCTTCCAATTCTACTGCGCTCCCACTAATTTCCTTTTCCAAGAACTGGTGTTCTAGAAAGCGGGCATTACGAGAAACAAAGACCTTTTGTTCCTCTGCGTGATAGAAAAGATACCCCTGGTGTTCTTTGGGTATCCCACAAACTTGCACAGTACTGAGCGTGCCTCGAGTTTGTCCGCATGCTGCTTTTTGACAAAAGCTGGACATCCCCAGATCTTCAGATATTGAAGATAGGGTTTCTTCCCACTCCATAACTCATATGGTGTGGTAGGCACAGTCTTAGTTAGAACTCGGTTCAAAAGGTATGCGGCTGATTCTAGCGCATATCCCCAGAATGATCGCGGTAACTCAGCGTTACTCATCATGGACCGTACCATATCCAATAGGGTTCGGTTCTGTCTCTTCGATACACCGTTATGTTGCGGAGTGTATGGAGGAGTAAGCTGAGAGAGAATTCCATTCTCTTTTAGGTAATCCAGGAACTCGGCATTCAAGTATTCACCACCTCGATCAGATTTTAGTGTCTTGATACTTTTGCCTGTTTGTTTTTCTACTTCATTCTTGTATTCCTGGAACTTTTCAAAGGCTTCAGATTTATGCTTCATTAAGAAGACATGTCCGAACCTTGAAAAATCATCCGTAAAAGTAATGAAGTAAGAATAACCGCTTCGCGCATGTGTAGACATTGGACCGCACACGTCGCTGTGTATGAGTCCCAAGAGCTCGCTCGCTCTTACTCCGTGTCCAGTGAACGGAGTTTTTGTCATCTTTCCTTTAAGACATGATTGACAAGTTGCATATGATTGATATTCGAACGGATCCAAATATCGTTCAGTATGTAACTTCGTCAATCTTCTCTCATTGATGTTACCCAGTCTACAATGCCATAAGAAAGCCTGATTGATATCTGGAGACTTTCTTTTGTGTGTATTCTGGACATTGAAAATCTGTGGTTGGTTCAATACGTATATACCATTGCTTAATGTACCAGACCCAATCAGAACTTGATTAAGGTGAATGTTCACAACATTACTTACAAACGCAAATTCATAACCTTCTTTAGATATTAAAGATACAGAAATGATATTACAAGTTGCATTGGGTACAAAAAAGCAATTACGTAAAACCAAAACATGTCCATCTGACATCCACAGGTGATAGTCCCCCACGGCCTCAGCATCCATGCTAGCTCCGTTTGCAACTTTGAGGGTCATGTCACCTGCCTTCAAAAACCTACGCTTTCTCAACCTCTGCAAAGAATTACAGATATGAGATCCTGATCCGGTATCCAATACCCAGGAAGTAGAGTTTATTGATAGACAGTTTTCAATCACATACACACCTGAAGCTGAAGCCGCAACTTGCTTCAGATCCTGTGTTCTGGCCTTCCAAGCCCTGCAATCTTTCTTCCAGTGTCCACTCTTGTGACAGTAAAAGCACTCTTCTTTCCCCACAAGCTTTCCCGCTACCTTTGTTGCTTTTGCCTTTCCCTTCGTATCCACTTTACTAACACCGCCCCTTGGTTTGGCGGGGGCTTTCTTCTTCTTTCCCTTGGTTTTCACCCTGGACTTAGAAGAGGAAGATTCTCCTACAAACAAAGTGGATGTTTCCCTACCCTTTTGTAGGGTGCCCTCAGCACTCCTCAACATGTTCAGAAGCTCGGAAAGTTCAACCTCCTTTCATTGCATGTTGAAGTTTAGGATAAACTGGGCGTAAGTGGAAGGAAGGGACTGGAGAATCAAGTCCGTATAGAGTTCATTCTCCAACGTGGTCCCAAGGTCCGCGAGCTCCTCAATGTAGCTAATCATCTTAAGCACGTGTTCCGCTACCGATGATCCGACGGCCAATCTTACCGAAAATAGCTTCTTCGACACTTCGTATCTGGCGATACGAGATTGCTCTCCATACAGTTCTTTTGTATGGAGAAATATGGATTCGAGGTCCATATTCTCGTGCCTCCTCTGATGTTCATTGTCCATAGAGGCAAGCACGAGGCACTTGGCCTTCGCGCAGTCGATTTCCCAGGTCTTATAGATTTCCCTATCTATGACACTGGTTTTAGGACCTGGGACAGGGGGAGCTTTGGTGGTAAGAAGATACCCCAACTTGTCGTAAATGATTGCCATTTTGACATTCCTGAGCCAATCTTTGTAGTTTGGCCCTGTTGTTTCCTGATTTAAAATCAGGAAAGCTTATGGAAAAAGCTTCAGAAGAAGGTCACGTGCTTACACGTGACCAGCAGTCACGTGTTGGCACGTGACATCCAAAAGTACCGGCAAAGCAAGTTCAGTTTCCTAGCTACATCAAAGAGAGGGGCTTCAGTAAGGGTCACGTGCTCCCACGTGACCTGGGTCACGTGTCGGCACGTGACATTTAAAAGCAGCAGCAAAGACCCAACGCTTCCTGATCAAATCAAGGAAAAAGCTTCAGAAGAGGTCACGTGCTCCCACGTGACCAGGGTCACGTGTTGGCACGTGACGATCAAAACATCAGAATTGTTCTCCAGTTAAATCAAGAAAAAGAGTTCAGACAAGGGTCACGTGCTCGCACGTGACCAGGGGTCACGTGGTGGCACGTGACGGTTAAGCAGCAACCAGAAGACAGAGCGCAGAAAGAAAGAAGAAGGCTCATTCCAAAGGGGGTCATGTGCCCACACGTGACCATGGGTCACGTGGTCACACGTGACCGGCTTTCAAAGCCCATTTCGTTGACAGAATTAAATTCTGAAAGAGATTCGAATCTTTCCAAAGGGAAGCGATTATCTGGAACCAATCGAATTAAAGATTTTAAAGATGATTGAATATCATTTATCTATGGGAAAATCTCGGGTTTGGAAAGATTTCCCCTTTAAATCTAACCGAAATAACAAAGGAGAATCCCGGGACTTGAAATCCAATGGTGAATAAAATTCACCCAATAATCCAAAGGTCAAAAACGAATGATGGATGCAAATCAAACCTCTCAATGAAGATTCGTCAAAAAACTAATTGATTCGGCTGCTTCTCCTATAAATAGGAGCCAAGAGACACAAAAAAAAGAGGACATATACGCAGAGGGAAGAAAGGGAGAGAGAGCCTTGATACTTCGAGGAACTTGGATCTTCTGCAAAAGAAAACCCTAGGTAAGAAAGGGGAGGCTCCTTGAAGGAAAGGAGAATTTAATTCTCAACAGAGTTTAACTCTGATATATAAAATAGAAGAACATATTTCTTCTCTCTTTGATAGAGGATCTGCAAAGTGCACATCTCCCCTTGAAGTTGAGAATTTAATTCTCAATGGGTCGAGATCCTGCCATGCAGATCCAAAACATAGAGAGGGAATGGAAGCACGAGAATTTAATTCTCCCAGAACTATAGGAATTTAATTCCTTTAAAATAAAACTAGGGCTTGACCCTGTGTTATGAGAATTTAATTCCTTCAGAACAAAAAGAAACAGGGTTTAACCCTAATTAAGAACCTAGTTCTGTTGGAACAGCGGGGATTTAATTCCCTTGATCATAATTTAACAGAGAATGGGAATTTAATTCCTTAGAAGCTTTTATTAGGGTTTAACCCTATTGAGTTCTTCACATGTATGAGGAATTTAATTCCTACAGAAAATTCAGAGTCCAACTCTATTCAGAATATAAATCTTCAAAAGGAAGTAGGAATTTAATTCCTCTGAAATTACTGTCAGGGTTTAACCCTACGAGGAATTTAATTCCTGGAAAAGATTAACAGATCCTCTAAACAACATACATAGAGGCAGGGTCACGTGTCACCACGTGACCCCCCCCAAGAGATCTACAGAAGGCCCCTTTGAGGCAGCACCCCACGTGACCCACGTGACCCTCGGACACACAAGCATTTGAATGCCCGTCACGTGAGGGCACGTGATGCGATAATCCCAGCAGAACAAATGAGGGGAGGGCGCTCTCACGTGTTGCCACGTGACCCCTCTTGCCTTAGTGTTCAACACTAAATTGTAACTCTCGAATCCAGTATTGAAACATTGTTGGGCCCTAGTGTTCAACACTAATCAAAGAGCTTTATTCGCAGTGTTCAACACTGACTACCTTAGTATTTAACACTAATCTGAGATCTCCATTGCCAGTGTTCAACACTGATCTGTTTTAGTGTTTATGATAATTTGAAAGCCTTGTTGCTGGTGTTTAACACCAATTATCTTTTAGTGTTAAACACTAACTTGTCAACCTCATTCCCAGTGTTCAACACTGATTGCTCTGTAGTGTTTAACACTAGGCTTTGGTCCAATTGGCTAAATGGATAGAGGCAAAGCCTCTCCTGATTGGACTTAGCCCAAGCTGGCCATAAGTCCTCAATTCGTAATCAACTGGGCTAATGGGCTCATAACATAATTAATTGGTCTTGATCCCAAATTAGGCCAAGGACTATTCAATCCACTCCGGTTCTAGGGTACATCTCTTCACTCCTTTGATATTTGGCATTGTAATCCCTCAATGTCTTCAAAGAGGTGACGGGTCCCGACGACCACACATTGATATGGACTGTGGGGTCCTTAAACCCGTGTCTAATGCAAAATTTCTGGTTACGTGGAACGCGGATAACGTCACTCTTTGACCCCGCGGAAAACGCCCAGAGCGGAGCCTAGTCCTCGCCGAGCGCTGCAGTGAACCCGTGTGAAGCATCTAGTGCAAAATTCCTGGTTACGTGGAATGCGGATAACGTCACTCTTTGACCCCGCGGAAAACGTCCAGAGCGGAGCCTGGTCCTCGCCAAGCACGGCAGTGAACCCGTGTGAAGCATCCAGAGCACATACCGGACTATGGAGTCCTTAAACCCATGGACTACGACGTCCTTAACCTTGACCGAGATGTCTTAAAACTAACAATGGACCGCAACGTCCTTAAACTACCCATGGACCGCAATGTCCTTAAACTAGAACAATAGAGCCCCGCATGCTCTTTTGTCGGATCTAAACGGTCCCGTTTAAGTTGATCTTAGCCTTAAAGATGGCTAACGTATCCTTAAACCTTCAAACAGAGTGGACTATAAATCCCCCCAATTAACTCTGGCTCGAGGGTACATCTCTGAACTCCTCTGACATCTGTCGTTGTAATCCTTCAACGTCGTCAGAGAGGTGATGGGTCCCGACGGCCATATATTTAATGGACCGCAATGTCCCTAAACTAGAACAATAGAGCCCAAATGCTCTTTTGTTGGATCTAAACGATCCCGTTAAGTTGATCTTAGTCTCAAAGTTAGACTAACGTATCCTTAACAAACGTTTGAGTTGATCTTAGCCTCAAGTATGGCTGACGTATCCTCAAACCAAACCCCCAAGCCCAAATCTAAGATAATACGGATTTGGACTAGTCCACGTCCTACGGGCGACGACATAAATCAGTCTCCGTATACAATCCACGGGCAACCACAAATAAAACAAAAACCCACGACACGAAGTGACCATCTGGAGAAGGAGAAAGTTGTTACCGCAATGCGGTAGCGTAATTAACTGCAGGGGCTTGCGCCTGCAGGGAAGAGCGTCCCCACAATCAAAAACCCCTCAAACGAGGGGGAATCTGACGAAGTCTGCTACATCGGACGCATCCGTCTAAACCTTCGATACATGGTGCCATAAATCAACTTGGCATCTTCGGAGAGGTGGACGGATAGCACCAATTAGCATCTGCCCCGAGTCTCAGTGCCAAGACATCGCAGTCCTGCGCGCCGCCATTCGGAGGGGAACACCTGTCAGTATGTTTTTATCTAGTAATAACTTAAGTCCGGTCATCTTGATTGGTCGCTGTAATTAGGAGAGAGAAAAGAAACACTTTAGCATGATGCTCTTGCAAGTTTAGAGTGGTTTTTAGTTTGTCTAAACAGGATGGCTCCCACTGTCTCTCGAATCCCTCCTCAAACCATAAAGGAAGAATTAGTCGGGATCAATCTCACCGTACAATACTTGCTTAACCGTTCAGCCAGGCCAGTGTCGGTACTTCGAGGGAGGTTTTCCAATGCTTTCGCGAAGTTCCTTAATTAAGTAACCTCTTTTCCCTGGGGGCGTAGCCCCGCTAACACCTTTCTAGACATCTACTAGGTTTATAGCATTGATCGTTAAGTGAGAAATTTTCCGAGGAGTAGCATATACTCACAGTAGGATCGGGATCCAAATATCATCGCGTGACAAAACTGAAGGAATCCTACCAGAATTATCACTCTCCAAATGGTATGCAGCGCTAGCAAGTTTCAGTACTTATGAAACTCCCGATGTGGATTTTTGCCCCATGCTCTTATGACCTTGGCGTGAGGTCAAAATGTCATAAGTCACATGTCAAGTTCTACCCATCATTATCCAGGTTAATTTGAACCCACCCGTACCTACCCTTGACGTAGGCCAAAATGGCAGTACGACTGTCTCAAATCAACGCATTCTATCTATGCAACAGATAAATATCCGGCGGCTACCAATCACTATGCCTTGGCTTGAGGTCAAAATACATAGCTTGAATACTACCGAATATTTAACTGAAATGATGGAGGGCTACGAATGGTTTTGGTGAAACTGTGAACGTAGTGAACTTGATATAATCGATGGAACGAGATAGCTTTTAAAAGGAGTGGTTCAAGCTCCGCATTTAAAAGTTGGTTTTTGAAAAGAACCGAGTGGTTTTGAAAGTGTTCCAACGACTTTTATTTGGTTTATTTTCTTGCATTAATTCCAATGCGTCCCATCATTTAAACCTACCATTGCAGAAAACAACCAAAATATAACGTACGCTTATGCCATTCGCATTCGCCACGGGGCCCCGTCATCACCCGTTAGGTTATTTAACTAACGACAGAGCGGGGGCTGGGCTAGCACGGATGCAAAACATAAGCAACGCCTAAATATATCGCATATATATATATAGCAATGATAGCCAATCCAGATCACAGATGAATACATTGGATATACTAGGAATCCGCATTCCGTTCGAGCCTGTAACGAAAAGCGGATTTCACGGTCGCGATGAATAGCCAATACCCCACCCTAGACCCCTACGGGTGCGGCAAACTACCCGCCAAGTACCCGAAGCGAAGCAACCTCCCTCAACACCGTGAGTAGGCCACTCGGCACTTCGAGATACCCGGTAGTTTGTGCACCCCTCCTTGGGTCTATCCTAGGAGCAAAAACAGTAAAAAGAAATTATACAATGGTGGCTACAACCTCAACCCGGATGTGCGGCCAAACAAATAATATTACATCAATTTACATATTACAAGAATTGAAAGAATAAGAAAACTCTCATCTCACAACCCCCCGGCAATTCATCCGCGACAATCCAACGAATTCATATACACAAACCAACAAGCATTACAGATCACAGATATGTATAACCCCCACTAATCGACGTATAGCGATTAGCAGACGTTCAATACATATAATACATCACAGATATAACCCATTAGTCAAAGTATAGGGAAGATCGATCAAAATACGGATTTGTAACTACCCGGAAAACAAATTTGCTCTCTAGAAAATCTGGGCAGAAACAAACCATCCTAAAAATCCCAAAACCATAAAATAAGAACACTGCAAGAGAAACGAGCCGCGGCCGAGTCAACTCGGCCGTGGATCCGCGGCAGAAGAAAGCTTCTGTCGCGGAACCGCGGTGAGTTGGTCGGCTCGCTGGTTCATTTTTCTTGGGTGTACTGTAAAAACCCTGAGCCAATTTTTAAGGTGTGATTTATTATTTTTAAAGCAAGTTTAAAAATCGGCAGAAACTTGGGGTTTTTGAAAAATGTTTTGTGATTTTTACCGATCGAAGTTCTATATACTTTACTAACTAGCTAGTTTATGTTTAGTTAGGCTCTGATACCACTATAAGTCTACGTTGCCTACCCCGGTGCTTGTGGGGAGGCGGAAACGTTATGAAAAATTTGATTTTTACAACACTAGACAACATGGACTTGCTAAAGGAGGGATCTTTACTAAACAAAACTAACTAACAAAGCTAAAGGAGTTAGCTACTCGGTTAAGGGGTTATACCTAGGTCTTCAAGTCCTTCTCTTCTTGCTCCTTGGAGTGAAAGAAAGGGATCTCCTTGTCGCCTTCTCTTGTCGAAGAAAGATCCACCCGAGGGCCTCAACCTTTGGCTTCAACTTCAAACTAGAAGTAACTAAGATGCTTGGAGTGCTAATCCTAGAACCTTAGAAAGAGTAGAGAGTATTTTAGAAGGATTTATCTCAAGCTCAAGGGATTCTCAACTCATGATAGGGGAGAGCTAGAGAGAGAGGAAGAGGAGGAGAGAGAATCAAAATGATAGAATGAGAAGAAATAAACCATTCTTCTCACATATATATGTGAATTATGAAAATAGATAATTAGCTAAATATAATTGTCATGGTTTAATCAAGAAATGACCATTATCATTTCATATTAAATGTTTTTTGCTAGAATCAAAGAACATCTTTCTTATGGAATGATTATGGTCAAGTTGTCAACCTAGGTCAACAAGTCAAATAAAGTCAAATGGTCAACAACCCTGACCATACACAATTATAATTAACTAATATGAATAAATCATATTTCACACATAACCATTAGGGTTAAGAAAATGACAATGGTAATCAACCCTAATGAAAGTCCTCTGCCTCTCCCTCAGTCAACTGTGCATACACACCCGTATCCGTGTTCCGAGGAACACGAATACAATGAGATAAAACCAATCACAAATCATATATTAGGATCCGACTTAAACCAAAGCCCGCTAGTATAACCTGTCCGGACACAAAACGTGCACAAGTGCGCGAATGTGAACGAACCCCATCGCAAAACCATGCGACCTGTACTCATTTTGCCTAAAGGCGAATAACCCTCTGTGTGGGACTCTAAACACTCGACACTACGCTGGCAGTGGGTTTAACTACTGACCGCAAGCGGCACTAGCTGTACGTAACGGTCCCCATGTAGATGCCGATAAGAAGACTGACGAGATAAACCCATCTGAACTCCTACTGAGCTTGAATGTGACAGTCTCCGTACAGTCCGGTCTGTTCGTCTGATAATATCGCATGGCGGGCCTAGGGGGCGGTAAAACATCAGTCCCCTAATAGCGGTACAAGTCGTGTCGGAGTGTAGCCCAGAACACCCTGAGATAACACTAGAAACCTACCAGTATATCTCGCTTGCCCTGGCCAGGGACTACTTGTGTAATGGCTCTCCTAGACACAGCACGATGCCAACCCCCAATACCGGGAGAGACGAATCCTGTCTAACCGTCACTGCCTCCAAGTGCTTCGGGACTGCACCCAACTACTACCTGTTTGTACGACTCCTTTGAGCCGTGGTAGGGTAGTAATCAAAGTACAGTGGGAACACACTTGAGGCGAAGTGACAGTGTCAAGTCAGCGGACTAAGCTGTACTCATGTCACCTGGGAACTGATAACTGACAATAGGTATAATACCAACCAACAGTTCCCGACGAGTCCTGTCCAGTGTACTCGTAACCCAACGAGCACCCGCATACTATCTCAAGTACGACGAACTGACGGCTGTGGGACAGGCCGTCTCCCGTGCTGGGATGAGAAGCGCATACGCTAGTCTACTCCGGAGTATCGATACCCTGTCTCGATAATCCCACGACCAGGGACGTGTAAATAAGGATGTGCTTGTAGATTACCCAGCCCCCACGAGTGTGACTGCCATCACAACGCTGGTAATCAAGCAAAGATCCTAAGGGCTCCACTAATGCGTATATGTGATATAATAAAAGAAACATATGTACACATTAAAGCAGAGACAAACCAAGTAACTTACTACCATTTTGAGCAAGATTGTCTATACAACTGTGAATATCCCAAGCTTCCATCAAGTAATATACATACTAGTATGATACAGTAATGGCCTCTAGGGCATATACACTAACACCCCACTAGTGTGACTGCCATCACAACGCTGGTAATCAAGCAAAGATCCTAAGGGCTCTACTAATATGTATAAGCGATATGCTAAAAAAAACACATGCACATATTGAAGTAGAAACAAACCAAGTAGTATACTACCATTTTGAGCAACACTGTCAATACAACTGTGAATATCCCAAGTTTCCATTAAGTAATATACAAACCTGTATGATACAATAATGGCCTCTAGGGCATACATCACTAATACAATATTCATCACCCCTAAACCCTAATGTTTCCTATAAATACCACTCCATTTCACACCCCTACTCACCCATAAATCCCTGCCAAAACTCTCAAGAATTCCCAATGTCTTATATTGTGCAAGTGGAGTTAACGAAAGGCGAAGCTCCGACGAAGTTCCAGCGACGATACGAGGAGTTTTCGGCAACGAAACGAAGCACCGATGAATCCTAGACTTCCTTCTACCTCCCCCCTCTCATCAAAACCAGTAAGTCCCCATTTCTCTTCTTTTCTATATTCTAAAAACTTTCAAAAACTAAAACCTGACGGAAGCGGAGTTAGTCCGACGTCCGATTCGGTTTTCCTCTAAAAACTATACTTTTCTTAATCAAGATAGCTTAATATTCTTACATATTGCTTAACAAATATTAACAAAACCATTAAATCAAGTTTCACCTCAAAATAATTATTTTTATGTCATTTATTGCATTTTTACATAAAAATACCACATACTATTCATTTCGACATTAAAACCTTTATACCTTTCTATACCTTTAGATATTTCACGAGGTAATAAGCTATCTCATCGCAACACACATCTCTATCATAGAACGGTTGATTTTGGGACAATAGAATACGGGAAATACGATTTACAAATAAATATCCTAAACTTATAAAACCGTTTTCTATACAAACGTGTATTAATCATTTCCATGCAATTGCGCCTCTACAACCCATTTTGGGGACCCCGTTCGGGATGGTGCGGATTATCGCACATTCTCAGACTTAGTAGAGCGAGATGCAGACCTCCGCAAGGAGCATTCGATCTCGATAGAATTTTTATACATTTGTCTTTAGAAAATGAGATTTCTACAAGAAAATAAATAAATTATTTTCATTAAATATATATATATATATATATATATATATATTATCAAAATATCTATTTTGATTATATAAATATTCAAAGTTTTCTAAATCAAAGGAATCACTATTACATAAAAATACCATCCAAATACAACACAAGTACAACATTTCAAGAAAATACCATATACTATGGAAACTAGGTTCTATTTACTAGAAATTACACAAATGTAAAATACACATCTATGAAAACTCTAAAGACGATAATTAAATACTTGAGGTGTATTTTGAAATTATGCCAAAACTATTTTTACATAAAAACCCCTCAAGTTATACTAAATTACAATAAGGGTCCTAGTAAACATAGGTTTAAGCGGGACGAGTCTCTTGAGCCTCAAGGAGCCGGAGATATGGGTGCTTGCCTATCTAAGACAGACAACCTAACAAACGGTGTTACCAATACGGTAATTGTCTTGGAAAAAGACACAAATCCTGCCGTCCATGTGCAGCAGTTACCGATAATATCAAAACCTAATTCAGGACTTCAATTTCTTTTCTAATTTTCTGACTCAGACTGAGTCTAAATATAATCAATCCGACTTGAATGTGATTCAAGTGCGAAACCACAATTCAATATGAATTCATATATTCAATCTATTCAAGCTATTCAATCTATACAACTTGACCGAACCGAACCATGGATATACTCCATTTACATGTACATCCATTATATCCATTCCATTTACTGATATCATGGTTTCGGCAAGTCATCCATATACAATCTACAATACAAGACAATACAATATAATCAATACAAACAATACAATTAAGACATCGCGGGGTTTATAAGGGGTAGATTAGTACGGAAGGTGTTGGAAGTAGCACGAGACTGCAACCATAAAATACCTAACCTGAATCTCCATTGTCGTTGTACCGTAACTGAACGGTTCCTTGTACTCCGTATACCTTAGTATCCGGGATAGTGAGACTCCTCTCGTATACACTGGTATTTTCTGTACCATGCTACAAACAACAGCGTTAATAATATTATACAACTTTAAAAGTTACATTCTTCTTCTGTTTATTCTGTCTTTTCTTACTTTTGGGACTTACCGAGCGATTGTTCGCTGACGACATTCCTTTTCTTCATTCTTTGGAATATTGTCGGGTGGATCGGACCTTCTGGAGACAGAGCCCACCAGCGAGGACTTGGATCAGCTAGCTTTTGACCCGGAGCTCTAGTTACTTGTACATTTCATTTTCATTTCTGTTATGCCATTATTTAGGCGTTGCTTTCACTACATGTATTTTCATTTCAGTTGTATAGTAAAAAGAATGTTAATAAATAAAGTTGCTGTTCATTTACATTTTGTCTCTTGTGTACATTTTATTTTATATTGCTTAGATACACTTAGCGTGTTTACTTCTGAGTAAATACGTAGCGGACTCGTCGCGTCCTCTGCCCGTATACTGGGAAGCGGGACGTGACACCTAAGGAATCCTCACAATTCAACTCGTTTATCCCACATCCGTAGCCTTCGGGACACGTTATCCGCTACGTGTCGTAATCCGAGAAGACACCACTTGTGAGCATCATCAGTTTTTTTTCCTCCCACATATATATAGGGATGGGGTATACTTGGTTAATAGTGCTTTTTTTATTTTAAATTTCCTTCTTTTCCATGCTTTCACTCCAAAATTGAGAGGGGTAGGCGTCCCGACCCTCACCTCCTCACCTCTTTATGTTGGCCCCTTGTTGCTCTTAAATCCCGTTTTCTTTTCTGTCTCTTCTAAACACCATTATTTCGACCACATGTTTGATTATAAAACTAAAAAATATGGATTAAGAATGTGTCGGAAATCCAAAGATTTTATATTCTTCAAATATCTATCAAATTGTTTGTTTGGATGTAAGGAATAAAAATGAATTTGTGACTATAATATTCTCAGTCTTTTGTTTGGATTGTGTTTAAAGCGGGTTTGAGAGGAGTCCGGTCCAACTCAACCTTGCCTCAGCATAAACAAAATAGCCCAGGATTTGTTATTCTCACCTTTTTTTTTTTATGTGTTTTCCTTTTTTATTTTTTGTCAAATGTGCATGTAACAGTTCTTATACTCATCAACTTTACGTTAACTTTCAATTTCTGTTTTTCATTCTAATCCCTATTTACTTCTATTAAACAATAGAATTATAAGTTTAGTAGTCAACACTCATCAAACTTTTGGCAACCAAACAAGAAATTCATAAGCCTTGACAACATTTCAAATCTCTAGGATTCTATATTTTAAAGTCAGAAAACCAAACATGCCCCAATCAAGTTCAAATTCAAAAAGTTAAGCGAGCCTAACATTGTGTAGAAGGAAAAGCTTAATTTACTTGGCCGGTAGATTCCATGTAGATTATCGAATTAGTGATTGATTAAAAGGTGTGGACAACGATACAAATCCCAAAACCATCCAACATGTATTGCTATTTACTATCTTGCTTGGAAAACTTCCTTTGATAAAAGAACCATGGACTTGGAGAATGCACGCCCATTTTTTATTTTTTGTTTTATGTGCATCGCACGTGCATAACTCCAGGAACAAAATAGTGTATAGATGCCTATTCAAATTTCTGTGTACGAACCAAATCCTCTAGCATTTTTTTATCAAAAAGGAAAGCAAAAAATGCTCTTATGTTTCATTAAAAGAAAATTTTAATAAAACCATAGCAATAATATTTAAAATAGAAAAAGAAAGCTCCAAATCCCAAAACGTCGTCTTTGCTGAATGAATTTTACGTCGTCAATCAAACATCCTCCTCTTTGCCGGATCTGAGTCCTCATCCCCGATTAGGCATCCATCCTTTTCGCTGGATTGGATTTCGCGTTCTTGATCAAGCATCCATCCTCTAATCAGATCAGATTCTGTGTCCTAAATCGGACATTATTCCCCGCCTACCGCATCATAGGAGCCAGCCATGCCTAATCGGATTCCCTCACCTTTGAGCAGATCCTCCCCCCACATCATGGGATTCGAGTCACCCTCTGCCTATGAATTTACCCAACCTGGGTGCCAAAGATCTTGATACCCGGGTTCAATAGAGCAAACGTATTATAAAGTCGACGTTAGGATGCATAAGTCCATCCCTATGGTGTGGGTCAACCTATCATGTACCAAATAAAGGGTTGAGTTTAAACTCTTAATTAAATCCGAATCTTTTATAAGAAAAGTTACAGAGCCACTCTTGACGGATTTCACCTATGTAAGTCTGAGAAAGAGGACCACTTTCTTAAGAGAATTAGGTTAATTCTCTGAAATAACAACGGGGATAAAACCAGACCGGGTTGGATATGTTTCGACAACGTTCTTCATATTTTCAACCCTAACAAAAAAAAAGAGAATAAAGTAAAAATAAAATAAAAAGATAGAGAACTGGGTTTGGAGGAGATCAAGATACATACCCCATCCCAAGAGAAGCTTGGACGACGGTGAAGCTCTAGCGGATACTAGTTGTTTTTAGGGTTTTGAGAACGAGGAAAATAAAGCAAAGGCAAAAAAAAAAACGAAGTCAAAAGTAGTGATCTAATCCTCTAGCGGTGAATGTTTGAACCAAGAATTCATGTTCCCTAATATCTAGTTTATAAAGAAACTTCTATTATAACCAAAAAAAGAATCAATTATAATTATACAAATCTTAAATAACTATAAGCATCATTATGAATTATTTTGAAAACAAATTAAAGGTCAATCCATGTGGGCCTATAAAAACACATAATTCAAGTTTCCTTGGTTCTAAGCTGGATCTGCTTTTAGGTAAAGGGAATTACTGCTGTGGCACAGCATCCTGCGTCGGACCTACGGTGACGGGCGATGGCGGCTGATAGGGAGAGGTTGACGATGACGGCATCCGGCGGCAACCTACGGTGACGGATGATGGCGACTGATAGGGAGAGTTCGACTGTGGCACCCGTGGCGGGTGTCAGAATATTTCATGATAATTTAGGATAGACACCTATTTGAGTTGGAATATGATTGTCACGATTTGAGCTAGCTTGATACCCAATGGAATCCTAAATTTCCAGAAACATTAATTTGAGTTAAAACAAGTATGTGTATTATTTGTGGGAATATATTAGCACACAGCAAGTCGTTCGGTGCTTTCTGATTAGTAAGGACTCTTATCCACCAATCAAAGCGGCATCCAACAGAGATTAACTGCTAAGATATTGATGGAGGCCTGGATCTCCTTCAGATGTTGTCTTCCGTTGATCTGTAGCAAGCGTTGATGGATGACTGAGATTGGGCTTGAGGGTTGCTTCTTGAAGCGTGTGGATCTCAGTGGGCTTGATTTGGAATGAAGCCGAGCTACCTGCAAGGAAGTCCCAGGGTGGTTGCACCACCGTGGACCCTCCGACGATCAAGTTAGTCGAGGTATTTGGGCAAAGTAGCGGCCTATTGGATAATAATTGCCTTACCTAAGTCGTCTGAGAGGGGGTTTATATAGTGGCAGCCATGGGCTGGCGGACGTGAGATTTACGCCGGCCGTTACGCCCTTGGATCCGCGTCTGCACGAATGGCGGGATCCTCCATTAATGGCGAGATACACCTGTTAACGGGGGAACGCGATGGCGTGGGACGCAGGATCGTGGGGCGGCGGATATCTCGGGTATAGCGAGATCCGCGGGGCCATGTCTGGGACGCCGATGATCTACGCTCTGGGTCGGTCGATGAGATCGAGGAAGCTGAGCTCGACGGGACGCTCGGAAGCGAGTGGGGGGTCGAGCAAGCTTGGTTCTGTGATAGCTCATGGACGAGCTGGGAGGGCTGAGGAAGCTCAGCGTGCAGAAGGGTTCTGAGGTGATCCAATGGTTATTTGGAAGACGAGAATAGGAGTGGTCTGGAAGGCCACCGAGGGTCGGGAACATCCTCGAGAGGAAGGCCCGGGGCACGCCTTCAACGTACCGTTCTTACTCCTTTCTCGTAAGACTTGGGACACGTCATCTGCCACGTGTCGTGATCTGGGGGAGTTCGTCGTGATCTGGGGGAGTTCTCAGTATTGAGCATCATCATTAGCCCCCCACTCTCGACCCGACCTATTTATGGGTTGGGTCGAGAGTGGTCTGATCGGTCACCCGGGCTAAATTCTTATTTGAAGACATCGTCGGCAAGGATTCTCGGGCAGTTAGTCGTATTTTTTGATGACGTCAGCGGATCAGAGAAGAGATCGTGCATTAAAGAGGAAGCGCCGACTCGATCATACGTTCATTGAGTGGCCAGGCCACGCGTCCGGCGCTGGTTGGCTGACGTGACGGGCCGCCAGTGTCCTTGGCGCTTGAAGGGACGCGTCCAATGCTCTTGAGACACGTGGAAAGTTGGTGGCCGTCGGACGCGAAGCGTTTGTTTTTGCGGGAATCGATCGGCGCCGTTGGATGCGCTTGCCGAATGCTATAAATAGACGTAGGCCATCCCCAAGGTCCACACTTCGCTATAATTTCCTCATCGCTGTGTGTGTTAGCTCAGCGCTCTTCTCTTTAGGTCGGATTTCTTGCGTTCTTACCTTGGACGTCTCCTTCTTCTGCTCAGGTTAGATGTCTTCCTCTGAGGAGTCTGTTGAGGTAGTAGAGGTAGAGTCTAGGGAGTCTTCTGCCGCTTCTTCCTCTACTTCTTCCACATCCTCATCCGAGTCGGAATCTCCCCAGGAAATTAGGGTTAGTCCTGGCACCCGGGGTCGCGCGGCGGGGACGGTCCCCAAAGCACGTGTCAGGAGTGTCCATGACGCGCCTTCCCTCCTGAAGCATGTGGACGAGCTCACAATGATCCGGGCTCGCTTCTACATTCCCCCCGGCTACTCGCTTCGCTTGGCCGGGGAGGGAGAGAGGGCAAACCGGGTACGGGGCAAGGAGATTGCCTTATACTTGGAAGCCTTTTGGGCCGGAATGCGTCTGCCCTTCTCCCCCGAGGTGAGTGCGGCGCTGCGTTGCTTTCAATTAGCCCCGGGCCAGCTAATGCCGAACTCGTGGAGGATTCTCCTCGGGTTCATGGTTCGGTTGAAACTGCAGGAGATCCCTTTCAGCCTGAACCTTCTCCTTTCTTCCCTCTGCTTTAAAAATCACCCCGGTACTCGTAGGGACGAGCCTAGATGGGTATACGTTTCTTTTAGAAAACACAGAGGAGGGGCGGCCGGGTCGGGTCTTCCATTCATGAATGGAAAGAGAAGTTCTTGTTTTTCGGGCCACCCGAGAGTGAGGATTGGCCTGTGCCTGTCCAGTGGCATAAGGCCAACTGCCTATGGGTGAGGTGGTCGTCCGATCCCGATGCGATGGCGGTGTCGGAGTAGGAGCCCGTCCATCGGGCCGATGTGTTGCTGTCCGAACAGGCCCTCGGTTGGGCCGGGCTCAGCCTCGCTCAGTTTGCGGGTAAGTTAGAAGCTTAGGCGACCTGTTTAGACTTGTGTATTCTTCCACTTTTTTCTGGCATTGCTAACCCCCTTTGTATTTTTGCTTCTTTGCAGAACCGATGGACCGATCTAAATTCCGGGCTGCCCTGGCCGAGAAGAAAGGGAGGAAGGCCAGAGGTGCCGGCCCGTCACGCCCCGCTGCGAGCCCGGCCCCGCCGGCGGCTGCTTTGGCTAGGCGTTCCACCATTCCCCGGGCTCAGGAGACCAGCCATGGGGAGAGCCGCAAACACGCTCGGGAGAAGGAACCCCGGGTTGTGGATGTGGCTGATGAGGCTGACCCCACCGTAGCCCCCCTCAAGGGCACAAGAGGACGGTGTCCCGAGCCCCGTCTTCCCCGATCTTCGTGCAGGAGAGCGATCTTCGCTACGAGGTGCCCTCGGGGCTTTTTGTCGCCGATAGCTTGCTCTCCGAGATGGAGCGGTCGGCTGGGGGCAGAATCCCCTAGGGGACCCTCAATGCCCAAATCGCGACCATAGCTCAGGAGGCCATGCAGGTTAGAGTCCGCCTCCCGTTCGAGTTTTCATTAAGTCTTTTTTGTTTTCAGGATCGAATGTTTTTTTAATCCCCCCTATTTGTTTTCCTCAGGTCCTCCAGCGCTGTGCCCTCGTCGCCAACATGGAGCACGAGGAAATAGCCCCGACGCTGCAGCTAGCGGGCGAGCCTTCCTTGCGGGAGGAAAGCCTGACCCGGGAGCTGCGTCAGGCGAGGGAGAGGATCGCCGCCCTCGAAGACCGGGTGGATGCCGAGGAGACGGTGAACGCCAACTGCCGAGAGTCCATCCAAGTTTTGATGGAGTCCAACAAGGTCGTTGAGGCCAAGTGGGAGGATGGCAGGGTGCTCGCCGCCACTCTGAAGAAGACGCGGGACACCCTCAAGAGGGAGAACGAGGTACTGAAGGAAAGGATGAGGCGCGCTGATCTCCAGGCTGCGAAGGCGGTGGAGAGCTACAAGACATCGGATCAATTCTACTCCAACCTCGTCGAAGCCTCGGCCCTCGTCTGGCATGATGCCCTTGACGCCGTCAAGGAGCTGATGCCGGAGTTTCCCGGCGGTGAGCTCCGGCTCCAGTATCCCCTCGAGGGTGAGGTGCAGGGGGTCGCCGCCGAAAGCGTTGCTGTGGGGAAGGCCCCTGGTGGGAGCGTTGGGGAGAAGTCGGTCACTCCGGCTCCCAGTGTCGAGGCTCCTGCTGGGGGCGCCGACCCTCAAGCCGCCACCCCGACTCCCGACGCTGCCGCGGAACACGTCGAGGTCATCCCCGGCCCTAAGGCCTGAGTCTCCCTGCCTCGCCTTTTATTTTTTCTTATTTTGGGATTTTGTAAGCCTTCGGGCGATTTTGTAAGGCTGGGGAATTCAGAATACCTTTGTAAAGGTTCCCGAGTTGTAAATAAATCCCTTTTACAGAATTTTTGTGACAATGTTTCCATTTCGCTGCAATGTTTCCATTTTATGATAACGTCTTCATTTTGCTCACCTGATGAGCGCTAGGTCAGGGACCGATCCTTTAGTTGGTGATCGCGCGTCGAGTTAAACCCAATTATTTTTCAAAGTCAACAATGGTCGGTGTAAGGTCGGCATCTTTACGGCCCCGGAGTCGAGGTGGCGATCGCACGTTGAAGGTATGCCGGTTGGTACCTCCGAGTAGGAAGGCGTAGACTCGCCCATTTCCTCGAGTTGGACTGGCGACCATCTCTCCGCAGATAGGTCGGCATAGACGAGGTTAGGGCTTCCGATCCTCAGTATAGGTGGGTAGGTAGTTACCCACTGAGGATAGACCGAGCTGGGAAGCTGCTCGGTGACCTCTTGGGAGGGTTTAAATGCTTAGCACAGATGGGTAAGAAGTTACCCACTAAAGATGGACCGAGCAGGGAAGCTGCTCGGTTGCCTCTTGATGAGGGCTTCGATTCTTAGCTTAGACGGATAAGGAGTTACCCACCAAGGATGGACCGAGCAGGGAAGCTGCTCGGTTGCCTCTTGACGAGGGCTTCGATCCTCGGCGTCGGTGGGTAGTAAACTACCAGCCAAGGATGGACCGAGCAGGGAAGCTGCTCGGTTGCCTCTTGTCGAGGGCTTCGATCCTTAGCTTAGGCGGGTAAGGAGTTACCCACTAAGGATGGACCGAGCAGGGAAGCTGCTCGGTTGCCTCTTGACGAGGGCTTCGATCCTCAGCTTAGACGGGTAAGGAGTTACCCACTAAGGATGGACCGAGCAGGGAAGCTGCTCGGTTGCCTCTTGTTAAGGGCTTCGATCCTTAGCGCAGATAGGTAAGAGGTTACCCGCTAAGGATGGACCGAGCAGGGAGGCTGCTCGGTTGCCTCTTGACGAGGGCTTCGATCCTCGGCGTCGGTGGGTAGTAAACTACCGGCCAAGGATGGACCGAGCAGGGAAGTTGCTCGGTTGACTCTTGTCGAGGGATTCGATCCTTAGTGTAGATGGGTAAGAGGATACCCGCTAAGGATAGACCGAGCAGGGAAGCTTCTCGGTTGCCTCTTGACGAGGGCTTCGATCCTTGGCGTCGGTGGGTAGTAAACTACTGGCCAAGGATGGACTGAGCAGGGAAGCTGCTCGGTTGCCTCTTGTCGAGGGCTTCGATCCTTAGCGTAGATGGGTAAGAGGTTACCTGCTAAGGATAGACCGAGCAGGGAAGCTGCTCGGTTGCCTCTTGACGAGGGCTTCGATCCTTGGCGTCGGTGGGTAGTAAACTACCAGCCAAGGATGGACCGAGCAGGGAAGCTTCTTGGTTGCCTCTTATCGAGGGCTTCGATCCCTAGCGTAGATTGGTAAGAGGTTACCCGCTAAGGATGGAACAAGCAGGGAAGCTTCTCGGTTGCCTCTTGACGAGGGCTTCGATCCTTGGCGTCGGTGGGTAGTAAACTACCAGCCAAGGATGAACCGAGCAGGGAAGCTGCTCGGTTGCCTCTTGACGAGGGTTTCGATCCTTGGCGCCAGTGGGTAGTAAACTACCAGCCAAGGATGGACCGAGCAGGGTAGCTGCTTGGTTTTGCAAGGCGTTGCCCGACCTTCCTGGGTGTGTGAATATCGGGAAGAGTGTCCATCGCGGGCGGAACGTGGCAGAAACGCATAGGTGAGGCGAGGCGTTCCAAGATCCGTGTCATTCCGACTTCGATTCACCGAGAAATACGGGATGCCCGCCATATGGCGGTACGGTATTTGAAGAATTGAGCAAATCCCTGGATTCGCGCCCATACGCGTGCAAATTTGGACTCTCGGGGATTCTGTGGAGGCTATAAATAGAGAAGGAGTTGGGTTTGTTTTAGCATTGCTTCTTCGAGATGGCCGGGCGTATTTACTCGATTGAAGAGATCGTCACTCCCGATGATGTCTACCTATACGAGCAATCCATTTCCGAGGATAGGTACCGAGGCGTGGTCCAGCGCATCGAGGATCACATCGGCCATCTACTCCCTCACCGATTGCCCCTCCTTCAATTGCTGATGTATGCAATTTGGAGGAGGTCCTCGGGTTTGTACAACCCCCTTGCCGAGGAGCTGCTGGACGAGGCCCTCGACAAGGTCCATACGATTTACGTCATCGGCCTCATCTTGAAGACCAGGCACGACCGATCTGTGGCCCTCATTTTGGAATGCTTCCAAAAGAGACAGATCATGAGCCAAGGCTCGGCTGGTGGAGCGCCCGGTGTAAGTCCATGTCACGCACCCCACGAACTTGCGGGGAGGCGGAATATATGAAAAACGATTATCAAAGCTTCGTAACACGGACTTGAGCGCATGAATCGTTATCTAAACCATTGCTAACTAACTACTAGAGGTTTAACTACTCGGATTCGAAGTTATACCTCACGTTACATGTCCTTCGGGTCTTCATCGTTGTCCTCCACTCCTCGTAGGCTCCTTGGAACATCGGTACCTCAACGGCCTCCTCGAGTCAAAGACGATCCACCCGAAAGCTCCTACGCCAAGTTTAATCTCTAAATTGAGATAACTAGGTTGCTTAAAGTGCTAATCTAAGTTACCTAGGGGATATAGAGTGAGGTTATGGATATATTAGTCTAGCTAACCCTTGATCTCAACACATGAGAGGTTAGAGTTAGGGTTTGAAGAGAGAGTGGGCTTGAGGAGAGAGAAGGTGAAGATGAGAATTGAAATGAGATAATGATCTATCATAATATTTATGAAGCATTATTATTTATCAAATAAATAAATAAATGATTAATCCACCATGCTTCATAAATGCATTTGAGAGATTCATCTCCATGAGTCATTAAGCATTTATGATGCATTAATGACATGGATGAATCACACAAATGAGTCACTAATCTCATTTAATGCAATGCCACCTTACCCCCCAAGTCACCATGCTTCTAGAAGCTTCCCGACAAATTACGAGAACGCCCCTCCAATCCGTGAAAACACGGAAAAATTTTAGACTGTATAAATCCAATAACCCGATACTAGAATCTGGCTTAAACCAAAGCCGGCTAGTAAAAACTGTCCGAAAAGTCGTACGTGCGTAAACACACGTACGTGTTCGAACCCTTGTCGTAAAACCGTACGACCTCTATATCGTTTCGCCTGGAGCAGGGAAACTCTCTGTGTGGGACTCTAAAGACTCGACACTACGCTGGCAGTGGGTTTAACCACAGACCGCAAGCGGCACTAGCTGTACGTAATGGTCCCCAGGTAGATGTCGATAAGAAGGCCGATGAGGAAACTCATCCGAACTCCCACTGAGCCTGATGTGACAATCTCCGTACAGTCCAGCCTGTTTGTCTAAGACTATCGCATATCGAGCTTAGGGGGCGGCAAGCGTCAGTCCCCTAATAGCGGTATAAGTCGTGTCGGAGTGAACCCCATTACACCCTGAGAAACTACTGGAACCTACCAGTAAATCTCGCTTGCCCTAGCCAGGGACTTTGCGTAATGGCTCTCTGACACAGCGCGATATCATCTCCCAATACCGGGAGAGACGAATCATGTCTAACCACTACTGCCTCCAAGTGCTCGGGACTGCACCCAACTGCTACCTGTTTGCACGACTCCTTTGAGCCGTGGTAGGGTAGCAATCTAAGAACAGTGGGACACACTCGAGGCGAAGTAGCAGTGTCAAGTTTGCGGACTATGCTGTACTCATGTCACCTGGGAACTGTTAACTGACGATGGGTATAATACCAACCAACAGTTCCCCTGCGAGTCCTGTCTGGTGTATCCGTAACCTAACGAGCACCTGTATACTATCTCCAGTACGACATACTGATGGCTGTGGGACATACCATCTCCCCAACTGGGATGAGAAGCGTACACACTTAGTCTACTCCGGAATATCGATGCCCTGTCTCGATAATCCAACGATCAGGGACCTGTATAGGATGTTGCTTACAGAGTACCCAGCCCCCACTAGTGTGACTGCCATCACAACGCTGGTAATCAAGCAAAGATCCTATGGGCTCTACTAATATGTATAAGTGATACGTTACAAGAAACATATGCACATATTAAAGTAGACACAAACCAAGTAGCATACTACCATTTTTAGCAAGACTGTATATACAACTGTGAATACCCCAAGCTTCCATTAAGTAATATACATACAAGTATGATACAATAATGGCCCTTAGGGCATATACACTAACACCCGGCCCTTCCGTGGTGTCCCGGGTTCGCGTGAAACATCAACGGGAGCGGGCTGCAGAGGCCAGGGCTCGGCTGGCGGAGATCTCCTCGGAGTATCATGAAGAGTATTTCCTTGACCCCGTTCCCCCTTTGTTGTAATATTTTTTTTATATGTAAGGCTGAGGAGCCCACAATACCTTTTTGATGAATAAAGTTATCCTTTTTGCGATGTTCTATTGTTTCCTTTTTGTCTTCTGGGTGCATTTGAGTATTTTCACGAATCGAAATCCGTGGCCTTTGAAACGAGGAAGAGGGAAACACATAGGAGAAGTTTTCTTCTTATTCAGAGAAAGACTTGAAAAAGTTTACATCGCTTTGTCAAAGAATAAACATGTATTCACAGATATACTTTTCAAAGGTACAGCTTGAGCTTCTCGGTGTTGTAAGGCCGCGGAAATTTGCGACCCGCAGCGTCTTGTAGGCGATAGGCCCCGCCGGGTAAGAATTCTGAGATGAGGAACGGGCCGTCCCACTTCGGAGAAAACTTATGTAACTTGCCCTGATCAACGAATTCATTCCGCCTTAGGACCAAATCTCCGGTTTTGAAGGCGCGATGCTTGACCCGAGCGTTGTAGTAGCGGGCAATCTGTCGTTGGTAAGCAGAAGCTCTGATCTGTGCTCTGTACCGCTTCTCCAGCAAGACGTCCAAACTAGTCTGGAGGGCCGAGTTATTTGCTTCGTCGTCGAAGTGCTCGACCCTGTAACTGGGCAGCCTGATCTCTGCTGGGACCATCGCCTCGGTGCCGTAGCAGAGGCTGAAGGGGGTCTCTCCAGTGGGGGTATTCTTCGACGTGCGCAAGGCCTATAAGACCCGGGGTAATTCGTCGACCCAACTGCCCTGTCGTCCTTCTAGGTGAGCTCGAAGTCCTCAAATGACGTCCCTGTTAGTGGCCTCGGCTTACCCGTTGCACTGGGGGTGCACGACTGCGGCGAACTTCATCAGTATATGGTATTCGCTGCAGAACCCTTTAACTCTTTCGTTTTCGAAATTCGTCTCATGGTCGGTGATGATACACCTCGGGATCCCGAACCGGAATATTACGTCGTTCTACAGGAACTTGATGGTCGTGGAAGCGTCCGGTTTTCTGATGGGGATGGCCTCGATTCACTTCGTAAAGTAGTCCACCGTGACGAGGATGCATTTGTGCCCGCCCGTACCTGCAGGGAGTTGGCCTATCATGTCCATTCCCCACTAGGCAAACGGCTATTGGGAGGTAAGGGTAGTCAGCTCGGTAGCCAGAAGGCGGGGTATGCTGCCGTGGAGTTGGCAACTCTTGCACCTTCTGACAAGCTTCTGAGCGTCATGATAGACGGTCGACCAATAGTACCCTTGGAGGAGCGTCTTCTAGACTAAGGTGCGGGCCCCTTGATGTGCTCCGCCGACCCCTTCGTGGACCTCACGGAGGACATAGTCAGCTTCGTGGGGGTCGACGCACCGAAGCAGGGGTTGAGTGAAGGATTTCTTGTAGAGGTTCTCATTGCTCCAGACAAAATGGCAAGATTTGGCTCGGAGGCAGAGGGCCTCCCCACAATATCCGGGGAGCGTACCCTCCTTCAGGAATTCCACAACGGGCTTCCTCCAATCTTGGCCCTCTTCCCGGGCTGTATAAACTTGGAGCGATATTGCTCTGTCTTCTACGCTGGGCCGTGGCAAGACCTCAAAGAGGATATTTCTCTTGCTGTTGGCCGGGTAGGAGGAAGCTAGCTTGCTCAGGGCGTCGGCCTGGGCGTTTAGGTGCTGGGGGATCTTCTCCACTTGAACTTCGTTGAAGTTCTTTCGCAGCCTTCTTACCTCGGCTAAGTACTTCACCATCAGGGGCTCCCATGCTTCAAAACGGTCGGTCACTTGGCCGACGACCAGAGCGGAGTCGCTACGGATTCAGATCGTCTTCATCCCCACTCCGGAGGTGATCCACAGTCCAGCGAGCAGAGCCTCGTACTCCGCTGCGTTGTTTGAGGCTTTGAACCCGAGCTTCAAAGAATACTCCATCTCTTCCTCGTTCGGGCCCTGAATGATGAGGCCGGCACCACAGCCCTCCTCGGTTGATGACCCGTCGTCATAAAGGACCCAGTCGGGGACGGAGTCGGGCCTCTCTTCGATCGAGGGTTGAGATTCGGGGGCCGGCATGGACACTGCCTCCTTATTAGGGATAGTGCATTCGACGATAAAATCGGCCAAGGCTTGTGACTTGATAGCCTGCCTCAGGCAGTACTTGATGTCGAATTGGGACAACTCCCACCTCCACTTCTCCAAACGACCAGGAGACTCGGGGGAGGCAAGGATAGCCCCTAAAGGGCGTTCGGTGAGGACAAGGATGGTGTGCTCCTGGAAATAGTGTCGTAGTTTCCTCGAGGCCACAATGAGTGCTAATACAATCTTCTCTATGGCCGGGTACCTTGTTTCTGCGTCCTTGAAGACGTGGCTTACATAGTAGACCGGCTTCTGGACTCCCTCGACTTCTCGGACGAGCACCGAACCTGCAGATTGATCGGACACCGCTAGATACAGTGATAGCTCATCTCCTTCAACTGCCCGGGTGAGTAGTGGGGGAGTCGCCAGGTGCACTTTCAATTGTTCGAAGGCGATCTGACACTCCTCCGACCATTCGAACCTTGGGATTTTCCTCAGAGCTTTGAAGAATGGGAGGCACTTTTCCCCGGATCTTGACATGAAATGACTCAGAGCGGCTACCCGCCTCGTGAGCCGCATGATTTCGACGTTGGTCTTAGGCACTGCCATGTTGAGGATGGCGCTGATTTTCTCCGGGTTAGCCTCGATTCCTTTGTAGGTGACCATGAACCCGATGAACTTTCCACTAGTGACCCCGAACGCGCACTTGGCGGGGTTCAGTTTCATTTTGTATTTGCGGAGGACATCGAAAGCCTCGCCCAGATCTTTGGTGTGCTGATCTGACGAGGTCGATTTGACGAGCATGTCGTCGACGTAAACCTCCATGTTCCTGCCGATCTGAGGCTTGAACAACCTGTTGACTAAGCGTTGGTACGTATCCCCGCCGTTTTTGAGGCCGAAGGGCATCACTTTATAGCAGTATACCCCCTGGTCCGTTGTGAATGCGGTGAGCTCTTCGTCTGCCGGATTCATACGGATCTGATTGTAGCCAGAGAAGGCGTCCATAAAGCTGAGTAGCTCGTGGCCTGCCGAACCGTCGACGAGCTGATCTATCCAGGGGAGGGGATAGTTGTCCTTCGGGCAGGCCTTGTTGAGGTCAGTGAACTCGACGCACATGTGCCACTTCTCGCTCGCCTTTTTAACCATGACCGCATTCACCAACCACTCCGAGTAAGCCACGTTCCGAATGAAGTTAGCTGCGAGCAGCCTGTCGACCTCGTCCTCGATAGCTTTTTGCTTGATCGGGGCGAAGCTTCGTTTCTTCTGCCTGACGGGTCGGACCGCCGGGTCGACCCCGAGTTTATGTGATATTATTTCGGGGTCGATCCCAGGCATGTCGGCGGGCGCCCAGGCGAACACGTCTGAGTTTTCTCTGAGGAAGTGGACCCGCTCGTCACGCCGAGCCCCCGTTAAGAGTGGCCCGATTTGGACGGTTCGTTCATCGTCCCCTTCGACGAGGGGGGCCTCTATTAGTGGCTCCACCGGGGCTCCTCGGATTTCTTTGTGCTCGTCCCGAGTATCCAAAGACCCTCTGAAATCATCCGTGCTTTCGAGGTCATCGTTTCTCTCTTCGGGCACAGATGTCGCTGTGAATCAAACCTTCGCGGTTTGCTGGTTCCCGTAGGCCCGACCTATCCCTCCTTGGTCGAGTGGAAACTTGATTGCCAGGTGGTAGGTCGATATCTGGGCCCGGAAGGAACTCAGCATCGGGCGTCCCAGGAGGATATTGTAGGCCGGTGGAATTCTGGCGACGATGAACTCCACGGGCACGGTACGCGTGCGGCCGGCCTTCTCGATGTTAAGTAGGAGGGTGACCACCCTTTCTGCCGGGATGGAGTGGTTGGTGAATCCCGACAGGATGTGGGCGGTCGGCCTCAGGTCCGATGGGGTAAGTCCCATACGTAGGAAACAATCGTAGAAGATGATGTCTGTCGAGCTTCCCGAGTCGACCAATATCCTTTGCACTTCGTAATGGTGGACCCGTGTTGTAATCACCAGGGGTTCGTTGTGAGGTAGGGATATCCCGTAGAGGTCCTACTCGGTAAAGATGATAGGCTTAGCTGCTTTGACCCTCTTCTTGGGTTGGCTGCTAGTCCCTTCGACCGGCAAGAGGTGCCGTGTCTTGTCGGCCTCAGGCGCACTCCCTAATGATACGGACATGATTTGGCTAATCGTTAACTCGCCGGAAGGGGGATGGTGCTCTTGCTCTCGGTCGGCTTGTCGCTTGTCCCGTAAGTGTCTTGCCATGTGTCCCAAGCGAATCAACTCTTCGATATAATCGCGGAGCTGTTTGCAGTTCTCGGTGGGGTGTCCCTACGACCCTGTGGAAAGCGCAATAGGGGACTCGCGTCCGTTTGGCCGCCTTATTGTTGACCGGGGGGAGTTTGAAGAATCTCTTGCCCTTCGCCTCCTCCAACAGCTCTGTCTGGGAGATATTGAGCGGGGTATACTCCTGGAACTTCGGGGAGTACGACTTTGGCCGTTCAATCTTCTTTTTCTCTTCTCCGGCTCTCTTCTTTTGATCGGCCTGGTCGGTCCGGAGTAGATTCGCGTTCGCCTCGGACTCGAGCTGGATCTCTCGCTCAGTCCAGGCTTTTACCTTAGCCATGGTCTTAGGTTGCGCCAATGAAAAGGAGCGGAGCCACTCCTTGTGCCTAAGACCCGACCTAAGGGCCGTGATGACCGTCTCGTCCCGGTGCTCCGGGACCTCAAGAAGAGCGTTGTAGAAGCGAGTGACGTATCCTTTGAAGGATTCCTTATCCCCGCTCTTTAAGGTGAAGAGATGATCGACAGTCCGCTTCTACCGTCTGTTCCCGACGAAATGGCCGAGAAACTGGGTGGCTAGCTCATCGAAGGTAGAGATGGAGCGTGGTGTGGGTCCTCAGAACCAGTCTTGTCCAGAGCGGATGAGAGTGGCGGGGAATGCACGGCATTGTGCGGCATCGGAGTTGTCCTGGAAGCTCATCCCTGCCGTGAACGCGTCCAAGTGGTCTTTTGGATCGAACTTCCGTCGAAAAGGGATACCTTCGGGGGCTTATTCCTGGAGGAGACGTGGACAGCGAGCAGCTCTTCGGTGAAGGGCCTCGTAAGCGAGTCGGCGGCATATCTAGCCCCGTCGCTTGAAGGACGACTCTCCCGATGTATACCCTCGATTTTCTTTTCGAGGGCATCGAGTCAGTCGTGGTATCCCGAGGATTCGACATACTCGGATTTATGGCCCCTGCTGCCGGCGACCTGCGCCTGGCCGCGGTTCCGGTTCCATTCTATGAGGTTCCTCAGGTCCCCTGGCGAGGTCATCCTTGAGCTGCTGTGGTGAGTCCCGTCCGCGCCTGTCGAGGGAGAGCGCGCCGGCCATGCCTGGGAGCAGGCGAGCTGACCGATACCTCCTTGGGAGGGACATGAGCGCGATGGGCCTCAGGGCAGGGCACTATTTCATAAGACCTCGGCGTCGAGCTGTGAGGTGCCCAACGGGTCATCGAATTGGTCGTTACGGGGGATCTGTGGCCGCCGGAGATAGCGAGGCGGTGCTCGGATGTGCCGGCGCAGGCAGTGCCTTCTCTCCCTATGTGTCGCTCCCGAAGTGGAGGAGCGGAGACTTAGGGAGCTTGTCCCGTCGTTTGGACACGGATAAGCGCATCCACGACGGACGCGAGCCGATCTATTCGCACAGACAGTGCGTGAATGGCGTTCGGGGGAGGAGGGGATCCATCCGCGCCTCCGTTGTGGGGAGGACGACGGCTTGTGCTTGAATCGTTGTGGTGATCACTCGCCATGAGTTCGAGATCGGAAGATCAACTTTCGTTGAGCGGAATTTGAGGTTCCCACCATGGGCGCCAACTGATGGAGGCCTGGATCTCCTTCAGATGTTGTCTTCCGTTGATCTGTAGCGAGCGTTGATGGATGGATGGATGCGATTGGGTTTGAGGATTGCCTCTTGAAGCGTGTGGATCTCAGTGGGCTTGATTTGGAATGAAGCCGAGTTACCTGCAAGGAAGTCCCAGGTTGGTTGCACCACCGTGGACCTTCCGACGATCAAGTTAGTCGATGTATTTGGGCAGAGTAGAGGCCTATTGGATAAAAATTGCCTTACCTGAGTCGTCTGAGAGGGGGTTTATATAGTGGCAACCATGGGCTGGCGGGCGCGAGATTTACGCCGGCCGTTACGCCCTTGGAGCCGCGTCTGCGCGAATAGAGGGATCCTCCATTAATGGCGAGATACGCCCGTTAACGGGGGAACGCGATGGCGTGGAACGCAGGATCGTGGGACGGCGGATATCTCACATATGGTGAGATTCGCGGGGCCATGTCCGGGACGCCGATGATCTGTGCTCTGGGTCGGTCGATGAGACCGAGGAAGCTGAGCTCGGCGGGAGGCTCGGAAACGAGCAGGAGGCCGAGCAAGCTTGGTTCTGTGATAGCTCGGGGGCGAGCTGGGAGGGCTGAGGAAGCTCAGCGTGCAGGAGGGCTCGGAGGTGAGCCAATGGTTATTTAAAAGACGAGCATAGGAATGGTCTGGAAGACCACCGAGGGTCGGGAACATCCTCGGGAGGAAGGCCCGGGGCACGTCTTCAACGTACCGTTCTTATTCCTTTCTTGTAAGCCTTGGGACACGTCATCTGCCACGTGTCGTGATCTGGGGGAGTTCGTCGTGATCTGGGGGAGTTCTCAGTATTGAGTATCATCATCAGAGATATGGATGAAGAAAATTCAAAGATATTATTACATTACTGTTTAGAAAGAAAGGTGTGATTTATTTATTTTGCACTGAAAAGGTGTGATTTGAGTTCTAGTGCTAAGCCTAAGGCTGATTTTACAGGCCCATTGATGAAGTTCAACAGAAAAGCCCAGCGACACATTTTGTTACAATTGGATAAGGCGGAGGCTTATTGCTAAGATAACATCCCCAGCTCCTCTCTCTCTGTCTCTCTCTGGAGAGGTGTTTTCATTCATGGCTTCTTGCGCTCACTTGTCTCTAACCTGCTGTCTCTCCTCCGTTTCTTTCTCCAAGAAACCAACTTTCTCCTCCAAACCCTTCATCTCATCTTCTCAACAACAATTCTCCATCCTGTCTCCTCCTCCTTTTCCTCGCAAATCGAGCATTGTTCTTCCACCCCCATTGGCGGCGGCGGCGGCGGCGGTTGAATCAGACGTTGTCTCCGAACCTCCCCCCGTCGAGGCCCAGATCGCTGCTGCTTCTGCTGAAGAAGAATCTCCCAAGGGCGAAGACGTCTTCGCTGTCGTAATGGTCAGATATTCATTTCCCTCAATTTTCCCATAATGCTTTTCTTCTTACATTATTGCACCGCAATCTCTGCTCATACTGGACTATGATTTGCAATCCCCAAACTCCATTTAAAAATAAACAAACTATGTTAATGTTGTAAGAGATGTGTTTGGAAAAAATGGAGCTTAGAAAACTTAGATCATATCCGAGTTTTTAGTTAACCGCAGTTATCTCAACTTCGAAATGAATGCCAAACATGGTAAAGTTAGCATTTTGGAGTTGAGTTTTGCTAATTTTATGACACCCCAGTTTACAAAACTTAACTCCATTCCCAAATGGGGACTCAAGGTTTTTTTTCTTTCTATAATCCTTTTCTAATTTAGTTGTAACAAATTTTGATTATGCTGAACTGTGTAATTTGTTCCCCGTTGTCAGATAGGGTCGCGACAGTATATTGTTTTCCCCGGACGGTTCCTCTATACACAGAGGCTAAAAGAGGCCAGCGTGAACGACAAGGTATCTTGCTACTTGTTGAATTTGATACTTATTTATTGTTCAAATTTATGCTTATTTCCTCTTGCTATTTGAGTTCCGAGATTTAATATCAATATTTTGTTGATTTATGCAACCAGACACACTGTTACGGATTTCAGTTATGGAGCCTAGAATTTGTTTAGGAGCCGGAGTTATTCTATTCATGGACTAAATCCAAGCAAGTCACAAACTCAGAATGTTAAGTTTGTATTTGATATATAATTTCAGGGGGTGGGGGGTAGGGGGTGGGGGATAAATTCTAATATTCTTTTCTCGGGGTTTTAACTTTCGCTGATTTTGAAGGGAACAGTTTTGTAAAGGTACTGGCTAGAGGTCAAAGCTTGCCAGGGGCAGTTATGCCATGAGTTAATGTATTTTATGTGTGGTTTGGAAGGAAGGATATTCATTACTGCATTAGATTAGGAGCTTCTGTTCAGGGCCAACACAATTTTCGATTGTAGATTCATGAAGATCAAGGGCTTATTTAATTACAGCAATATCGTCATACTTGTGATTTCTTCTGAGACCATAGATCGTTGTTTGAGATTGAGGTCAGAAGTGGCCTCTTCCTCTAAAATAATCTATTTGAGAATTTAATCATGATGCGAGACGGTTCTGATATATTGTAGTCGGTATAAGATTAGCCAGGGAGAGGATATGAAGTCTAAACTGTTGGCGAGTGCTTATAAATTATTGAGATTGAGGCTCTTAACTTGTTCTTTAGGTTACCGTGCTTATGAAAGCTTTGTTAAATCTTGATTTGGATTTGGACTTTCGAGAAGTGCCTACCTTAGAGCGATACTGACCATTGTGAAGTAAATTCATGTAAACTAAACTGTTTGAGTAGTAATGATTATGACAAAACTCGGTTAGTTTGAGCATTGCATCAACAGTTTTTTTTATAGGTTATACTACACAGGCACTTCATTTTAAACCCGAGTCAGCGTGGGACAAGTATCTAACAAGATACTTCTTGTCGTGCCATTGCCACTTTCTATGTACTTTACGCAATTTGTTTTGTATCGATGTTTTCACATAGGCATGTCTCATTTCCTGCTTCTTAGAAGATACTATTGCCGTGTAAAAAGGCTGAATCTTTCTTTCACTTTTCTCTTATTATGGACAACTATAAAATCATTGTATATTTGAATCATTAAATCATTGTCCTTATCTCTATTTCCATTATTGAACCAAAGATCATTGATGTGGTTCTCAGTTCAAACATATAAGCCGCGTTGCTCTACACGTGATTCTCTCCGTAGTGTGTATCTTAGAGAATTTTTGTGATGAACAAGGGAATGTTGAAGTCATTTTGCACAGAATATCATTCTTCTCCTTTGCACTGGAACAGCGTTTTAGGGTTTCCTAAAAGTAGTATACAAGTCCTTTATCAAGATAGTTCTGGCTTGCATCATAGGATTGTTTTAGAATAATCATAAGCGTCAGTTCCATATGTAACAAGTAAATTAAGTGGGCCTGGTCTGAAACTAAGTACATCAGTCATTGATTTCTATTCTTGGGAGTTGGGATGTTTAGGTCTACTTATTCCTTTTCTTCAAAATCAGATATGAAGCATCTTATTATGATACTCATCATTCCATCAGTTTAGCTCTTCAAAAGTTGACTTAAATTGTCAGAATAATGTGATTGAACCCATGTATCATAATAGAGATTTTTTTTGTTATTGTTTTAGTTTCTGAAATAATGCCTCGAAGCAATTAGTTTTCCCATACTTATATAAACAGGAATATAATGAATTAGAAATATGAGCTCTCTCTCTCTCTCTCTCACACACACACACACATGTGTGTGTGTGTGTGAGAGAGAGAGAGAGAGAGAGAGGTGTTTTATAAGCTAAAAAATGTTATTAACTGAGGCGATTTCTAGTGGTTGGCGTTCATCAAGATGAGCATCGGATGCTGTTCATCCACCTTCAAATCTGAGTTTAGTTATTAATTTATACTATACTGCTTATAAAGTTCCAGCTCAATCGTATTCTTCTTTTTTCCTTGCAGATAATTTTGAACAAGGTCCTGCTTGTTGGTACTAGGTCAAAAACATATATTGGACAGCCCGTTGTAACTAATGCTGCAGTACATGCTGTAGTCGAAGAACAGGTACGGTTGATATTTACTGCGACTTTAGATGCAAGAAGCCTATTAAGTCTTAACATTTTTCTCTCCATTTGCCACCGTACAGGGATTGAATAAAAAGGTTATCGTCTACAAGTACAAGAAGAAAAAGAACTACCGAAGGAACATTGGTCACCGACAGGTTTACCATTGACTGTCTCTGTTTTTTCTTTTCCTTCACAAACTTTTAGTTCTTGGCACTGACAAGTGTTACCGGCTTAAAATTTTGTGTATGACTTTGATCATGATTAAAACCCAATGTGCAGCCAAACACAAGGATCAGGATCACTGGTATCTCTGGGTATGAAGATTTTCCAGCTGAAACAATGCCCGTATAGGATCATTTTCTTCCCTTGTTCTTTGGGTTCAGGTAATGCATGCAGAACTGACCTAGTTGAAGATTTTATAAAGTCCAACCAATTACAGAATTTGCATAGAGGTGATTTGCTAGTGATATGTATCATGCTTTTTTTTTGAAGTATAAATTACCAGCTAATTAACTAATTTCACTGCGAGTCCTTTGTGAAGCATTGAATTTCCCCCCTTAAATCTATTTCTTACATCAGAGTATTGCAACTAAAGTTGATAAGAGCGACTGATTCTATGATATCCAGAAGTGGAAGGAAACTCCTCATTTTGTCTTGGATCAAAATTATTAAACAACTTATGCATATCTCGCCCTACCCGAGGTTGGCCTAAACACATCTTGTAACAAGCACTTAAATACTCAATTGTATGCGAGGCACGAAACATCAATATTTCTTAACTGCAGATTATTTCCAGTACAGTCCAAGTACATATATACCCCAAGCTCCATCTAGAATCTGAATAGTTGACACCAGTATTTTGTCATGATCCGAGTCTTTACAACATCATCTTTGAAAGGATTCCAGCTGGCTCACACACACACACAACACTTGTTGGTTATCCAGTCTCCCAACCCTTATCGGTTATTACTACACAAAAGCAATTTTTGCAAAATCTTGCGAGGCTTGTGACATTATGCATCCACAAATTAGGATCAATCCAACTTTTCTATAAGAAATCAGTTGTTAGCAATTGGCCTTCTAAAGTTTATAAATGGCTAGTAGGCTTGGAGCCTGCATGAACCAGAAGGGAAAACCCCAAATGAAGACTTAAATCCAAGCTGATTTAATGACTTATCTATCTTTTAATGTACCCGAGGTGGTACTAAGCTCATCTTGTAATACCCACGTACTTGCTTTGTTGAATGCAAGAAACTTTACCTCCAGAAACCTAATTTTTTTCTTCCAACAGTAGCAACTTGAATTGGAAAGTCAAATGATAGATCGAGGCCTATTTGATCCAGAAGGCATCTCATTAGGTCTTACCCCAGAGTCACATATTAACTGCTCAGATTTCCTTGCAACCTCAGTATCTGAATGCCACAGAAACCCAATAATCTTCACCTTGGATGCACAGTGATACCATTATAGACCTTCTAACCGCATGCATTGTTGTGCCACTCCATGAACTTCACCTTGATCACATCATTACCGTGGGATTTTATGCCTTCTATATATATTTTTTATTTTAACAGAGGATCTTGAACAACGCGGCATTAATAATTGTTTGTTGGTTATGAGAAGAACAAGTTAAAATAGTAAACACAGTCATTGTTTACGAAAAATGTGAAGTATGCTATATGGACCGTAGTGGCTATCACTAAAGTTTAAAGGATTGCAAGAGGAAACTAAATGAAAATATATAAGAGCTCAAGGTGGAGTTCTCTATACTAATTTATAAGTTCAACAGTGTTGAGACTGCTCGATAGTTGATGCACATTAATATGAAGTTGGCTTGTGACCTAATAGCCCAGGTATTTGGGTATAGTGGCTTCTTGTTTGATATGCATATGTATGGCATGGTTCTTTCATGTTCCTTATGATCGTGAAAATCTGCAAACCGACTCTGACAGTTTGAGTCATCTGCCCACATCAACAGGTTTATCCAATCACCATAATTACCATGACTACCCACTGTTTTGAGTCCATTGTCATTAACGAAGAAATACCTTTTCTCTCTTCTTTTTGTCTTTTTTCTTTTCTCCACTATAAATATGGTTTGGTTTGGTGAACTTCTCATGAAGTCCCTACATAGTGCACCCTGGCCTCTTAATTGGATCATTTAATTGGTAGGCTTGGCAGGCAGATGTATTTACAAAGGATCCTCATGCTTTCGATGGTATTAGAGCCACCCATGATTTAGTCCAGTGTGACACAAGAGGAGAATAAAAGTAATTTGGTTTCCATATAGAAATGTCATTAAGATCTTCAATGAGCTTTAGAGAACTACATGCACAAGGGTCAAGCTAGGGAATCTTTGTTAGATAAGTTTGAGGAAGCAGTAAAATTATGAATGATTAGTTTATATTTATGATATGTTAAATATAGGATCATCTAATGAACTTTTGAGGGAACAATATCAATCTTCATAGTATATTTCACACCTGAACTCACACTTGAACTAGCATTTTTGAGTATTCAAGTATCAAGCAATTCATCGATAGGAGTGAGTGGAGGTGGAGGTTCCATGTGTTCAACCCGGCGTGATTCTCATGTTGGTTAATGTAGCCTACCCCATATGCTTGGGATCAAGGTTACATGGACACGGATACGGGGACAAGGAGGTGACACGATGCGATATGGCGATACGGCAAAATCCTAAAATATAGGATATGGGGAGACGACTATTCATATAATTTTATAAAGATAAATAAGATATCAAACTATTATGACAACATTAAATAAGGAAAAATTAACAAATTTAACATGATATACGTTAATAACAAATCTAATATGTTAATACGCATATGACACGCATAGAACACTACTATACGTATATGGCATATATATAACGTGTCTTTTACACGTCATGCAAGTGTCTTGCAAGTATCGGTGTCTGATACGTGTAGGACACGGATACAAAAACCCGTTAGAAGTGTCCGTGCAACCTAGCTTGAGATAAAAGCTCACTTGTTTTAAGTATCAAGCTATTTAGAACATTGTACATTGCAAGCATGAGACATCATGCTCGCATGCAGGGTATTCCTGATAAGATGGAGGTACTGTGATAAAATAGTGGGGGTCTGGGTGACATATAAGCCATCTGTTCTCCCCCCCCCCCCTTTTAAACAAAAAGATATCCTCCCCTGAATATTTATGTATTCGCTCACAAACACATTTCCCACCATAGAATTTCCTGGCATAGTGTACGTAATCGAAAAGGAATGTGGACAATCGATCAATTCAAGAAGAGTGCTGCCAGCATAGTTAACAATTTTTTCCTCAAAGAGATTAGGGCGGAGCAATCCAACCTTATGATACAAGGAATGCATTTGATAAACTTGTTGAATAGTTTTACACTGCGACCACCCAGCACCAATACCTGAAACGCGGAACGTTTCGGTACGCAAAACGAAAACGGAAACGCGGAACGCCGCTTATTATGGAACATGATACGATAAGAACAGTCTTCTTCCATATGCTTATATGGGATGGAAATCGTTACCTCTAAAAAAGAAGTGTTTTTGGATTGTTTGTTTGTATGTGTGTGTATTTGTATATACTATACATAAATATAATTCACTTTCTGTTGCTAAAAGATTAAATATTTTTTTAGTATAATCTAACAATAACTCGATTATATACCTCATTTAACTTAAGTTTTGATCGGAACGGTGATTCTACCGATCCGGAGCGCTAGTGTTCCCGAATTGGGAATGATCGTTCCAAATCACAATTCACTAGCGGATTAGCGATTTATGGTAACATAGCGCAGCACTCCAGTAAATACAGTTTTAAACGCTGCCTATCTGCACTAGAATTAGAAGTGAAGACCTGCACATTTGGAGGATGTCAAATATTACAAACCACAAGATTAACCTCTGTTCATAAACTGTAAGGGGAAACTTTGTTAGCAAAAATGTTAGTATAATCTACAAACTCCCAAGTCCCAACAAACTTGACTTAAGATAGGTCTAGTCATGTTTGTGTCAGATGGAAGATGGTCATGAACAGGAGATGATATTTAAAGGCTGGTGTAAATTATAGGTTAAAAATTGAAACGATATCAATGACTTGACTGGTCAATTTTTCTGCTCAACTATCGTTATTCAATTTCGAAGTCTCTCTTCTCAGTTTCCTAGTAGTTTTAAGTCTTTGCCTGCAAGAATAAATATGGAATGTCTATTTAATCTAGACTTTTGGCTGATTGTTTCGTGCTTCTACCACCAATGTAAGTAACATGCTCTGTAGCATACGTGTAGATTCATTTTGCCTCGTTTGCTCTAACTACCAGGTACCATATTTCTCGAGAAGGCTGATTTGGTATAGGTCTTCGATGCGCAAAATGACAAGCTGTGTTTACAAGCAATTATTAGACATTGGCGCAAACAAAAAATCTAGATGAATTGGATGACCTGTTAAATTTGTTGTCTCACGCATCACCTTTTTTTCATTCATGATTATTTGTGTGAATCGTCTTCTTAGCATTCGGCATTACAATATTTCTAGAGCAATAAATGGCAGTCCTACTCTAGAATCTAATTAACTACTTCTTGGTATAAATTCATGCGGCTTTTCTACTTGTTTTCGTTGGCAGGTGCAACAATGTGATAGAAGAATCAAGCAATCCTGGCCTGAAACAGATTGATATATGCTCGAGAGGAATCCTACAGCCCTATTGCTGCTCATTGAGCCCCTTTTGGTATCTCTTAGGTGGTGGATGATAGCTGCTCTGTTTAAGACTTGTAGCTTTTGAATCAAATATTACAAACTCATTTTGCAAGCGTGTTTTTCTGAAATCTACTCCTTTCAGTTGATGTTTCCATCTATGTTTGGGATGTATTTTCCCTGTGTTGTTGCAAAGCTAATGATTCGATAGCATCTGTTTGGGATGTGCTGCTTGCTAAGTCGCCATGGATGCTGACATCAAATTTGTTTCTGATTTAAATATATAATCATCTACAACATTTTTCTTTCTTTTTTTCTGGTCAGGACAAAGTAAATATATTATTATCTATAGATGACTTGAACTCGATCGAATATTAATTGAGCGAAATATTGAATTGTGGACACGTCATGAAAGGGGACATGAAGAAAGAGAAGAGTAAATGTATGTGTTTTGGACAGTTTGGTTTTGGGGGAAGAAAGACTAAAACTTTACATTATCTTTTCTTAGCAGCTTAAACGAAATTTAATACCATATTTGTCGGAAAAAGCCACCTAATATGATAAGCTTTGGGATAATTTTAAGATAATTATCTTACTTTGCTTGTGGAACAAAAAGAACTCAGAAAGAACTCAAAAATATTTAATGATAAAGAACTATCTTTATATGAATTTTCTCCAAATTCTAGGTTATAGAAACATTTAGGCGATACTGTTATTATTCCATGCTATCATGGATCCTAGTCTTGCATCACAAATCATCAAACACAAAAAAAGATCATCGGGCTCCTTGTTATCCTTTCACTCACTGTTGGATCTAATTGTATGAAATAACACGGGTAAAATAATAGCATAGACCCAAATCCAGGTTAAAAAGAAATTTGAGAAACATGCAAAACTGCTGTAGTTTTCCGGATGAGTTTGGAACTTGGGTTATTTTCTTCTATTTGGTTTATCTCAACCAAAATAGTGATTAAGTTGTAATTAACCTTTTTTTTACTATTACAAATATATTATTGAGGGAGCAAGGATTCAACTTATCAAAAAAATAAAAAGAAATGAAATGAAAAAAACTGATGCAGGATCATGCCAGTGGAGTAGATTATTTGATATCAGTTAGTGAAATGCGGCCGTTAAACCTATAACTAACATCATGACATACACAATTATAATCATCTTGCGAACATGAAATTTTGCCACAACATGAATACGCTATTATAGCGGAGCCTTGATTTATGTAGATAGGGTAGAGTTTAAAAAAAAATTATGCGGAAAAAACATTTTCAAGAGAAAATTTGAACTTCGTTAAGAGAATTTCTTCTGTGCACATCTGATATATATCACTAAAATTATAACATCAACTTATTCTTGAATTTGTTCTTCTAATGATTATGTGAGCTCTCGTTTCACTAAACGATTTTTTTACTTTTATGTACATATATAAACTAAATTTTACATGTGAAATGCATATACTGTAATATTCCAGCATTGCAAGTGGATAGGTTAACACATGTATAATGATATGCATATAAAATCCAAAGGTTTTCTAAGCCTTCTAACTTCTTTCATATTGTTATATGCCTTGTATCCTTTATTTTTCATATGCTATCTAATACATTTAAAATATATTGAATAACTCATTTATTGATCTAATTAAGGCGAGAATGAAAAAGAAGAAAGAAATTTAAGAAATAATATTGATTAAATATTAAGACATAACATTAAAAAATAAAGCAGAGATGCAATTTATTAATAGATCAAGAGTGAGGTCTTTTTGTATTTTATATTAAACAATCTGCATTACTTAAACATGCCAATTTACCATGTTTGTGGCTCAAAAAAGAAGAAAAAGAAAAAGAAAATAAAATAAAAGAATACGAAGAAGGAAAAGGTGCATGGTTGCTGGATCAAAGAAGGAAGTCAACATGGAGCTGCCACATCCAAGGGTGTAGGGGTTCTTGCTTGCTTTGTTGGGACTGCCTATCCTGTACAAACAGCCAACATGTTGAATTGTAAACCGCTTCTTGCGGATGAACGCGAGCAAGAAGATGATTGATAATATTGACATGTCACTTACCGAATTACTCTGTCGACTGCTTGTGAGCAGCCGGTGAAGTAGCGAAAAATTATCATATATTCTCACATATTTGGCAAGCTTTACACGAGGCAAACAACACATGAAATCAGTTGGCTGCTTATCAAAGAACGGAAGCCAGTTGTTTATCTTCAAAGAGAGTGTCGTAACTCAATCCCCGGGTAACATCAAAGAAATGCGCAACCGCCTCTTCTGGAGTGTTAACAAGAACACCATGACCAAGATTCAGTATATGCCCATGCGGGCCAGCACTCCTCACAACCCTGACGAAATCGGTAAACATCAGCTTATAGCCACACCATAATTCAAACAAATAACATCTCTTGTAAATGTAGAAGAAAACAACGAGAAAAGAATAGTAACCTGTGGATTTCATCGGTCAAAACTGGAAGCGGGGAAAATAGCAAAGCAGGATCCACATTTCCCTGTACACCGACTCTGCTACCCAGCCGCTTTCTTGCATCTGCCATATCCACAGTCCAATCAAGTCCAATCACATCGACTCCTGTTCCCTTCATTCGCTCAAGTAGTCCACCATTACCATTTATATACAATACCAGCGGTATATCAGGGCATTCTTTCTTCACCCTCTTCACTATCTGTTGATTGCAGAAGGATTTTGCTTAATGATCTATGTCATACTATTTTATTATACCACGAGATAGTCACCAGTCACTGAGTTAAGAAGCTAGTTAGATCTTTGCTTCGATATGCAGATCAAAAGCTATTTTTCAGGAAATAAACTATTGCCAAAATGAGAATAGAAGGATAAATATATGAATATTTAATAAGGTGCAAACCAGCAATATCAATTACTACGATTGTAACACGGAATACAGAATGTTTTGGGATGGGGAACGAAGACGGGAACGTAGACGGAAACGCGGAACACAACTTGTTATGGAACATGGTACAATAAGGGTATTCTTCTTTTGCAACTCTAGAACGTTGAGCGTCTTTGGATCACTTGTATGTGTATCCGTATCATTATATGCATATATATAAATTTTATTTCTTTTGCTATCTATATTTAAATTCTTGGAAAAAATGCTAAATTCATAATTAATAGACGGAAACGCAGAACACAACTTGTTATGGAACATGATACAATAAGGGTATTCTTCTTTTGTAACTCTAGAACGTTGAGTGTCTTTGGATCACTTGTATGTGTATCCGTATCATTATATGCATATATATAAATTTTATTTGTTTTGCTATCTATATTTAAATTCTTGGAAAAAATGCTAAATTCATAGTTAATAGAAGGAAACGCAGAACACAACTTGTTATGGAACATGGTACAATAAGGGTATTCTTCTTTTGTAACTCTAGACCGTTGAGTGTCTTTGGGTTGCTTGTATGTGTATGCATATCATTATATGCATATATATAAATTGTATTTCTTTTGCGATCTATATTTAAATTCTTGGAAAAAATGCTAATTCATAGTTAATAGGTATCCAATCAGCTTGATCTTCCAAAAATAGAGGTTTCTAAAACTCGATATTCCTCTACATATAATAGCTATCACATGTAGATGGATGGAATAATGCATGAGCTGCCTTCAAACTTCAGCAGGCTCAATTTCCAATTTTAATTACATTAAATATTACGCATCTAAAGCTTCAAAAATTATTTGCTAGAGTATGGTACAAGTTTCCAATAGGAAGCAAAGATTTGTGATCTCGATGTTCATTTTCCAATTTTAATTACATTAAATATTATGCATCTAAAGTTTTAAAATGTATTTGCTAAAGTAGGGTACAGTTTCTAGTAGGAAGCAAAGATTTGTGATTTCGATGTTCATTTGCCATTGTAATCCCCTGGATTGGTGGTTGTGGAGCAACTAATCTGAAGGGTCTAGGAAAACTGTAGGACATCAAATTCCCAACAGATAGTCATCCTTGAATTGATGTTGACTATTCCTTCACTACCGAACTTCCTCTTTTCACCATTTGAAGTACGTGAGATACCTCTGCCTACCAATTTTATCTAAGTTATGCCAATCTTGGCAAATGATGACATCCTCCCAGTATCCAGGGTACATCCAACAGTCGACAAATTTGTCAAACTTAGCATCCAACACCGTGACAACTGGTATATGCATGAAGAATTAACAAGACATCCCATGGAGCCTAGAAACTGTTGAACAAAGAACTACACTAGAAAATTTTATGACATCCATACTAAATACCCAACAAATCACCTAATGCAAGGTACCCGATGTTACGAACCATAAACTTATATTCAGAAAATCTATACATAAATTATAATTTAAATCAACTAGTTTGTGGAATCTGGATAGTTACATTGAGATCGGAAAACATTGCACAAAGAAATCCTTTTAAGAGATTAGCAAGTGTACCTCTTCAATGTACGGCTTGGACCAGAGCTCCCAAATATCAGGAGGTAGCTGTCCACCCCATGAATCAAATATTTGTATACATTGAGCTCCAGAATTTACTTGAAAAATGATATAATCAGATATTGCTTGGGTCAGATGCGAGAGAAGAGCCTTCAACACAAGTGGTGCAGTGTAGCACATGCGTTTTATAGTTGTATATGTCCGCGTAGTACCTCCTTCCACAATATAAGTGGCAATTGTCCATGGTGCCCCAACAAAACCCAGCACGGCTGCGTTCTCTCCAACCTAAAAAGAAGAAAGAAAATAAATGAGCTTCCAAAGCCTAACAAGATCACTAAGGAACAGCCAGGGGATTAAATAACCATAATGTGTGTCACTAGCATCAGGTCCTCTACATCAAGGTGTTAAATAGAAAACATCCCCTAGGTAAGCATGCGGTTGCGACTGGAGTGCAAGTTACATGCACCATTGGAATGCATATTGGTTCACCATATGCATGACAACTAGATATTTGTGGAAGAGATGTCACTTGTATAAAAATTCTTGCAGTTATCCACAGCACTAACATTATGATTCTGAAGCGAGAGAAAATAAAATGAATGAGGTAAATATTTAGATTTTTATGTGTTGGATGACTGCATTATGATAAGAACGAAAACCAATAGCTTACCTCCCTACGCAACAAGCTCAGCGACTCCCCAACAAAGTGAAGCTTATCAAAATCAATGGGATGCAATTTTTTCAACCCCTCCTCATCACGAATTGGAGATTGAATAATAGGGCCCCTGACCTCTTCAATCTCGAAAGGAACACCAAATGCAGGAAGAGGAGTAAGTATGTCTGAGAAAATTATAACTCCGTCAGGATGGAAAGCTCTCCAAGGCTGCAAAGAAATTTCTACTATGAGATCGACTGTCTCTGACCTCTCCCTGAAGGATGGGTGTTTCTCTGCAAGCTTTTTGTAAGCAGCCATATACCTTCCTGCTTGGCGCATCATCCACGCCGGAGGACGACTAACACTATCTCCTCGAGCAGCCTGAACTAAGATGGGATCTGGAAGTGCACATTTCGTTTCTTTAGATACACATGAAATGTAAATTTGATTGTTTTAGAAATGCCATTTTTTGCACTTAGATATTTATAGAAAATGATATATCAAGTATAAAGCAATTAAAAATCCTCACGAATACGTTATAGATCGGGATGACAGAGTTACCAACATATGCTTCAGAACAAAGCTCATCAAGACATATAGTAGTAAGCTCTAATGTGTAGTATCAGAAAATGGACCATAAATACAGAGAATTCAAAATCCGCCTGTATGAAGAAGTTTCATACCAGCAGAATCAGTATGCCGTTCTTATCCTTACTATCATCGTAAAGTCACCATTGCCTCATTAGAATCTAGAGGTACAATTCAATGTTCTTTTGAGGTTCAAATCAGTGCTGTAAACACATTTGTCCTTTATTCAGTTGATCATTGCATAACTCATAACCAGGTTGTACACCCGCCAATTCAGATTATGTGGAATGGTGCATAAATAGATTTCTTATTATATCTACAGAAAAATCCTAAGAAATAAGAAAAAAGGAAGAAAATATGACACTGGGTAGAAAAGGAAGAAAAGACTAGGATTTTAATAAGTCAATATAGAGTTTGTGCTCTGGGTTTCGGACATGGATAGGTTATACACATTGTAGTACTTGAATAAATGGTCAGTAATCACATATTTAGCATGTGGTTAATTATAGGGTCATTCTCCTTTATAATACTATTTGATGCGGTTGCCAGACAAAACATTTAAGTAGTGGTTAATTCTCCTTTTAAACATTATTTGACAACACTAGTATACATACCCTTCTTCTTCTTCTTTGAATGTGACAGGTTTCTTGTAATGATACCACTCCTATCCGTTTTCACTTCAGTATTATTGTAAACCATGTCATTACAAATCTCTTGTAAAGTGTGATTGCTCATCCGCTTCTCCAGATACAAGCAATGGCCATACATCACCATCAGGCGGCACAGCTTTCTACTTTCTCTTGTTACCTTTGACACAAGCAATATAGTGACATCATCTAGCTTCATTGTATCAATTCGTTGACTTCATTGTACCCATTCCGTACAGAACAATAGTCATCATGTACTTGTATAAAGGAGGCGAGGTAAGCAGCAGCACTAGGGATTTATCTTCTCCCTCGACTTTATGAACGCGGTGAAAAAGTGACTCAAGATACCATTCAGAGGGTTCATGATGTTAAATTTGTTTTAAATTCAGATTAGTTAGGATTTAAATCTAATCTCTTTAGTTTAGATTTAAATCTAATCTCTAAATTAAATTCATATTTATCTCTAGTTTAAATATGGATTTATCTCATGGCATTTATATACCCTATATATACGAGGCTTTCTTTAGGTTTTTTAAAGTATCCACAATTCTTTAATAACCTATGATTTGATTAAGTGGGAGAGACGGCCAAGCACGGTCGCGGATAGAGAGGTTTTGTAATAGAGGGTATTTCTTTATAACGGAGGGTGAGTAGTCGGTGTAATCTCTTATAATTCTTCGTTGAATAGTGGAAGCAATTCGTCGTCGGTTTGCAGAATTAGGTGCTAGTTGCGCCGAACCTGGGTAAATCTTATGTGTTTTTATTGGTGTGTTCTTTCGTGTGATTTGATATCTGTCGGATAGTCTTTTTCAATCTACCCTAAAACAAAGTCTTGGATTTTCCGCTGCGTATAGATACGTAATCCGTACATCACATGATTCCCAAAAAAATATCACTCCCTTCAGCCTCACTTCATTTATATTTCTTCACCAATATCCACCAACAATTTGACTGCTTTCAGTTTTATCCTCAATAATTATTTCCGGTGGCCCTCTATTTATTTATTTGCAATGCAATTGTTCAAATATTGGGAGTAATTGTTTATAGTTTTATGTTTACAAATCTAATAGTTGTGATTGTTGGATATAATCTTCAAATCTATGAGTGGAATTTGGAAGAGCTATAGAACTCATGGAGAGAATAAAATAAAAAAATAAATTGAAATTGAAGAAGAAATTACCGGAAGAGGAGCTGGCCCGTGGGATTATCTGTAGCCGAGGCTTCATCTTAACAGAGGGAATCAACCTGCCCTCGTTCTTCCCAATTCCAAGCCCTAGAAATGGCGAACAAGGTCTGAGACAGATAGAAAAAGCCAATTAGGGTTCGGAAATTGTTGAAAATGAAATCGATGTGGAAGAAAGAGGAGGGATTTGTAAAAGAATGTACCTGCTGCAGCTGCTACACATGGGAGTTGAGATTGCATGCATTTTTTCTCTCTCTCTGTTGGCGTCGAAGAGAAAAAGAAAAGCGAAAGGAGAAAGAGCGAAGGCCTGATAGGGAGCTTATTACGCTCTCATCCTCCTTATCTCTTGCTCTATGTACCTTAACTTATGAGCTAGCGGGCAAATCACACTAAAATACCTCGAAGTACTTTTATTTCAGTAAAAATATTTTACCTGCTACTTTAGAGGCTATCTAATGAAAAATCTATTAAAACCTTAGTGTAATAAAAATTCAAGATATTTTAGTAGTAAAAAACGTGATAGTTGAAGGTGTTTTAGTGCAATTTATCCTAAACCATATGAGCTATATGGAACCGGTTTCGATCTGCCCATCAGAAGGTTGCTTTAGGGCTGAAACTAGGCTGGGTTAACCCAATCTGAAAATTAAAACCTAAACCCGAAGTTTGTCCGAACCCGACGGGTTACAATGTGCGACGGGTTTACAATGTGTTAAACCCGAACCCGCAGCTTCAGGTTTCGTACGGGTTTCAATGGGCAGATGGGTTTTTGCAGGTTTTTTGGGTTTAGCCCACTGTTAATTATAAAAAAAAATTGAAATTATAATATATAAAGCAGGTTCTACTAAACATTAAGCAGAAAATTTATATTTTGACACACACACATACATATTACATGTGATAAATTTTTATAGGCTGCAATGCTAACTAGATATCACACCATAAATTATAATATTTCTATATAATATTTCGAGCAATATCAGATGTAGAAAATGTATTTGCTTCTGATCGGGTCAAGGGTCCGGGTCCTTTTGTCCGACCCGAAAATTTTATATCTGATCTTCATCCCATGTCATCGGATTCCGACAGCCATAGCGTGTCTAAGTACCCTGGAAAATCGGCAACCGAACCTTCGGCAGTGAGTGGTCCATAATCCACAGACGGCTGGACCCCACCAACCCCGTGCCACATGTGTGAGACAGATGGAGATGGAGTCTTCGCTGACTTGTTTCCTCTTTCCTCCGCTGCTTGGCTCACTGTCCTTAACCTAATTCATCTCTCCTTTTCTTTTCTTCTTGGTTCTTCCGTCAATCAATTCAATTAAGAAATAATGGGAAACCGCAATGGACTCCCCTCCAACAACGAGCAAGGCGGCGGCGCAGCAGCAGCAGCATCAGCATCAACAGATCCACCAGCCCTCTCTCCGGCTCCCCCACAACCTCGAAACCCAAATTCTACGACGATGAAGATTTCTGATACCACTGCAGCCACGGACGCAGACGCGGCGGCGGCGGTAGGGCGCGTCCTGAACCGGCCGATGTCAGACGTGCGCTCGCTCTACACGTTCGGCCGCGAGCTCGGCCGCGGGCAGTTCGGCGTGACCTACCTGGTCTCCGACAAGGGGACGCAGGAGAAGCTGGCCTGCAAGTCCATCCCCACCCGCAAGCTCGTCAACCGCGACGACGCCGACGACGTCCGACGCGAGGTCCAGATCATGCACCACCTCGCCGGCCACCGCAACATCGTCGAGCTCAAGGGCGCCTTCGAGGACCGCCACTCCGTCAACCTCGTCATGGAGCTCTGCGAGGGAGGGGAGCTCTTCGACCGCATCATCGCCAAGGGCCATTACTCCGAGCGGGCCGCCGCTGCCCTCTGCAGGGAGATCGTCGCCGTCGTCCACAGCTGCCACTCCATGGGGGTCATGCATCGAGATCTCAAGCCAGAGAACTTCCTCTTCCTACACAAAGCCGACGACTCCCCTCTCAAGGCTACCGATTTCGGCCTCTCTGTCTTCTTCAAACCAGGTGCGCCTAGCTTCTGTTGTCATCTTATATATCCCCTTACATGTCATGCCAAGTCCAATGCTTTGATAATTATGAAATGCAAAGGTACCAATGTTTATGAAATGCTCAGAGCAATAATGCTCGCAACTTGCTCTACACAATTGTGTCGAGTTTGAGAATATTGCCTACAGTAACCCCTTTTGTCCTTTTCCAATCAAAGTAATAGTTCCACAATCAGGATCTGTGGATGATTGTTATGCTAGCTGCTTAATTTCTGTTGACCATGGGCTTGTTATATACAAAACCGACAGATTATGTAGTATAGCTAGACTAGAGCCTCATTTAAGGTAAGGAAAAAACTTAGCAATGAACTCTTCGACTTAAAGCAAGATATTTAAATATATATCTTAAGGCAGTGTAATTACATTTCCAGTTTCTAATAGGAATATTGGAGCAACAAATATACTATATTTCCTTGATTACTTCTTTATGAATTAACAGAACAATGGCCTAGCCAATGTAGTATCAAGCGTTGTCCTTTATAAAAATTACCGTGACATAGACTATTTGGTCTCTTTGAATATGGGTACAGGTTACCGATCTAGAGAGCATTTGGTTTTGTATTTACACTAAATTGTTTCATTAGTAATTAGACCAATCTAAACATTGAACAATAAGGCAAACAAGCATGAATACTAATTTTTGTTTCCATGTTATTCAGCAACAAATATACCTCGAGAGCTATTGTACCTTGGAAATAATGTTGCCAAATGAATATGTTAAAATAATGCTCATAAAATAATAATTAGATTTTACCAACCTAGGGGTTAGCATGCATGGGCACTACCCTAAAGGTACAATAGCTGTCTTCATGCAGCCAGCCTAGGCACATCGCCCTTTGGCGGTACAATCCTTCTCTATTGGTACACCTAACATGCTACGATCGCTAGGTGGAATGGGCCATGAATAGAAAGGTTGCTTGATTAAAATGATTGAGATGAAAAGAAATTTTAAACATATAAAATATTTGGTTATTTTAATTTACACGACAATGTAATCGGTTACAACTACAATTTGATTATTATAGTGGATCTTGCTTGTTGCAACCATATCTTATACAATATGATTTTTTGCAATCAATATGCTAGAACTATAACATGCACAATCTACCTTGTTAGAGGATATGTTTTGTATTATGCATATATATTGAGGTTGATTTTTAATTGATGAATAAGAAAAATAAACTCCCTAAAGCTATATTTGTTTATGTTATTAGAGCAATAATTACTTCACATCCTAGGTCCTGTCCTCCTCTTTTTTCCTTCAATGGCTATCAACACTTTCTATCACGTCCCAAAGTCTTATAGAAATATTAATTAGAAATTCCAAGCGTGGTATGCCGCAATCTTCTTCTTAAGAAGATTGCAAATCCTATCTCAATAAAAGACACTGCTAACGATAAATATAAAATCTCAATCCATATGCATACCGTGGATTCCGCAACAAAAAATCGTCATTTTCTTAATTCTCTTGAAAGCTTCTTCCTTTAGATATAATAACCTGCATTTTAATTAGCAGCCTTATAAAAAGTGGGTGAGTATTAACACTCGGCAAGAGAAATATATATCATTTCCAACAATTTATACAAGTAAAGGTATTACACCAAACAACAAACATAATAATAATAAATTAAAATAAATAGGCATAATAAGTCGATAATTTCTCTGAAATAACCAAGCTCATCCAATAGAATATGCAATAGTTTAGAAAATTATATTTTCATACGATAAAAGACTAGTGGATTACGGCTATGTACAGTCAACACCTCTATCTTAGTTAACACAAGTGAAACGCCACTATTAATAGCCCGTGGTAAGGAGAACCGATATTGACCCGCGGTGAGGTTGCCATATGGCGCGCGTAATAATCCAACAGAGCTACACTATTAGCCTGTGTTGTAATCCACTTAACTTTCTATAATCATACCTGTATTGACCTATGAGATGCATGCAACCTATGTGCCAAAAATATAGCTGAAACTTATCATAACCAACGACAACCACATGCCCAATATTTCAACCAATAATGCAACGGTTGTGCCATATGCACAAAACCAATATCCAAATCACGGCACATGTGTATGCATCTCATTAACTATATGGAAAAATATGATTTCTATGTAATAAACTTATCTCATAACTTCATTTAAACTTCACATTAACAAGTTTGTTACATGTATAACAATCATTGCTCGTATATACTCCAAACAACCTCATAAAACTTGTTAGCTCGTTAATACATAGCATCAACAAAATCAATACGAACAACTATACTATACACACACATATAAGTATCCACATAGAAAATATCAACTAATTACAGTATTTGTGGGCAAGCATAAGATATTTAACTATTAAATGATTGTTAAAGAATGTATTCCCACTTACAGTACTCGAAGCCCAAAGTCTGATGTGCCTCCATTTCCAGATCTCGAAATCCAAATTGATCTCTATGAAACATATAAATTTTATAATTAATACATATTCTAAATGCCCCACTTGTTAAATTTCTAATCGCTAAACATTATGCCTTAAACCTCAATATATGGAAAACCAAATTAAAGGAATATAGACTAATCATTTTATTTCTAATATACTTTATAAACTTGATATAGTATGATCTAACAAAAGGGGTTGGATACTATTAAGAATTATAAGAGAGGCTAGATCATATCCTATAATTTCCGATTGTATACGATTTGATTTCTCTAAATTAAGGATTTGAATCCATGTTATCAATAGAAATAATAGCTGTTTTGTCATCCTAATCAAATCCAAGCTCTGACAAATCTTTCTCGATGAACGACGATTATTATTGTGATAAATCTCGCAACAAATGCAAGTTGCAAATTTATATTTACTAAAAAGATAAGATCTAAAATAATAAACTAATAAAAGAAAATTGATTCATGTCCTAAATCCATAAGACCGGAGGATGATCAAAAGAGAAAATCGTCGACTTCTTGCTGGCAAACCGGATAGACCTCGAGTGATCCTTAACGATTTAAAGGGGGAGAGAACTGAGAGGCCGAGAGAGAGGGCCGAGAGGGAGAGAGACGAGCGTGGGAGAGATGAGAGAAATAGAAAGAGAAAAAAGATACGTATAAAAAAGAGAGAGTGGCCAGGGTTTGGTTGTCGGTCCCATAAAATATTATATAATTGTATATTTTATACAACACCCCACAAAATTTTTCTATTTACATCTTTGCTAAACCAAAATTTGGGACATGGCACTTTCATTTAACAATTAAATCTGCATCATTATGCATTCTCTCCTCAGCAGCGTAAGAATAACTATATGTTTGAATCCTTCCCTTCAAGGCTTGTCAAATTTATAACAAGGTGGGCCACATTGCAATCAACTGCTATTGCTGTATGAATTTTGACCGATAACGTCATTGTTTAGGAAAATTGGCAGTTGTGGTTTCTTCTCACAAATCACAATATGGCTGAGAAATCAACTTGGTATTTTGACATCGGTGCGACTCATCATAATACTTTAAATCTGTAAACTCATTCTTATCTAAACATAATGGTTTTGACATGATTCAAGTTGACAACGAACAAGATTTGTATATCTCTAACATTGGCTCATCTTTTATAGTTTTATTTCTTCTCATGCAAATTTTCATCATAAGCATCATTCTCCATTGTCCCGGGTCTTCATCTTATAAGCCGTAAATTGATTTTTCTTAAAAATTATTGCTTCATATTTGATAATACGATTTTCCGCGAAGGATAAATTCATGGAAAATATTCTTTATCAAGGCAAGATTAACAAAGGGCTATATCCTTTTCACTCAGTCATCCCAATCTATTATCATGATAGTTGTCATGTTTCCAATAGTTCTTGGCATCATCGACTTGGACATCTATCCAAAGGATATCAAGCAGCCATTTTTTCTAATCTATCCATTGCTAATAAATAAGGACACATATTTGCTCAACATGTCAACTAGGTAAAAGTTGCTAATTTTCTTGTTCTCCATCTTCTTCTTTGAATCAACGTTTGGAATTAGTTCATTGTAATGTTTGGGGTCCTGCTCCTATTTTGTCAAAATTCAAATATTATGCTCTTATTGTTAACGATTTCACTCGTTATTTATGGTGATATCCAATGCGATTTATCTCTGATTTCTTGTAACATTTTGGTTGAGTTTAAAGCACAAGTGAAAATCTCTTTAACACAATTAATATTGCGAACTGATTAGGGTAGTGAATTTTATAATCATTCATTCTCTCAATATCTAACCACCCATGGAATCACTCATCAATCTCATGCCCTCACACACTAGAGCAAAATGGTGTAATTGAGCATAAACATAGCCATATTGTTGAGTCCGGTATTTCTTTTGGCCCACACATCTCTCCCATCAAAATTTTGGCTTGAGACTTTTCATTCCGTGGTCTATTAAATTAATTGTATGCTCCTTCTATTTTGAATAGATCACCTTATGCGATGCTTTTGAAATAATCTCCATATTTTTATCACCTTAGAAGCATATGGTTGTCTATGTTATCCTTGGCTACTCTCGTACACTCGAAACAAACTTGATTATCGTTCAGCCAAATACAATTTTCTTTGGTACAACACATCATTAAGGGGTATCGATGTCTCGAAGTATCTATAGTCTAGGTTCACATCTCTCATGAAATTGTATTTGATGAGCACGTTTTTCCATTTCCCCCGCTTTCTTCCCTATCATCATCTAATTGCTTAAAAGAATCTACAAACTCCTTGATTTCAGTATGTGGTTCCCGACAAGGATGATAATTAAACTCATCAACATTGTTTGGCCTACTAAAAATAACTCTTAACAAGTATTTTTTCCAATAAACTAACTCAACCGCTCAAAGTATTTTACTCGTGGATACTCCAACTAAAGTCAACACCAAACCTATTTTCTGATCTGTCATCTCCTATTTCCATCCCACAATCTAGCACTATAAACAACCGTCCTATTGTTATTCTAAAATTGGTATTTCAAAAAGGAAAGTTTTATGCTAATAAACATCCTTTACATGTCGTCGTACTTGCTAATCATGTAATTGAACCAACATGTTACTCACAAGCTGTTAATTAGTTGGAAGGGAGAGGTTATGGATTCTGAATTTAGCGCACTACAAAAACAAGGCACTTAGACTCATATTTCCCACCAACAACACAAATATTATTGGTTGTAAATCGGTATTCAAGATTGAACTTTCTCCAAATGTGTCATTTAGTCGCTAAAAGGTATGTTTAGTGGCTAAAGGTTTCCACCAATTTGTAATAGATTTAGTAGAAACATTTTATCCTGTTGTCAAACTTACCGCCATTTGGATTGTCCTTTCTATTGTTTTATCTCCAGTGAAACAAATAACAGCTATATCGGTATTAATGAGTCACCGATAAATTTTGTATCAATAAAAGGGTTTATCATTTTGACACAATATCAGCCAATATATCGGCTATATCGTATCGGTTCATTTATCGGCGATATGGTGTTATTCTTTTGAGCTTCAATTTTCAACCTGCATCCAAAACCATTAACAATCAAACTTACAATATTTTAAATACAAATTACCCGATCCTACTGCTTTCTTTCTCGGCGTTCCCAAATTTCCTAAATTAAAATCCTAAAACCAATACCTCTGCCTCCTCTCTTCGTCACTCGCCGCTGCCTCTTCTCTCGTGGCCCCTCGCCGCTGCTGCCTCCCTCATCGCCGCTCGCCGCCGCCTCCTCTCTCCTCAGCGTCCACGCCTCTTTCATCGTCCTTTCCTCTTCTCCTAAACAACAGGGTCAACTAAGAGCAATAGCTCTTTGCTACTTCATAGGTATGTATGATTATCAATGAATTTGCTAAATGTTTATAAAAAATTGAATAATATTGGTTAGGAAAATCACCTAATGTAGTGTTTACTATCTTTTAATTCATGAGAACTTATTTTTTATTTAAAAACTTTTCTGGCATGATTTACTTTATTGTGCTTCCTTGCAATATTGCATGTCAATTACAATAGGTATGTCTATCATAGATGATATTTTAGGATTTTATTAATATTATAAATTTTATAAAAATAAATGTGTGATGGTCGTTATAAACTAGAGCAATATGTCTAATATGTTTATAGAATTTTCCAATATTGACATCCAATATGTCCGATATCGATACCGATTCGCCCGATACCGATATCCGATATGAACGTCTGATATGTAACTTATATCGGCGATATATCGTCCGATATCGCTATCCGATAATGAAAACATTCATCCATTATGATCTCGAAATCCGATATTTAATACGTTGCTTATCTCGTAGTTGGGCCGCCAAGTAGATGTGGATTGTGCTTCATGGAGATATTCAAGAAGTCTATATGGTCTAACCACCTGGTTGTGTGGATCCAGACTATCCAATGTGTGTCTGTTGTATAAGAAAATCTATCTATGGGCTTCGACAAGGTTTTTGTTGTGTATGTCTCCATTCCAATCCCTATTTGATTTTCCTGTTGATTCGGCATTATCTCGAAGTTGTTCAAGATTCAGTTTTATCTGTAAGTAAGGGGACAGACGTAAAGCTTCAGACGCCAGCGATCGCTCTGTACTTTCGAGACCTCAAGACCAGACGTCTGAAGCTCCTTCTTCATACGTCTGGGAATGCTCCGTTAATTCTGAAGACTCATGTGCATACATCTGCAGTTCCTTCATCAGACGTCTGCCGTTGTCATGTGTCGAATATTTGTTTATTGGGAAATTAGTTATTTTGATCATATCTCTAGAATACTATATATATTGAAGTATTTTGTAACCCTAAGCATTGATAGCCTTAAGATAGCTTTTGTGTTTTTGAGAGAGCCTTTTTGTAATTTGTGATTCATCCACCGTTTGTACTCTTTCATATTTTGGTGATTAATAAAATCTTCGCCTTCGCCTTTTGGTTAGTACTTTTATTTTCTATTTGCCTGTGATTTGTTTTGTGCGTTCTTCTCTAACGTTTGCATATTTTCGTGATTGTCTTGCCACAGCAAATTGGTATCAGAGCCAATGTTGTTTGGGGATCTTTTGTTTGAACCATTAGGTCTTCAATATTATGATCTTGGTTAACGGTGGGAACGACGCTCGAGTCTTTTTTCCCATCTTCTTAGATCGTGATTTTAAAGTTTTAGGGTTCGTAAGCACGCATCGTGTTTTAGTTTAATCCTGCATCATGTCTTCGATAATCATGAAGTTCGATATTGAGAGGTTTGATGGAAATATGAGTTTCAGTTTATGGCAAGTCCGTATGATTGCCGTGTTGACTCAAAATAATTTGAAAAAGACGATTCTTGGAAAGGATGCAAAGCCTTCCACCATGATGGAGGAAGTTGGGGAGGAGTTGGATGAAAAGGCCCTCACGGCTATCCAATTGTGTCTGATGAACGAAGTCTTGCAAGAAGTTTTGGTAGAAAAGACGGCGGCTAATTTGTGGCAAAATTAAATGAGTTATATTTAAGGAAGTCTCTCACGAATCAACTCTTGTTGAAGCAGCGTCTCTATACATTTCGTATGTCAGAAGGCTCTCCAATCAAATCTCACGTCGGTGAGTTTAATTCGATCATTACGGATCTAGATAAGATCGATATTAAAATTGATGATGAAGATATGGCTCTCTTATTGTTATGTTCGTTGCCATCCTCAACACTTTTGTGACACTATAGTTTATGGACGAGATACAATCTCGATCAAAAATGTCAAAGAAAATTTGATGAACAAAGAGAAGATCGACAAGGAGTTAACCTTTAGCGAGGGAGATGGTCAATCTTCAGCTTATTTGTTTGAGGACGAGCAGAGAAGAGAGATCCGGAAGGTAGCAATAGGAAGTTTAGGTCGAAGTCCAAGAATAATAAGAACTTGATTTGCAACTGTTGTAAGAAGGGGTATTATCGATTGCTGCAAATTGCAAAAAAAGCTAAAGCAGGATGACAAATCGAGGGGGTTTTCAGCTGAAGCTAGTATAGCGGAAGGAGATCTTATGGTTCTTGATAACACATATCGATCCAAGAATGAATGGATCATGGATTCGGGTTGTTCCTACCACATGTGTCTTAATAGGGATTTGTTCACCACCTATGAGTCCATTGATGGTGGAGTGGTTTTGATGGGAAACAATAGTTCGTGTCGAGCTATTGGAAAGAGGACGATCCAAATTAAGATGTTTGATGGTGTTGTGAGGACATTGGCGGAAGTTAGGCACGTACCTGACTTGAAGAAGAATCTCATTTCTTCAGATGCACTCGACGACAAATATTAGAAGTTTTCCGTTGAAGGTGGAGTTTTGAAGGCAACGATATGTGCTCTCGCTGTTATGAAGGGCTTGAAGAAGGGGTCTGTAGAGTGTTTTTCGTCACTCTATTGAGATAGGAATGCGTGTCATTTGTCAGGGGTATATTACAGATTCCCCCTTCCTGGGGTAGTCAGGGATTTATTGATTGTGCGGATCCAAATTTCCGGCAACCGCGGACTAAGCTGCCGTTAATTAGCCCTCTTTTAGAGCGAATGAACCTCCGATTAACAAGTCAAAAAGCTTATACGAACTCAATTTGCAATGTGTGTGTTGTGTTTGGGAACAAGTTTGAGGGTGTTTCGGGCATATCGGGGGCCTCACAGTTTTTTACGAGGGTCTCGCTACCTGGATGGCAGGTGTTTCCTGATTTAAAATCAGGAAAGTTTACGGAGGAGGCATCACGTGCTAGCACGTGACCAGCAGTCACGTGTTGGCACGTGACATTTAAAAGCAGCGGCAAAGGCACATCAGTTTCCTGATTAAAACGAAGAGAAGGCTTCAGAAAGGGTCACGTGCTCACACGTGACCGGGGGTCACGTGTTGGCACGTGACGGTTGAACAGCGGCCAGAAGACAGAACGCAGAAAGAAGAAGAAGGCTCGTTCCAAGGGGTCACGTGCCACACGTGACCAGGGGTCACGTGCCACACGTGACCGGCTTTCAAAGCCTATTTATTTAACAGAATCAAATTCTGAAGAGATCATTCAAATCTTTCCAAAGGAAAATGATTATTTGGAACCGATTGGACTAAACATTTAAAGGTGATTAAATATCATCTATCTATGGAAAAATCTTGAACTTGGAAAGATTTACCCTTAAAATCTAACCGAAACAACAGAAGAATATCTTTGGATTTCAAATCCAATGGTGAATAAAAATGCACCTAATAATCCAAAGGTCCAAACGAATTGTGAATACAAATTAAATCTCTCAATAAAAGATTCACCAAAACTAATTGATTCTGCTTCTTCTCCTATAAATAGGAGCCAAGGGACATATACAGGGGGACATAAAAAAAAGAGAAAAATAGAGCCTTGATACTTTGGAGGAATTTGGATCTTCTGCAAAAGAAAAGCTTAGGTAAGAAAGGGAAGGTCTTAAAAGAGAATTTAATTCTCAACAGAGTTTAACTCTGATGTTAAAAAGAAGAACTTAGTTCTCTCTTTAGCAGAGGATCTGCAAAGTGCACATCTCCCCATGAATTGAGAATTTAATTCTCATTGGGTTGAGATCTTGCCATGCAGATCCAAAGCATAGAGAGGGAATGGATGTTTGAGAATATAATTCTCATAGAACTATAGGAATTTAATTCCTGTGAATTAAAATTAGGGTTTAACCCTATGTTATAGGAATTTAATTCCTTCAAAATGAATAGAACCAGGGTTAACCCAAATTAAGAACTCAAATCTGTCAAAATAACAGGAATTTAATTCCTCTAAAGTTTATTGCTAGGGTTTAACCCTATGAAGAATTTGATTCTTAAAAAGATAAACACATCTTCAAACAGGCAGGGTCACGTGCTACCACGTGACCCCTGTAAAGAGCCACCGCTAAAACTTTGAGGCAACGCCTCACGTGCTTCACGTGACCCCCAAAGCGCGCAAAGAAAAAGCAAAGGAAAAGAAGCTCTGGGGCGCCCCCATGTGTCACCTCGTGACCCCTAATGAATATTCTAACAGATCAAAGCGCAAGTCCCCATCACGTGCCCACACGTGATGGCTTTTAGAATTAAAAGTGTTAAACACTTATCTGTAGAATAAAATAAAAGGAAACAGGGCGCTATAACATGCTACCACGTGACTCTTTGGCTGAAGTTTTAACGGATAAGCACCAAAATACCCATCACGTGATAGCACGTGATGCCCCAAAGTATTCAATACTTTTGACAGAATAGAAGGAAAGGAGGGCGCCCTCACATGCTACCACGTGACCCTTCTTGCCTTAGTGTTTAACACTAAATTGGAATCCCGGAATCCAGTGTTAAACACTGTTTGGCCTTAGTGTTCAACACTAATCAAAGAACTTTATTTGCAGTGTTTAACACTGATTATTCTTAGTGTTTAACACTAATCTGAAATCCCTACTGCTAGTGTTTGACATTGATTTGCTCTAGTGTTTAACACTAAGTTGAACCCCCTGTTGCTGGTGTTTAACACCAACTGCCTTTTAGTGTTAAAACACTAACTTGTTCCCAGTGTTCAACACTGCTGATCTTTAGTGTTTAACACAAACTTCAGCCCAGTTGATTAAATGGCCAGAGGCAAAGCTTCTCCTTCAATGGACCAACAGAAAGCCAGTATTCTAAACATGATGGGACTTAGCCCAAGATGGCCATAAGTCCTCAATTCAAACTTAACTGGGCTAATGGGCTCATAACACAATTAATTGGTCTTGATCCCAAATTGGACCAAAGACTGTTTAATCCATCCCGGTCCAAGGGTACATCTCTTCACTCCTTTGATACTTGGCGTTGTAATTCCTCAACGTCTTCAAAGAGGTGACGGGTCCCGATGACCACACATTGACACGGACTGTGGGGTCCTTAAACTCATGGACTATGAGGTCATTAACCTTGACCGAGATGTCTTAAAACTAACAACGGACTGTGGGGTCCTTAAACTCATGGACTATGAGGTCATTAACCTTGACCGAGGTGTCTTAAAACTAACAACGGACTGTGGGGTCCTTAAACCTATAGACTATGACGTCCTTAACCTTGACCGCAATGTCTTAAAACTAACATTGGACCGCAATGTCCTTAAACTATCCATGGACCGCAATGTCCTTAAACTACCTACTGACTGCAATATCATTAAACTAAACAACAGAGCCCTCCTTTTTATTGCTCTCTTGTTGGATCTAAACGATCCCGTTAAGTTGATCTTAGTCTAAAAACTAGACTAACGTATCCTTAACAAACGTTTAAGTCGATCTTAGTCTCAAAGGAGGCTAACGTATCCTTAAACCCAAACCCCCAAACCCAAATCTAAGATAATACGGATTTGGACTAGTCCACGCCCTACGGGCGACGACATAACTCAGTCTCCGTATACAATCCACGGGCAACCAAACATAAAATAAATACACACGACATGAAGTGACCATCTGGAGAAGGAGAAAGTGGTTACCACGATGCGGTAGCGTAATTAACTGCAGGGGCTTGCGCCTGCAGGAAAGAGCGTCCCCACAATCAAAATCCCTCAAGCGAGGGGGAATCTGACGAAGTCTGCTACATCGGACGCATCTGTTTAAACCTTCGATACATGGTGCCATAAATCAACTTGGTATCTTCGGAGAGGTGGACGGATAGCACCAATTAGCATCTGTCCCGAACCTCAGGCGAGACGTCATGTCCTTGTCGCCGTTCGGAGGGGAACAGATTCTGGCACGCCCGGTGGGACCTTTTCCTCTTTCCACTCCACACTTCGTGTGTCGTGATTCGCGAACCAATCGCGGTTCGCTAATGGTTTCCCTTGGGTTTCAAGATACTAAGACTTGGCGTCTTGCTTATTGTAGAAAGCAAAGAATCGATGGCTTCTACTTATGCGAAACGCTCCAACTGCTCGGATTGCAATGGCAACCAATGCTCTGCCTCGCCAGGAGGTATAGCCTACGGACCCCAAGCTGCTTCGCTATTCACCATGCCCGTGGAACAAGTTACTCGAGCCACCACAGGATTGTTTTTTGGGACCATGCTCCCGCCGACAAGCTTCACCGCTCCGGTGCCGGCAAAGGAAGCTCCCAAACAGTCGGTCTTTGATCGCCTTACCCTTGCCGCAGCCCCTCTCAACGGGTCGCCCAACGCCAGCGCCTCGGTCTTCTTTAGATTGTGCCAGAACTCCTGTGGACCCGCAATGGGGCCTGCAATCCCAGAGAAGCCTGCTTCCAAGAAAGTGACCGGTCCTGCTCCTGAAGTCGTCAAGGCGGCTTCCCCTGCCAAAAAGTCGGTCTTTACAAGATTGACGGCTCCAGCTCCCGCTCCTGCTACCCAAAGGACATCGGTCTTTGACAGGCTAACACCAGCAGCGACCCCCCACCTACACAGGGGGCAAGACGAGGCTATCGCCCTCACCAGGCCGGTTCTATCAGCACGACACGCTCGACGTCGCCACTGGCGCCGAGTAAGGAAGGCTGGGGGCAACTCTCCCTCTGGGCTAACTCTACCAGCCCCGATGGCAGAAGTTAATGCTGTTGTTCCGACTGGGAACAGATTTGAGATGCTAAATAAGGTACGTAGGAATTCTCCTACCGCGGTGCTAAAAAGGCCTCCCCTCCGCTGAAAAAGGCTGTAGAAGTAGAAAATGAACAGCCCCAATCTCTTCAACGGCTGTCCTCCCGAATCTATAAAGTCTGGCGGCAGGCCCGAGACTCGATGATTGATCCAAACTTCTCCCGCCAGCACAAGAAGCTGAAAATCCAACATGAAGCCAGTCACCAGACTAAACCACGAAAGGCTGTCTGGAAATGCACACCTAGCGAGGTGCGCACTTGGGCCGGTGCGCATTTGGTTCGATGTGCACCTAACAGGGTGCATACCTAGCCAAATGGGCACCTGGCACAGTGCGCACCTGGCACAGTGCAAGTAGGGTCGAAACCCAATGGAGCAACGGTCCAAAGACACAGAGACTTTGACTTTTGAAGATCAAAAGCTCTTTTCCTTTTTTTGAGGCCTCCTGACGTGTGCACTTGGATTTAATTGGAAAAAAGAAAGGAGGAAGGAGAAAGTGACTTGCGCAATAAAGAGTGGCTCAAAACTCGAGATTTTTTTTAAAGGAGAATCGGTATTAAGATTGGTTTTCAAATCATCATGAAGGGTCTTTTAAAGGCTTACATCTTTTACATTTAGCCTTATGGCTCGTACAAAAATTGGTTTATTGTCTATTAAAAACAAAAATCACATTTAGTTTTTCTTTCTCTTTTCTTTTCTTTGGTCGTCCCTCTCTTTATGCTTGGGCTTGACTTGGGCTTGACTTGGGCTCGGGTTTGGGTTTGGGCCCATCTGGCTTTTGATTTTAATTTTGGCTCTGATTTTAAGCTTGATTTTGATTTTTGAGTTTGGCAACTAAGTGTAAATTTTTACCCCAACAAAGTGCCCCCATCAATGAATGCACGCCATGTATATGAGCCATGTGCATGAAATTGATGGATCTTCTGTGGAAAGTTTGACTTTGAGGTGGAGCATCATTCCGGGGACTAAGCATTCTTCCGGAAGCATAATTTCGAGGGTCGGAGTATCATTCCGAGGTGCGGAGTATAATTCCAGGGGGTCGGTGCATCATTCCGAGATGCGGAGCATAATTCCAGGAGCGGAGCATAATTCCAGGTTCGTAGTATCCTTTCGGGAGCATAATTCCGGGGGTCAGAGCATCATTTCGAGGTACGGAGCATAATTTCAGGTGCATAATTCTGGGAGCGAAGCATAATTCCAGGGACAGAGCATCCTTCCGAGAGCATAATTCCTGGGTTTGGAGCATCATTCCGAGGTGCGGAGAATAATTCCGAGGGTGAGAGTATAATTCCGACATGAAAGACAGATACTCAGAGACGAAGCATGATTTTGACAGGGGGCGGATGCTCTAAGACGAAGCATGGTTCCGACACAGAGGTAGACATTCTGAATGAAATATAGTTCCGATGCAGGGGTTGATTCCGAGACGAAGCATAATTCTGACAGGGAAGGCAGATACTCCGAGGCGAAACATGATTTCGACACGGGGTATATATTCTGAGACGAAATATGGTTCCGACGTAGAGATAGATATTCTGAACGAAGTATAGTTCCGATGCAGAGGTTGATTTCGACGCGAAACATAATTCCGACAGGAAAGGCGCATACTCTGAGGCGAAGCATGATTCCGACAAGGGACAGATATATCCTGAGACGAAACATAATTCCGATGCAGGGTTTCGGAGCGAACCATAACTCCGACGCGGGACAGGTATATCCTGAGACGAAGCATAATTTCGACACAGGGTTCCAGGACGAAGTATAATTTCAACGCGGATAGGTACATCCTAAGACGAAGCATAATTTCGATGCAGGGTTCCAGGGCGAAGCATAATTCCGACACCAGACAGATATATCCTGAGACCAGGGCGAAAGAATAATTCCGACACCAGACTGGTATATCCTGAGACAAAGCATAATTCCGACGCAGGGTTCCGGGACGAAGCATAATTCCGACATCGGACAGGTATATCCTGAAACGAAGCATAATTCCGACGCAGGTTCCGGGGCGAAGCATGATTTCGATTAGGGGGGCAGACAGTTGGTTGACCTGATTGATTTGGTTTGATTTGGAAGTTTTCTGTCCATCCAGTGTGACTTTCGAGCTTGGGAGCACCGTTGGGTGGGATTTTGATTTGATTTGTTTTGATTCTTGCCCTGTTTGGAGCGGCTTTTGAATTTGAGTTGAAATTCGAATTGTAATTGAATGTGAATCTGAGTTTGGGATCTGGCTTTGGTTTGGCTTCAGCATCGCTACACTGGAATATGGTACTAGGAGCAAATCATCACTTGCCTTGGAAGAACTTGGAATTTGGGTTTTGGGTCGGTATCAGCACCGCCAACACTGGAATATGGTATCAGGAGCGAATCATCATTTGTCTTTTGCCCGTTGGGGAGCGATTGCTTAGGAAGTAGGTTTAGATCTCTATCATTTAAGGCTTTTCAATTTTACGAGTCGTAAGGATCTCATAAGAGTATTTTCTCCCTACAAGTTGAGGGTATCCCGTAGGTGTGTTTTCTTCTTAGGAGTCATGAGAACCCCTAACTATGTTTTTCCCTTCTGAGTCGTAAGGATCCCATGAAGGTATTTTCTTATGAGTCGAGAGGATCTCGTAAGCTCTGTTCTCCTCATGTATCGCGAGGACACATGAGTAGGTCTTCCCAAATCAAGCATAATTCCGAGGGCAGAGACCGGCTGCAGGGCTGGTAGAATTTGGTTGGTATGGGGATTATTTGTGCCCGTGGATTGTATACGGAAGTCCACTTGGAGACATGCCGTAGGGCTTAGAGAATTTGGAAATTGGATTTTGATTTTGGGTCGGCGTCTGCATCGCTACACTGGAATAGTGTTAGGAGCGACCCATCATTCGCTATCGGGATTTTGGGAATTTGAAGTTTTGGTTGACATCAACATCGCTAACACTGAAGTATGGTTTCGAGCGAATCATCATTTGTCATTAGAGGATTTTATTTGTTCACGGTTTAACGATTTAGAGGTCATCTGTTTTCAGTTTAACGACGTAGGGTCATATGTTCCCAGTTTAACGACTTAGAGGTCATCTTTGGAGTTTGAATTTTCGAAGTTGGTAGGGTTTGATTTTGAGGTGAGATTTGGATTGGAGTTGGATTTGAATTTGGATTGAAAGTTTGGAATTTTGGGGATTTGGATTTTGGTTGGCGTCTGCATCGTTTCACTGGAATATGGTACCAGGAGCGACTCATCATTCGTCGTTTGGGAATTTAGAGATTTGGATTTTGGTTGGCGTTTGCATCGCTGCACTAGAATATGGTACCAGGAGCGACTCATCATTCGCCGTTTGGGAATTTGAAGATTTGGATTTTGGTTAGTGTCTGCATCACTGCACGGGAATATGGTACCGGAAGCGACTCATCATTTGTTGTTTGGGAATTTGGAGATTTGGATTTTGGTTGGCGTCTGCATTGCTGTACTGGAATATTGTACCATGAGCGACTCATCATTCACCATTTAGGAATTTGGAGATTTGGATTTTGTTGGCGTCTGCATCGCTACATTGGAATATGGTACCAGGAGCGATTTATCATTCGCTGTTTGGGGATTTTTTAACGAGTTTGCGTCCTTACGGATTTTCACAAGCTCGCTGATAGTCTCTTTGTTTTTACCCACGAAATCTTTTCACGTTTTCATTCGTGTCCCTTTTGCTTGTGGACTGACCCTTTATTTTTTCTTCTTTTTTCTTCTTTTTCTTTCTTTTTCTTCTTTTATTTCCCAGTTTAACGACTTGGAGGTCAAAGACTGGACTATCACCGTCATCTGATTCTTTAGAAACGGTTGGCACTCTTTGTTTAGCCGTATGTGCAAAGCATTTATCATCCTCTAAACCGAGCCAGAATTGGGAAGCGGCAACCATATCTTTATCATGATTGTGAAGCGTAGGAGAACTTGTTCCTTCAGGTCCCACCATATAGACTGTATGGATTGTGTATCCGTCCATTGCAACATCATTGGCAGAGATATTTGTTGGGCTTTTGGACCATTGTTGTAGCCCGCTCCTTTTAGGGAAGGACAAGCGCTGAGAGTTGTCGGTCCGACCGGATGTTTGAGTTCTTTTGATTTTTCTCGGCGAGGGGAGCTTGGCATGACCTTGATGAGATCGTGCTATGCTTTTAATTCTGGGGTTCAGACACGCTTCTTTGCAAAATCCTTTGAACTGTCGTTTTCTTGACCTTTGTGGTCGTGGCATACTTCTGCGCCGATTTTAACGGTTCGAAAGAGTTGATTTTCACGGCAGAATTGGCTTTTGTCGCAGGGTAACCATGTTTTCGGAACCCGACGAAATCCTATTTATCAGGAACCTTAGTTCTTTCATTGGCTCTATATCTGAGCCGTTTCTGCTTCAACTATTCGGTTTTAAGGGTTTGGCAGGCATCTACTTCCTTGGCGGCCTTTTTGGGCTGACCGACAGACAGTCTAGAGAAGACACTTGCATATGTGGTCGTCATGGGTCTTGCCTGTGCTAGCCTAGTACGTCTTGTTGCCCCCTATGAGTTGACTACTTTGCCCCGAGATGGAGAGATAGAAAGCCGCTCAAACACCGATTTGTGTTTTGGTTCGGGCACCCTTGTGGTTATGATGTTCGACCCTTTTCCCTTGAGGCCGGTTTGTTGATTTGGCTCTTTGGAGTCTTCGCGACTGTGGTGATGAAGATCAGAAAGTATATGATAGGCCCGAATTGAATTGGATGTCATGCCCCTACTGCATGAGGCTAGACGGGAGAATCACTTTGGCGGTAGCCTTGATTGTGTATGCGACGGTAGTCGGGTTGGAAGCTGATCTTGTTTTCCCAGAATTTAACATGCATTAGCTGGGCTTTGAAATTGAAGTCGGTGAAAGTTCGAGTTCGCAGGAGATCTCTCCTTCACCATCGTCTGATGAAGCTCATGATGAGCAGTCCCAAGATGATGAGTATTTACCCACTCGAGACTGACAATGAAGGGACATTAGACCGACACAAAGATATGGCTACGATGATCTGGTTGCGTATTCGCGGTCCGTTGCAGAGACAGTTGATAGTAGCGAGCCGACGAGTTATCAAGAAGCTATCTCATTCGATGAGTCGGCTTGTTGGCTAGTCGTTATGAATGAAGAGATTGAGTCTCTTCACAAGAACCAGACATGCAAGCTCGTGAAGCCCGAAAGAGGAAAGAAAATAGTTGGCTGCAAGTGAGTTTTCAAAAAGAAAGGAGTCCAAAGGGTTTTGGATACGAGATATAAGGCACGGTTGGTAGCTAAAGGCTATTCGCAGGTTCAGGAAGTTGACTTCAATGAGATATTTTCTCCGGTTACGAAACATGCCTCTAACGTGTCTTGTTCGGTTTAGTAGCTATGCAAGATTTGGAGCTCGAGCAGCTCGATATGAAGACCGTATTCTTGCATGGTGATTTGGTAGAAAAGATCTATATGCAGCAACTCGAAGGTTTCGAAGTTGAAGACAAGGAAGACTATGTTTGTTTGCTAGACAAGTCTCTATGGTTTGAAGCATTCATCTAGACGTTGGTATAAGAAGTTTGACTCCTTCATGATAGATATTGGGTTTACGAGAAGTAAGAACGACAGTTGTGTGTATTGTAAGAAGCTCGTCGATAGTTCTTTCATATACTTGTTGCTTTATATTGATATGTTGATAGCAACAAGGTTTATGGTTGATATTCAAAATTTGAAAGAACAGCTGAAAGGCAAGTTCGAGACCAAGGACTTGGGAGCGGCCAAGAAAATACTTGGTATGGAAATTAGGCGCGATCACAAGGGAGGAAAACTTTACTTGTCTCAACAGCGATACGTTGAGAAAGTTTTAAAGCGTTTTGGTATGTCATATGCTAAATCTGTAATTATTCCGTTGGCTGCTTATTTCAAACTTTCAGCTCGTTCATCACCGTAAATAGAGGATGTGACTAAGTATATGTCGAATGTTCCGTATGCGAGTGCGGTGTGTAGTATTATGTATGCCATGGTTTGTACCTGACCCGACATTTCACATGCAGTTAGTGTTATTAGTCCCTATATGGCATCTCCTGGTAAAAGCCATTGGCAGGCTGTGAAATGGATTTTACGATACCTGCAAGGTACGTCTGATGTGGGGTTATTTGGTAGGAACGACAGTTTGGTTGGTTTCAACGATTTCGATTATGCAGATGATCTTGACAGGCGAAGGTCAATTACTGGCTATATATTCCTTTTAGGAGGATGTGCCATCGGTTGGCATGCTTTGTTACAACCTACAATAGTGTTGTCTACGACGGAGGCGGAGTATATGGCTTCGGAACTTAATATTCAAAAGGATAATATAATAGTCTACTGTGATAGACAAAATGTTATTCACTTGACGAAAGATCAGATGCATCATGATAGGATGAAGCACATTGATGTTCGGTAGTTGTTTGTTCATGAAATCGTTGAAAAAGAAGAGATTATTGTGAAGAAGGTACACAGCGGATAATCCGGTCGACATGTTGAAGTCTCTTTCGGTTGTTAAGTTTGAACGTCGCTTGAATTTAATTGGATTGTGTCGCACTCATTGAGCCCTTTAGGGGTTTTGTGGTGAAGGAGAAGCCACTATTAATTTTATGGAGGAGTTTTGTAGGAATGCGAGAAAAGGTGGAGATTTGTTGTGTATGCCTCCTATTCCAATCCCTATTTGATTTCCCCGTTGATTCGGCTTTATCTCGGAGTTGTTCAAAATTTAAGTTTATCTGTAAGTAAGAGGACAGACGTTTGAAGCTAAGCTTCAGACGTTTGTCGATGCTCTATATGTTTTGCATATATTAGAGAGACGTCTGCATAAAACTCATCAGACGTCTACGAGCGCTCTGTATTTTCGAAACCTTAAAACCAGACGCATGAAGTTTCTTCTTCAGACGTTTGGGAACGCTTTGTTAATTCTGAAGACTCTTGGGTAGACGTCCGCAATTCCTTCATTGAACGTCTGCCGTCGTCATGGGTCGGATATTTGTTAGTTGGGAAATTAGTTATTTTGATCATATATCTAGAATACTATAGATATTGTAGTATTTTGTAACCCTAGGGACTGATAACCTTAAGATAGCTTTTGTGTTTTTTGAGAGAGCCCTTTTGTAATTTGTGAGAGCTAGGGTTTTGAGAGGGATTTTTGATTCATCCACCGTTTGTACTTTATATTTTGGTGATTAATAAAAGCTTCGTCTTCGCCTTTACCTTTTGGTCAGTACTTTTATTTTCTATTTACCTGTGATTTGTTTTGTATTTTCTTCTCTATCGTTTGCATATCTTCGTGATCGTCTTGCCGCAACAGTCTTTAGGTTTGGTATGATAAATTCGCTACTAAATTTCAAGTCTTGGGTTTTGTTATCTCTATATCAGACCCCTCTGTATTTATATATCATGTTGATAGCATTCTGATTTTATACCTATAGGAAATAATTAGTGTTATATTTCACGACTAATTTATTACACTTTCTTGGAATTAAGGTCCGTCGAACCTTAATGGGGCCTTTTGTTAATCAATGCAAGTATATTATAGATCTTCTTCAACGGACTGAAATGCATGGATACAAACTAGTTGCTTTCCCATCTTCTACAAGAAAATTGGGCATCTTTTTTAACAAACCTTTTGATGACCCATCTCACTACCAAAGTATTGTGGGTGCCTTACAATATGTGGTTTTAAATCGGTTTGGCATCTCCTTTATCAATTCATGAAGGTACTGAGAACCATTTCATTGCAGTTAAGCGTATTCTCCATTTCCTAAAGGAGACTCACTTATGAGCACTATCTCAAGCCGGGCCCAATGCTCTAACAACCTATTAGATGCAGATTGGGCTGGTCGTCCTATTGAAGTCGATCCACTATGTTTCCACTTGGGTCCCAATCCTATCACTTAGTGTGTGAAGAAACAATCAGCGGTGTCAAGATCGTCAACAAAAGTGGAATATCAGGGTCTTACACATACTAGTGCTGAGATCTATTGGTTGTGTTACCGTTTACAAGAATTCCATCTACCACTTAAAAAATGCACATTGTTTGGTGTGACAATATTTCTGTAATCGCACTCGCTCACAGTCTCATATTTCATGCTCGCACTAAACATGTGATTTTCAATCATTTTGTGCGCGAAAAAGCCGTTCGTAAACTTTTAGATGTTTGTTGTGTTTACTATGGATCGAATATCTGATATATTCACAAAAAAGGGCTACATTCTCACCGTCTTCACCAACTCAACACAAGCCGAGTCTCCGTAATAAGTCGCTCATCTTGAGGGGAGATGATAATGTTGCATGACAATCTAATCAATTACAATTACATCGTATACAATTCAATTTGTTGCATTTGATCTTGCTTGTTGCAACCATATCTCATTCAATCTGATTTTTTTCAGCCAATATTATTTGCTGAAATCATAATATGCACAATCTAGAGCGTCAAAGATAAGTTACAACCACATTCTAACTATTAAATTTAATGGTCATGAACCAGGGGCTTAGGAGAAACCGTGATTTCATACGTAAAATAAGATAATTTATTAACTATTAAATTTAATGGTCATTCAATCTCAAGATATAAACCGTGATTTCATGCGTAAAATAAGACTACCTGAAGTTAAAGAAACTTTGAACAGAATGAGTTTAAGAAAAGCGGTTGGCCCTGACGGGATTCCTATCGAGATTTGGAGATGCTTAGGAGAAATAGGCGTTAAATGGCTGACAAATCTGTTTAATAAGATTTGGCAGACAAAAAAGATGCCAAATGAATGGAGGAAAAGTATCCTTGTGCCTATCTACAAGAACAAGGGTGACATTCAAAGTTGCTCAAACTACCGGGGAATAAAACTTATGTGTCACACCATGAAATTTTGGGAGAGAGTGATTGAACACAGGCTAAGAAAGGATATTAAGATAACAGAAAACCAGTTTGGGTTCATGCCTGGACGATCAACGACAGAGCCTATTCATTTGCTTTGTCAACTTGTCGAGCGTTTTCGAGAGAAGAGAAGAGATTTGCATATGATATTTATTGATTTAGAAAAAGCGTACGATAAGGTACCTAGAGAGGTATTATGGGGGACAATGATGAAGAAGGGGGTCCCCGTTAAGTAAATTGACATAATCAAGGATATGTACGATGGAGTAGTGGCAAATGTCAGAACTTGCGGCGGCTTAACGAGTGATTTTCCGATTACTATTGGTTTACATCAAGGATCTGCATTAAGCCCATTCCTGTTTACCATCGTGATGGATGAGCTTACTAGAACTATCCAAGATGAGGTACCTTGGTGTATGCTATTTGCTGATGATATTGTTCTAGTAAATGAGACGAAAGCAGGGGTTAATGCCAAATTGGAATTATGGAAGCAAACATTGGAATCTCGAGGATTCAGATTGAGCAGGTCCAAGACAGCATATATGCATTGCAAATTTAGTAACCAGAGAAGTCAAAACCATATTGGTATAACATTGGAAAGGCAAGAGATATCACCGAGCGACCAGTTTAGATATCTAGGTTCCATCATCCAAAAGAATGAGGAGATCGATAGCGATGTTAATCAAAGGATCCAAGCTGGTTGGTTGAAATGGAGGAGTGCAACAGAGATTTTGTTTGATCGTAACTTTCCGTTAAAATTGAAAGGGAAGTTTTATCGGAGCGCTATTCGGCCTGTCTTATTATATGGTACAGAATGCTGGGCTTCTAAGAAGTATCATACACAGAAGATGTACGTAGCGGAGATGCGCATGCTTCGTTGGATGTGCGGTAACATTAGAAAAGATAAGGTGCGAAATGAGGATATTCGTACAAAAGTTGGTGTCGCACCTGTGGAGGAGAAGATGCGGGAAAACCGGCTAAGATGGTTTGGTCATGTGCGACGCAGACCTATGGAAGCACCGGTCCGACGAATAGATACTCTCGATATGGGCAATGGAAAAAGGGAGACCGAAGAAAACATGGATGGAGGTGATACAAAACGATATGGTTGCCAAAGGACTCAATGAAAATATATTGTTCGACAGGAGTGAGTGGAGGCAGAAGATTCATGTGCTGGACCCGGCGTGATTCTCATGTTGGTTCATGTAGCCTACCTCATATGCTTGGGATAAAAGGCTCTGTTGTTGTTGGTGGTGGTGGTCATGAACCAGGGGCCGAATCATATTTATTTATATGAGGGCACACACTGGCTTTCAACATAGATGGGTTCCGTCCAATAAGACTCAAACCTTATGGAGGTTTTCCCCATCCTATACGTGCAACGTGATAGTCACGTGGACCATACAACACATGTAAAGGCAAGTAGACGACTCTCTTAAAGGTGCAACACGACACAAAGAGACTAGTCTATCAAAGGGCATGTAGACGGCTCTCTCTCAAAAGTGCTATTAAGTACAAATCGACGAATGTTATCAACCTACCTCTGATACCATATTAAATTTAATGTTCACGAACGAGGGGGCCGAATTACATTTATTTATATGAGGGCACACATGACCTTTCAACATAGACGGGCTCCATCCAATAAGACTCAAACCTTACGGAGGTATATCCCATCTTATATCTTATATCCATATGCCTCTCATAGAGTTTCTAATGTGGGACTGTATTATCCATATATCTCATAACTAACAATATGATTTTGTTGTAACTAAATTATGATTTGTTATGAGGATATATATTTTGTATCATGTATATACATTGTAGTTGATTTATCATTGATGATAAGAAAAATCAATTCCACCAAATCCATATTTGTCTCGTAGGAAAGAACTTTAGAAAGTGTGCCCATAGAAAATGGTATTGCCTCTGTCCTCCACTCTTTACTAACCCATGTACACCAGAGCCGATGGATGGACTAACGAGAGGTATTAAAATCACAATTAAAAGATTAAAAGGCAACGCAATTTATGCATATGATACGTTAATATTTGACCAAGTTAAATGCGATGTTTATAATAGTCATTATATATGCTGTTATGGCACTAACGGTTGGCAACAAGGTTCGGTGGTTTCGGCCGAAACCACCGATACGTGGTGATTTCGTATCGGTTTCGATGAAGACCGATACGAAATCCGAAACCGATACGAAACCAACCATACAATATCGTTTCGGCTGAAACCTTTAAAAACTTTTTTATACCATTTTTACTGTCATTGTGATCGTTGTAGGCCTTCGTTAGAAAACCGCAAAAAAGTGAACCCAAATCCTATATTAATACTTATCTAATTACACTTTTCGATATATTTTGTATCATGGCTGGATTTTTAAACACTAGGATTATTGTCTTGTAATATAGAACTATAAATTTAAGTATTTAATATATCTACACTTATGTATGTTGTATTACCGTCGAAACCGAAACCCGAACCGAGATTAGCGAAACTAGCCGAAACCAGTGAAATTAATAAAATTATGAGAGACCGAAACCGAAACCGAGTTCTTGAACCTTGGTTGGCAAGGTAATTTCTAATACAATAGGCATTAAAGGATAGCTAATAACGAAACAGAATTTTTTATGCAAAGAATAAAATTTGTTCTATTTTATAAATAAATTCCAACAATTATTCCATGCATTACAATTTATGTTCACAAATATATGCATCTATTTTTCTTTTATGCGAAATGAATTTTAAAGGTTCGCAATTTTGAAATAAAGGCTTTGCTGCTGTTTAAGGACTGTTTGGCTTCTGCAGGACAAGTATTCAGAGACCTTGTTGGCAGTGCATATTATTTGGCACCCGAAGTATTGAAACGACAGTATGGTGCAGAGGTCGATATTTGGAGTGCTGGAGTAATACTTTATATCCTTTTATCAGGAGTTCCACCTTTTTGGGCAGGTTTGTGTATTCATCAATAAATAAAGAAATCAAACAATGTAATTTTTTCACCGCTCCGGAAAGGTATTGAAACCCAAAAAAAATAAAAAATGTATCTCTGCAGAGAATGAGCAGGGAATATTTGATGCTGTTTTACGAGGACACATTGATTTTTCATCGCAACCATGGCCTTCGATATCTAGTGGTGCAAAAGAATTAGTGAAGAAAATGCTTCGGCAAGATCCAAAAGAGAGGCTTACTGCGGTTGAAATTCTAAGTAAGCCGCATTAATAGAAATGTTTATAGTTGCTTGAAGCATGAATGTCTGTTTATTCAATAGGATACCACTAGTGTTATTTCTTGTATTTGGAGACTGCTGTTTAATTAGATTGATGCCTATGTTTCATTCTTTATGCTAGAGCTTAAATTCAAAGGTTGAGAATTTAAACTGGATCAAGATGCTATGTTTATTATAGATACTTTATTTAATTCGTGAGGATTTTCATTTCTGAATGGAAGTCTAGTGGTTTCATGAAGTATACTAATTAATTATTATTAAAAAAGTAATTCACTGAATCTTCTTTTTCTAGTGAAAATCAAGAGACTTGTCAGTTATCACATACTTTCACGTGATGTTATTTTAAGGACGCTAAATTGTTTTATATTTTAGGCAATTGTATGGAGATTATGGGAAATAATTATTACTTCCTAAGAACTTATAACTGAACCGGGCATGCAACTCCCATCAACTGTAGATCTTTCTGGATACGTTTTTCTCTCCCATTCCATTTGCCATCTTCTGATTCTGACAATTAAACTATTATTGTAGATCATCCTTGGGTTAGAGAAGATGGAATTGCGTCAGATAAACCTATTGATATTGCTGTTCTAACAAGAATGAAGCAGTTCAGGGCCATGAACAAGCTTAAGAAAGTAGCTTTAAAGGTGATTGGCTACTTTCTCTTTTGTATTCCCCTTTTTTTTGGGAGGGGGGGGGGCACTCATATATTCTTACTTAATTACCAATAGTAATATTTCCCTGGCAGGTGATTGCCGAGAATCTTTCGGAAGAAGAAATAATGGGTTTGAAAGAAATGTTCAGATCTATGGACACTGATAGCAGTGGCACAATAACATTTGAAGAACTAAAAGCTGGTCTACCTAAGCTTGGCACCAAGCTTTCTGAATCTGAAGTTAGGCAGTTGATGGAGGCGGTATAAGCTCCACATGAATTTCCATTTGCTTTATCATATGATACATGTATGCTTTGCTTTTATTGGGTAGTATTTTTCCATTAGCAATCAGCAGAAGTGTGTTTCACTTCTTGGATCAAACACAATCAGAAAGAACCTAGCCCTAAACCGCACCCTCAACACGTGTGCACACATGCAAACTCACAAAGAGGCTAAAGTGGAGGATAGAATTGTTGTAATTTTCTATATCCGTGATCCTCCAAGGAGTCACAATCCACACCAAGAGTCGCATCGGAAAATTTATCAGGATCGCGTGAATTGAAACTATCAGAAAAAGACTATACGAACAATATATCAAAACAACACAAGTTATCTGAAGCACACATCAAACAACACAAATACAAGATTTTACCTAGGTTCGGCACCACTGCACTAAATTATGCAATCCGAAGACGAAAACTTCTACTATCAAGAAAGATTACACAAGAACTCCCACACCGATCACCGCCCAAATACAAAGTCTCTTTCTTGCTCTTGCTAAAACCCTCTCTCTCCTCTCTCTCGTCTCTTTAATTGCCGCAGCCTTCTCTTTGTGTGGATTAATTACAATGCATCAATTAATCACATTATATAGTATAAAGACCTATTAGAGATTAACTAGGATTTATCAAAGTGATTATAACAAATAAAGACAAAAGTTGTGGCTACGTGCACTGCACGTAGCCACAATCAAGAGCCCCTCATGTGCGCACATGATGCTTGATGGTTCTGTCGTGCCTGGGCTTTCTTAGCTACTAGGGCTTGACCTTTGGCTAACCCTGAATTTGCCATCAATAATAACAATCGCCACCTTGATGCAAATTTGCCATAATCTCGACTCTTTCTTGAAAAACTTCGGAACTCCTACTCTCGTCGCCGCCGCCTTCATCAATCAACTAGGCAGATCAAGTCCAAGCACTGCTTGAACTCGATATTCGGAACCATCCCTGTAAATGCAACTGTCGGATTCTCATGGGTACCAACCTTCATAAGAGCCACATCCGTCTTCCCGTCTTCTAAGAAGAACACTCTTATCTCCTGTGGAACACCCAAAACCAACAATCTTCGCAAATACATAGTCTCCTTAACCGCCTCCAAGACGGTCAACAATCCTGTTTCTCCTGCTGATACTGCGATAACAATTTGAAGCGTCGATTTACCTGGCACTGCGATAACAATTTGAAGCGTCGATTTACCTGGCACAACATCCGTGCCCCCGTAACCCGTCCTCGATCTCCAACTATCCCCATCGCCAGCTATCCCTGATGATGACACCAATCCAAAGTGCGCCACTAACTGAGAAGACACGGGCTTGTTGGATGCAGGTACCCTCAAGGAAATTATTGTAATTGAAGGAGAGCCTATACTCGAGATGATAGTATGCTATATGGTGACTTTATTTGTCGTGTATATATGTTTTACTCAGTATCACATATTGATAATACATGGGATAAAGCACCTAGGATTTTGCTTGATTACCAGGACTATGATGGAGATCATACTAGTGGGGCCTGGTAGTCCAAAAGCACATTCTTAAATGTCCCTAGTTGTAGGAGTATCGAGAGGGCATCGATATTCCAGTTTAAACTAGTGTATACGTTTCATGACCCTGTATGGGGTGATAGCTGATTCCATAGCCATTGGTGTTTGACCGATGATTATATATAGGCGCTCATTGGATGAGTACACTGGACGGACTCACCTGAGAACTCCTGAATGGTATTGTACCAATATCAGATAGCAGTTCTCTGGTGACATGATTACAGAGTAGTTTGTAGACCTGAGATCGTCATAATATTTTGTGTGGTTCCTACTGTACTTAAATTACTACCCTACAACGGCTCTACTGAGTCGTGTAAACAAGTTTTAGTTGGGTGCAGTCCCGAGCCATATAGAGGTAGTGAGCGAACAGAAGAGATTCATTTTTCCTAGTATAGGGAGTAGATATCGCGCTGTGTAGGACATGACTATAACCAGGAGTTTGTGGCCACAACGAGTGAGATAAACTGATAGGTGTTATCAGTTGTATCTCTAAGAGTTATGAATCATCAATCAGCACGACTTATCGGGTTATTAAGGGTCTAACGGTTTCCATCCCTTAGACCCGATATGTGATATCCTAGACGAAGAGACCAGACTGTGTGGAAACTGTCATCGATAGGCTCATTAGGGGTTCAGACAAGCTTTCTTGTTGATTTTCTTTTCGATCAATACCTGGGTAGTCGTTACGTGCAGTTAGTACCGCAGACGGTTTGCGGATCTTACCCGTGAGGGGATTGATCTGAAAGTGTTTCGGATCGATTGGATATGACCAGATATACTGCTGGCATGTTGTCGAGTCTTTAGAGTCGCACACAGAGGTTTTCAAAGCTTGGTGTAACAACCTAGCACGGTTATACGGCATTAATTGGTATTTTAACACTTTATATTTCTTCTATTTTATTCTTTTAGGTTGCGAGTGATTCGAATAATAGTAGTTATTTGACCCGACCCGCATGTGTGAAACCCAGTATGGTGCTAGATTATATTTGATATTTATCAGTAAACTGAATTTATGTGAATATATATATATATATATATATATATATATATATATCATATATCTAGATCATCATATATCTTTTAGTAGCCACAAGTTAAAGATAAGTTATATTTTGTTAAATGTCATCATATAATTACCATCCCATATCTTATTTTGCTTTTATCTTTTACGTTTAAATCTCAAAATATCTAATATCAAATATTTATAAAATCTAGATATATTTTTAGAATCCTTTTAAATCTTAAATTAGGATTATGAGTTATTTAAAATATATTCTTAAATTATGGTTGAGAAGTTTACGTATGTGAATTATTTTCCAAAATATATTTTTGATGAGGTTTTGGTAGAGATTGGTTGTAGTTTGATATTATCTATATACATTAAAACTAATATATATTTATAACTTAATTTAAACTATACCATATATTTTTATATTAAACACAAAACCTCTCTTTCTCTGTCTCTCTCTCCACATAACATATATCTCTCTCCTTTAATTAAATCTCTCCATCGTCAATTTATATATTCTCCTTCGTTCTTCAAGCCCACACCCATTCTCGCCGACGCTACTCCAGCCGCATCCTAGAATCTTAACCGAGCCAACAAAACTTGGTGTTGATTTGTATAGCGTCGTGTTGCTTCCGTTCATCGCGTTTGTTTCGAGGCAAATTTACAACTTGCTACATGTTATGCTTTACGTAATTTACTTATATGTTATCGTACTATTATTATTATCATACAATTATATCTATATAATTTATACACCATAGTTATTTAACGTTAATCAGTTTTATAATATGCAGTGCATGCAAGTTTACAACTTGCAAGATACTATAATTATATCTATAAATATGTATATCGTGGTAATATTTCTTATTATTATCATTATACCATTTATATCTATATGATCAGTATATCATTAATTAGTTTATAATCTGCATTTTATAACGTTATGCAAAATATAGTTTGAAAATATTATAGTTTGCACATGAAATGTCGTCACCAAGCGGATACGACAAGTCTGAAATTTACTGTACACCTTACCTTATAAAATTCATTATAAATCATAGAAAAATCATTAGCTCATGTTCTTTAGTTCGTTACGAAGGTAACTCAGAATACTATAACCTTGTGAAATATTCACTTGCAAAATAAATTGTTTAAATAACGTAAACTGTAAATGAAAGTACCTCTGGACTGCTGTCATGAGAAATTCCAGCAGCAAACTTTTAATTTTGAACGTTCATAACTTTTTGTAGGAACAACCTGATATACTTTAACTTATAAAAATGAAAACCTTATTGAATTAGCTTTGTTTTGGTATATGACACGTCTCTTTTGGAGGACGTTTGTTATTTTTAAGCTATTTTACAAATCAGGATGACGCTGAATTTCTGAACGGAACTTTCTTGTGCATTGTTAATCAATACAACTTTTATAGTTATTAATCAGATCGAATATGTTATCCCTGTTAATGCTATTATTTTGGTCTTGTACATGATATGATTATGTTATCCTTGACATATTTGTAACCTGCCAAACTGTACTTTTTTTTATCATGTTAATACATGTTACCTGTAATACTTACCGATGCCAACAATCTTGACCTATTATCCTGATTGATCTGACTTGTTGTCTTGCTAGACAAGACCAGTACACGATTGTTCCTGTGTTGGCAGTAGTTAGACATTCTATTAATTCCTGACTTGAACACAAAACCTGGGGAAAAGAGGAAATCAAGAATGTAACCGAAACGTAACTCAAGAGAATATTATTATTGTTTTCCGTGATTTCGGGCATGAACGGAATAACCATTGTTTATTGTGCCGTGGTCCCGTGGGGGTATGAACGGGATATATTGTGCTGTGGTCCCGTAGGGGTATGAACGGGATATATACTGTTGAGTTACGATGAGAATTATATTAATTGATTTGAAAGACTTATAGAATAGATAATTTAGAAGCATAGACTTTAGGATACACGTGACATATCTATAGCTCACTGTTTTACACCTGCGATAATTATTTATACTCATGTTTCATCATAACTTTCTATTCTGGTTATTATTATCGTTATTAATATTTATGACGCACTGCCGTCTGGAATTTGCATGGTCCAGTCCTTTTGACGTTGTTGCAAGAAGATCAAGAGTATTTTAACAAGTAAGCTGAGCAGTGATGAGCTTGATAATTAGGTTTAGAGATGCTTAGTTATTTTATTTATGTAGTTTAAATTTATCAATGTGATCACATAAGGGACGCGATTAGGATATTATTTCGTTATTGGATCTTTATTCGTTTCCGCTATATACATTTCTTGACTTTTATCTATTGTGGCAGATGGACATGTGTTAATTAGATTTTATTTACCGTTCTTGATATCCGATTGACAGCCGTAATGTGACTAGGGGATCTTTCCTAGCCAATAGGTAGCACGGTTGGTTTTGTCACGTACCGTATTTATGTATTTTGAAAAACATGACGTGACAAGGTTTTGTTGGTATCAGAGCCATATGTTTTAGGATTAGTCGGGTTTGGTTCTTTTATAGTTGGGTATTAGACCCAATACACTAACTAGGAAACCCGGAATTAGGAACATGTCATGCCACATTACTACCTTGTCAGTCTTGAATCTATAGTTATCGATATCTTGTTTATTAAATCATGTTTACCGTTATTAATCCTCTTCAGCGTTCTTGGCTTCAGAATCATGGCAGATAAGGATTTGCGGTCATACCAGAGGCGTGTAAATGACGCCGCATTACTTGGAGTGGTACGTGGTATATTGGAAAATCAGAAGCATCAAACTGAGCTGAATCAGCGGCAGGCCGAGGCTTTCCAAGAGGGTCTAAGGACGGTCCAGCAGTTTGTTGTCACAGCAGCTGCTAGGGCAGCAGCTTCCAGACCAACACCGTGAGGGCATCGTAGCGGACTTCAGAAAGCTCAGCTCGTCCATTTTTATAGGATTAGAAGAGCCATTACCAGCAGAACAATGGCTAGTAGATACAGAGAACCTTCTTGTTGCCGCGCAGATTCCAGACGAAAAAAGGATGGATGTAGTATGCATTCAATTGGTAGATTACGCCCGCGAGTGGTGGCTTGTTGAAGAGCCTCGTCTGACCAAGCCGATCAGCTGGGCAACCTTTTCACGAAGTTTCTTAGAGAAGTTCTTTCTGCAATCTGCTCGAGAGGAAAATGAAGAGAAGTTCATTAGCCTGAAGCAGAATGGTGGATCTTTTGATACACATGCAGCGGAATGGACCCGGCTCTGTCGATTTGCGGGGCCCTTGGTTGCCAACGATGCAAAAAGGGCAAGACGGTTTATGTGTAGTCTGGATGTGGATATTCAAAAACACATCATATCTTTGGGATTGACTACATTCTCCCAAGTTCTCAAGGCGGTTAAGGAGCAGCAGAGTTTATCAGTAAAAGCAAAGGGTAATCTACAGCAAGAGGTTCCAGTGCGGAAGACTGCGTTTACACCAACCAGAGCTTCTATACGTAAAGGCGTTTCGGTGAACAAGCAGGGGGCGGTACCTCTGAAGAGGACCTTTGTTTCAATATAGAAGAAGGATGTGATTTGTGATTACTGTCAACGACCGGTTCATTATCAGAAGGAATGCTGGATGAGGCTTGGGCAGTGTCTGATTTGTGGGGCGGCTGATCATCGGATTAATACTTGTCCGTCGAGAGTTCAGTTGAAGAGTGATACTTCAAGAGCGCAGCAGAAGTAGATTACTCAGAGGCCTAATAAGGCACGGGCCTTCACCTTACGGCCGAGGAGACCAAAACTTCAAACGATATTGTTTTAGGTATCTTGTTTATAATTTTCCCGCATTAGCATTGTTCGATTCTGATGCATCCCATTGCTTTGTGTCGTCCAAGTTTATTAGTGCACACTCTGTCCCACACATGGCTCTATCTAGTTCTTGGGACATACACACTGGGAATGGGAGAATTATATCTAGTAGTGAGTGCAAAGGTTGCTCGATTGTTATTTGCGGACGAGAGTTACTCGCGGATTTCTTGGTGATTGATACGGGCAGCTATGATGTGGTCTTGGGAATGGATTTTCTCAGCATTTTCCACGCTCACATTGATTGCAGGGCGAAGAAAGTGATTTTCTGGATTCCCGGACATCCGGAGTTCATATTCTTGGGATGTAGCATTTCTGTTGGGCCAGTCGAATTTAGGGCTAGGCCGACGAGTGCCATTATTTCGTCGATGGAAGTAAATAAGGAAGAAACACCAGCAGTGGTTCGAGATTTTATGGATGTGTTAGAGGACATCTCGGGTTTACCGCCGAAACGAGATGTGGAGTTCGCGATTGATCTTATTCCTGGAGCAGTGCCGATTTCAAATGCTTATTATCCGATGGCACCGATGGAACTAGAAGAAGTAAAGAGACAAGTTACCGAATTACTAGAGAAGGGCTGGATTCGCAGCAGCGGTTCATCATGGGGAGCTCCAGTTCTTTTAGTCAAGAAAAAATATGGCACGCGAAGGATGTGCATCGACTATCGAGAGTTAAATCGGGTGACTATTAAGAACAAGTATCCAATTCCTCGCATAGGCGAATTATTCGATCAACTCAGTGGCGCGAGAGTATTCTCGAAGTTGGATTTACGATCAGGTTATCATCAAGTTCGGATGAAAGAAGAAGACATTTGCAAGACGGTGTTTCGAACTCGATATGGGCATTACGAGTATTTAGTGATGCCATTTGGAGTTACTAACGCACCGACAATATTTATGGATTTGAACCGAATCTTTTCACCATATCTGGATCAGTTCGTAGTGGTGTTTATTGACGATAATTTGGTCTATTCGAGAACCAAAGAAGAGCATGAAGAACACTTGAGGATCACACTGCAAACGTTGAGACAAGAAAAGCTTTATGCTAAAATGAGCAAGTGCGAGTTTTGGATCGAAGACGTGAAGTTTTTGGGTCATGTTGTATCCGGAGATGGAATTGCAGTCGACCTCGAAAAGATTGCAGGTATTCATGATTGGCCTATCCCAAAGAATGTGGGGGAGATCAGAAGTTTCCTTGGGCTTGCTGGATATTATAAAAGCTTTGTGGAGAATTTCGCCCGGATAGCAGAACCATTGACCAAGTTAACACGTAAGAAGATACCGTTCGTGTGGACTGAGAAGTGTGCGTCAGCTTTTGAAGTGCTGAAGCAAAGATTGACAACCGCTCCTATTCTGACAGTACCAGATGGTTCTGGAGGACTGATTATTCACAGCGACGCATCTGGAAAAGGGTTGTGATGTGCTCTGATGCAGCATAGGAAGGTTATAGCATATGCGTCAAGGCAATTGAAGACCCATGAGAAGAACTACCCAACTCATGATTTAGAGCTAGCAGCAGTGATTTTCGCGCTAAAGATTTGGAGACACTACTTATTGGGTGAAAGAGTTGAAGTGTTTACTGATCATAAGAACCTAAAATATGTGTTCACAAAGAAAGAGCTTAACATGAGGCATCGTAGATCGTTAAAACTGATGGCTGACTATGATCTTGACGTAAAGTATCATCCGGGAAAAGTTAATGTAGTGCCTGACACGTTAAGTCGGTTGCCAGCGATACGGATGTTGACTGCACAGAGAGAGACTATAGCTGATCTTTAGAGGTTCGAGTTGGAGATTGTAGTACCGGATTCTTTGGGACAGTTGATGCAGTTGCAAGTACAGTCATTCTTGATTGATAGGATTAAGGCAGCACAGTCGCATGACTTTAGATTGCAGAAGTTTCGAGTACAAGTGGAAGTGGGACTTAGAACGGATTTGTTGATTCATGAAGTTGACTCATTAAAATATGGAAGTCGTTTATGTGTGCCTAAAGGAGATGTTCGTGAAGAAGTCATGAAGAAGGCGAATAGTTCCGCATATTCAGTACATCCGAGAGGCACGAAGATGTATAAAGACCTGCGACAACATTTCTGGTAGGAAGGCATGAAAAGAGAGATTGCTCGCTATGTATCGAGGTGCTTGGTGTGTCAGCAAGTCAAGGCTGAACATTAAATGGTAGTTGGTTTGTGGCAACCACTTCTGATTCCTCAATGGAAGTGGGAACATATAACTATGGATTTCGTGACAGCCTTACCATGGAGTCCAAAGAGCAATAACGCAGTTTGGATGATTGTTGATCGATTGACCATGGTAGCTCATTTCATACCATTCCGAATTGGTCAGTCGACAGAGGCGTTGGCAAAGCGGTACATGCAGAAGATTGTGAAATTGCATGGAGTACCAGTTAGTATCGTTTTTGATCATGATACTCGGTTCCTATCACACTTTTGGAGGAGTATACAGGAGAGTTTGAGAACTCGTTTTAAGTTTAGTACGGACAGACGGACAGTTTGAGAGGACGATCCAAACTCTTGAAGATATGTTGAGAGCGTGCATGTTAGACTTCAAGGGTTCGTGAGATCATTTGCATTTAGTAGAGTTTTCTTACAATAACAGCTTTCATGCGACTATACAGATGGCTCCATTTGAAGCATTGTATGGTCGTAAGTGTCGCTCGTTTGTCTGTTGGGACGATGTTGGAGAAAGAAAATTGTTGGGACCGGATCTCATTATGCAAACCGTGGAGAAAGTTAGCTTGATCCACACGATCATATGAAGGTGGCACAGGATCGACAGAAAAGTTAGGTTGATACTGAAAGAAGACCTTTAGAGTTTGTTGTTGGTGACCTTGTGTCCTTGAAGATATCACCAACTAGGGGAGTAATCCGATTTGGTAGTCAAGTTTAGTCCTCGATTCATGAGGCCTTTCGATATCATTGAGCGTGTCGGAGAGGTAACTTATCGATTAGCTCTACTCATAGTCACAAATTCGTGATTCGGCAATAATTCGGCGAGGTCGAAAATTCGGATTCGGAGAACTATTCGGAAAAAATCGGAGGTATTTGGGAAAGATTCGGTAAGTGTTCGGGAAATATTCGGGAAGGATTTCGAGCAAAAAATTAATATAAAATTAATATATGAGACACTGGATTTTGATTTCGTGAATTATTTGCTTTTTTTTGAATAATTCGCGAATAATTCGGGAATTATTCGCGAATAATTCGGCGCGTTCGGTGATGGCGAATAACTCACAGATTTAATCGGCAGTCACATAATTCGCGAATTATTCACGAATTTGCCGAATAATTCGCGAATTATGTGACTGGCTCTACCATCATCATTGACAGGTGTTCATGACGTGTTTCATGTTTTTCAACTCCGCAAGTATGTTCGAGATGAAACACACGTCCTTGATCACTCGGAATTGACAGTGAGAGAAGATTTGACTTATAAAGAGCAACTGATGGTGATTGTGGATCGATGAGAAAATATTCTTAAGAATATGATGATCCCTCTAGTGCTTGTTTCGTGGAGAAATTGTTCGCATGGAGAATCTACTTGGGAACGTGAAGAAGAGATTCGACAAAAGTTTCCTATCTCTTCCCTTAGATCCGTATCTTTTTATCTTTTCATGTTTTATGAATTTCGAGGACGAAATTCTTTTGTAGTTGGGTATAATGTAACATCTTAGTACGGTTAAATGACATTAATTGGTATTTTAACACCTGCTTTATATTTCTTCTATTTTATTCTTTTGGATTGCGAGTGATGCGAATAGTAGTAGTGGTTATTTGACCTGTCCCGCATGCGTGAAACCCAGTATGGTGCTAGATTATACCTGATATTTATCAGTAAACTGAATCTATGCGAATCTAGTATAATATATATATATATATATATATGAGAATAATGAAGGAAAGATTCCATAGGAGGGAATTTCCTCCTATGGCGTCGAAAAAGTACGCCCTCCCTCATTTTTTCCGACGATCGGCACCCATCATCTTCATCGTTATCATCTAAGATGTGGGTACACCAAATTTCATGTGATTCTACAACTTTTTCACCGTTGATTTAGTGGGATCAAAATTAATGGTTTACCGACAACAAAACTTTTTACATTGCTAAATCAACGGTGAAAAAGTTGTAGAATCACATGAAATTTGGTGTAGCCACATCTTAGATGATAACGATGAAGATGATGAGTGCCGATCGTCGGAAAAAATGAGCGAGGGCATACTTTTTCGACACCATAGGAGGAAATTCCCTCCTATGGCCTCTTTCCTCCATTATTCTCTCTATATATATCATATATCTTTTAGTAGCCACAAGTTAGGGATACGTTATATTTTATTAACTGTCATCATACGGTTGCCATCCCATATCTTATTTTGCTTTTATCTTTTACGTTTAAATCTCAAGATATCTAATATCAAATATTTACTAAATCTAGATATATATTTAGAATTCTTTTAAATCTTAAATTAGGGGTATGAGTTATTTAAAATATATTCTTGCATTATGATTGAGAAGTTTACGTATGTGAATTATTTTCCAAAATATATTTTTGGTGGAGATTGGTTGCAGTTTGGTATTATCTATATACATTAAAACTAATATATATTTATTATCTAATTTAAACTATACTATATATTTTTATATTAAACACAACCTCTCTTTCTCTGTCTCTCTCTCCACATAACATATATCTCTCTCATCAATTTATATATTCTCGTTCGTTCTTCAAGCCCACACCCATTCTCGCCGACGCAACTCCAGCCGTATCCTAGAATCTTAACCGAGCCATCAAAACTTGGTGTTGATTATATAGCGTCGTGTTGCTTCCGTTCTTCGCATTTGTTTCGAGGCAAGTTTACAACTTGCTACATGTTATGTTTTACGTAATTTACTTATATATTATCGTACTATTATTATTATTATCATACAATTATATCTATATAATTTATATACCATAGTTATTTAACGTTAATCAGTTTTATAATATACAGTGTATGCAAGTTTACAACTTGCGAGATACTATAATTATATCTATAAATATATATATCGTCGTAATATTTCTTATTATTATCATTATACCGTTTATATCTATATGATCCGTATATTATTAATTAGTTTATAATATGCATTTTATAACGTTATGCAAAATATAGTTTGAAAATATTATAGTTTACACATGAAACGTCGTCGTGAAGCGGATACGACAAATCTGAAATTTACTATACATCTTACCTTATAAAATTCATTATAAATCATAGAAAAATGATTAGCACATGTTTTTTAGTTCGTTACGAAGCTAACTCAGAATACTATAACCCTGTAAAATATTCATTTGCAAAATAAATTGTTTAAATAACGTAAACTGTAAATGAAAGTACCTTCGAACTGCTGTCCAAAGAAATTCCAGCAGCAAACTTTTAATTTCGAACGTTCATAATTTTTTGTAGGAACAACCTGAGATACTTTAAATCTTATTGAATTAGTTTTGTTTTGGTATATGACACGTCCCTTTTAGAGAACGTTTGCAATTTTTAAGCTATTTCGCAAATCAGGGTGACGCTGAATTTCTGAACGAAACTTTCTTGTGTATGGTTAATCAATACCACTTTTATAGTTATTAATCGGATTGAATATGTTATCCTTATTAATACTATTATCTTGGTCTTGTACATGATATGATTATGTTATCCTTGATATGTGTGTAACCTGCCAAACTGTACTATTTTTGTTATCATGTTAATATCTGTTGCCTGTAATATTTATCGGTGCCAACAATCTTGATTTATTATCCTGATTGACCTGACTTGTTGTCTTGCTAGACAAGACCAGTACACGATTGTTCATGTGTTGGTATTAGGTAGACATTTTATTAATACCTGACTTGAATACAAAACCTGGGGAAAAGGATAAATCAAGAATGTAACCGAAACGCAACTCAAGAGGATATTATTATTGTTTACCGTGATTTCGGGCGTGAATTGAACCATATTTGGTATAACATTGGAAGGGCAAGAGATATCACCGAGCGACCAGTTTAGATATCTAGGTTCCATCATCCAAAGGAATGGGGAGATCGATAGTGATGTTAATCAAAGGATCCAAGCTGGTTGGTTGAAATGGAGGAGTGCAACAGGGATTTTGTGTGATCGTAACTTTCCGTTAAAATTGAAAGGGAAGTTTTATCGGAGCGCTATTCGGCCTGCCTTATTATATGGTACAGAATGCTGGGCTCCTAAGAAGCATCATACACAGAAGATGCACGTAGCGGAGATGCGCATGCTTCGTTGGATGTGCGGTAACACTAGAAAAGACAAGGTGCGAAATGAGGATATTCGTGCAAAAGTTGGTGTAGCACCCGTGGAGGAGAAGATGCGGGAAAACCGGCTTAGATGGTTTGGTCATGTGCGACGCAGACCTATGGAAGCACCGGTTCGACGAATAGATACTCTCGATATGGGTAATGGCAAAAGGGCAAAAGGGAGACCGAAGAAAACATGGATGGAGGTGATACGAAACGATATGGTTGCCAAAGGACTCAATGAAAGTATATTGTTCGATAGAAGTGAGTGGAGACAGAGGATTCATGTGCTGGACCCGGCGTGATTCTCATGTTGGTTCATGTAGCCTACCCCATATGCTTGGGATAAAAGGCTCAGTTGTTGTTGTTGTTGTGGTCCCGTAGGGGTATGATCGGGATATATTGTACCGTGGTCCCGTAGTGGTATGAACGAGATATATACTGTTGAGTTATGATGGGAATTACATTAATTGATTTTAAAGACCTGTAGAATAGATAATCTAGAAGCACAGACTTTAGGATACACGTGACTTACTTATAGCCCACTGTTTTACACCTGCGATAATTATTTATACTCATGTTTCATCGTAGCTTTTTATTCTGGTTATTATTATCGTTATTAATACTTATGATGTACTGACGTCTGGGTTTTCATGGCCCAGTTCCTTTGATCTTGTCGTAGGAAGATCAAGAGTATTTTAACAAGCAAGCTGAACAGTGAGGAGCTTGATGATTAGGTTTAAAGATGCTTGGTTATTTTATTTCTGTAGTTTAAATTTATCGATGTGATCCCATAAGGGACGCGATTAGGAAATTATTTCGTTATTAGATCTTTATTCGTTTGCGCTATATATATTTCATGACTTTTATCTATTGTGGCAGATGGACATGTATTAGTTAGATTTTATTTACTGTTCTTGATATCCGATTGACAGCCATAATGTGACTATGGGGGATCTTTCCTAACCATAGATAGCACGGTTGGCCTTGTCACGTACCGTATTTATGTATTTTGGGAAACGGGACGTGCCACTTGGGCGAAATGATTATAGTGGCAGTATATGATACTCGCGGGAGTTCGATTAAAATAGCGTGTTTGATACCCTAATTTTAATCGGGCGTTTAATTAATACTAGCTGACTTTGAAAAAGCCGATATATTAAATCAAGTGTTAATTTAATATATATATATATATATTACTAGTATTATATAATTCTAATTTAAACTCTTTATGTTTGCATTTTATTTGAAAATGCAAATTGATTAATTATATTTGCTTAATTAATCTAGGTTCTCTTTAGCTTAAGAGCACACCTTAAGCCCATTCTCATGTGATGACATGTGTAGGAGAGATAGAGAGGTAGGACACATGGAAATTGGATGATGGAGATCTCTTCACTTGTATACTTTGTTTTCAAAAGGAAAAGAAAATAGATTTTAAAAGAGGGCATTCTTTTTCCACGACTCTTTTCTTCTTCCTCCAATTTCTAAAGCTCTCTACTCACCACTAAAGAGTACAAAAGGAGGGAATTAAATTATAATATATACATTACGATTTTTTAATCTATTTCCTAGCAAGAATGAAATTGGAGTTTGCTTCAATTGTTGAAGCATGGAGCTCAAGCGGAGAAACCCTCAAGTGGATCATTTTTGGCCTTGAAGATCAAGATGAAACTAATTCCCTCATCTTCCATAGAGCCTACAAGGAGTCCAATACAAATGTGGAGCACTTGAAGTTGCTACAAAGGTTGTAGTTCCTATGAACTTTTAGATTAAGTTCTATTATGTGTTTTTGCAATTTGTAGTGAATGTTGTGATTTTAGTTGGTTTTGTGTGCTATATTTTATAAAATTTTGATTATACAATTTCGCCGCGGCTGCAAACGTTGTGGCCCTAGCGTCCGAAACCCTTCAGGGGGCTGAGTCTCCTTTTTCTCATACCGAGCGAGAACCTGCTTAATATACTGCTGCAACGGACGTAACTCCACGTCCATGACAATATCCATGCCACGAATCTCCCATGCAGACTTTCCGTCGAAATCATGATCCCATATCCTCTGAGCCTCATCTCATGCCTCTTCCGTGCGCTTAAATCCCATAGGCCTCCGCACAACAGGCTGTACCGGACTCTCCACCCGAATCGAAGTATCGACCGCCTCATCTGTATCTGTAGCCTTGACTGAAGCCTCGAACACCACTTGGCTCGATGACCATGTTCTTTGCTCACCATCTGATTTAGTTTGTTTTCTCTGAGACATCGCAGACTCAACAACCAGAACATGTCGGCTGATTACTCCATCCTTAATATTAGGATACTACGTTTTGTACCTTTTCGCTCCGCTTTTAGAATCATAAAACCCTGAGTAATTCCCAGCCCCTCCAATCCAAACCTCGTCAGAAATTGAATTCTCTACCGCCGTCGATGATGACCGATTTATGAGGTACTTGGCAGCCGATAGGCCTCCGTCCAAAACTCCCTCGAAACTCCAGCCGTAAGCCGTGATTACTTGTTCTTTCCAAACACCGTCCGAATCATCTGCTCTGGTCCGCCAATATATCTAGAATCAAAAGTGGTGTAACGCACGATCATCCCTGACTTGCAGAACCCTCCACCATAATCGGAACGAAAAATCTTCACGCGCTTCCCAAACTACTTCTCCAGAACAGCCTTCCTGAAAATCTTTAAATTCTCGATTTTCGGCTTAAGAATGTACACCCACAACTCCTCGAGAAGTTGTCGATGAAGGAATTGTGATGTCTGACTACATCTCGAGAACAAACCAGTGCCGGTACCGGTACCATTTCTCTTCTTCCCTTGAACATAGTCCTCCCTAAGATCTCTCATGCCAGTCTCTACACCTCCAAGTGGCTGTCTCTTTCGAGGCCCTTCCAAACTCGCCTCGCCAATATAACCTAATCGTGGACGCCACAGTTTGACGAAGTCTGAACAACCTGAACCAGTAGAAGCTCTAGCAATATCTCCTACGACCGTCTGTCCCCCAAAAAAAATACAGATTTCTTACCCTTTTCGCCTTCATGACAATACGAGCATCCCTGGAAATCATCATGGAATCTCTAATGATCACACACTTGTAACCGATCCCGTCCAAAGTACCTAATAAAATCAAGCTCCTCTTCAGATTTGGCACGTGCCCGACATCTGTCAATGTCTGAATTCTCCCCTAAGGCCGAAATTGTTCCGCCCATCAAACTTGTCCGCCTTATAATGCGTAGATTCCATCTCTCCAAATAATCCGAAAACACTGAATCTGATGCTCTGATACCACTTGTAATTTTTTATATTCGTGATTCTTCAAGGAGTCACAAATCGCACCAAGAGTCACAGCAGAAAATCTATCAGGATCGCGTGAATCGAAACCATCATGAAAAAGACTATTCGAAGAATCTATCAAAACAATGCAAATTATCAAAAGCATGCACCAAACAATACAAACACAAGATTTTACCAGGTTCGGCGCAAATGCATCTAATCCTGCAATCCGACAACGAGAACTTCTACTATCAAGAAAGGATTACACGAGAACGCCCACATCAATCACCGCCCAAATACAAAGTCTCTCCAAACCCCCCTTCTCTCTCTCGGCTCTTTAATTGCTGCAGCCTTCTCTTCTTTGTGTGGATTAATTACAATGGATCAATTAATCACATTGTATAGTAGAAAGACCTATTAGAGATTAACTAGGATTTATCTAAGAGATTAGAAAAAATAAAGACAAAAGTTATTCCTACGTGCACTGCGTGTAGCCACAATCAAGAGCCCCTCATGGTGCGCACATGCTGCTTGATGGCTGTCCTGCTTGGGCTTTCTTGGCTACTTGGGCTTGATCTTGGGCTAAACTCGAATTTGCCATCAATAATAATAGTAATGAGGTAGGGAAAAAATCAGAGTGAAAGGAAAAAAAAACATTAAAGAAAAACATAAAAGATATTAATAAAAACGGTTAAATGTATCCCTTAGCCAGGGTTCTCATGTAGTTATGTGCATCCTGTGAACTTGACCTCTTGCCACCATATTAAAGGCATTTTTGTGGAGATGAATGCATAAGTAGTGTGCTTAGCTTGTATAATCAAGATCCATTTGATCCAAAATCTTAAGCTATTAGGTCATCTTCCAGACATATATATTAATCATGTTTACTCAAACATTTCAATGTGGGAATGCACTCTTGTTTAGCATCTTAACACGACTCCCTTTCTTGTGTTAGTATTTTGCGAATTGGGCCTTTACATGGGGACCAATATCTTTGGCCTTACCAGACCTCGGTCCATAAGCATCAATGGAGCGACAATCTTTGACCTAATTAATTTTATTGGGATCTGACCTTTGTAGGCAAAGGATTAACCTTGGGAATCTATCATCCAACAGGCATCTAAAGTTCTTAACTTGCGTAGTAATTCCACCATGCACACGTGTTTGCTCCTATATGGGGTCAGAATTAGAATTTTCCCGCCACTTCATATTTATTTACACGGTTGGGCAACCAGAACTTCACGCTTAAACATTGGCGTTCCATGTCCTAAAATTAATTCCATCGCAATATTGAAACTTTTATATTCAAAATGTAAAGTCTACAGTGGAATAAATAGAAGTTTGTTACTCTCTTTCCCCCCCTTTTTACTTCACAAAAATGAAAGAGAATTGTAGTATAGAAGACAATGAACTAAAATACGCACGAGTACAGTCCTTGAGCTGATAATAACATCAACTCAAGGAAGTCTCAGTTATGGCAAAACAGTGATAAATTGTGAAAATGACCGGATTTCATACATACATTTAGAAGTATATTTGCATTTGTATCTAGTCATGTCACTTCAACTTTCTGGGAAGGTTAAGGGCACTTAGACGCAAGGTTAAGAACTCGGTTCGGTTTGGGTCCTTCCAATTCGATCGGTTTCGGTTGGTTTTGGTATTGGTGGATTTTGTTGCTGTTTACCGCCGAAAACAGAGACGAACTGGGATAGATCGTCTTGCCTGAATCTGGGGGCAGTTGCTATTTGGATTTATCCGTCCACCTCTTCGAAGATCCAAGTTGATTTATGGCACCATTTATCGGAGGTTTGGACAGACGCGACCGTTGCAGCAGACTTTATCAGATCCCTCCTCATTTTATGAGGGTTTTTTTTATTGTGAGGACGCTCTTCCCTGCAGGCGCAAGCCCCTGCAGTTAATTACGTTACCGCATTGCGATAATCACTTTCTTCATCTCCAGCAGTTCACTTCGTATCGTGTGTGTTTTTGTTTGTTTTAGTTGCCCGTGGATTGTATACGGAGACTAGTTTATGTCGTCGTCCGTAGGGCGTGGATTAATCCAAATCCGTATAATTTAGATTTGAGTTTGTTTTATTTAAGGACTGTTAATCTGGTTTGAGATTAAGATCGACTTAAAAAAAACATATGAGCATTTGGGTTCCATTATTTTAGTTTTAGGATATCACGGTCCATTATCCCCATATTTGGGCTGAATGTTTAGTTTAGGGACATCTCGGTCCAACATTCTTGTTTTGGAGACGAATGTTAGTTTAAGGACATCATTAGTTTAGAGCCGTTTCGGTCCATTATCGCTATGTTTGAGGCGAATTTTTAGTATAAGGACTTTTCGGTCCAACATTCATCTTGTGCGCACGTGTATTTGTTACGTGGCGGAGTGAACGAAGATGACATGGAATGCGCCCAATTTGGGACGCGATCTGATTTGAGGTATGTACGTCAATTTGGAAGTGCATCAATGTATGACGAAAGGAGTAGTTGGTTATCGGGACCCGCCACCTCTCTGAAGACGTTGAGGAATTACAACGATATATCAGAGGTGTGGAAAGATGTACCCTTGAACCAAATCCCGTATTTGAGGGAAAAATGGGTTGTGGTGGACCTAAGAATCGTGAGTCATATTTGAGACTAAGATTACTTTAGGAGATATGTGATGAATATCATTTTGGATATCATCAATGAGAGATCATTAGTCATGGTTGAGACTAAAATCAGTTTGGAAATCATGAGCAATATGGGCTTGGTTGATTTAAAATCAAAGAGATTTAACCTCAGAAAACTTAGCTAATTTGGGCTGAGATTGGATTTCTATACTACTCAGCAGTGTTAAACACTAATATATGCAGTGTTCACGTGGGCGCTGGATTTTGGGTTAAACACTAATATATATTAGTGTTAAACACTAATATATGCAGTGTCAACTTTGGCGCTCACGTGTGAAATATGTGAGACGTTCAGATAGGGTGCTGCCCAATCAGTGCTAAGCACTTTAGTTATTTTGACCGAATATTGAGTGCTAAGCACTTTGCATGGCACTCACGTGGGAAGCACGTGAGTGCTGAGCATTAATTTCAGGTTTTGTTTGCTCATCCCTTTTTGACATAAGTGCTAAGCACTTGGCTAGAGCTCACGTGTGAAGCACGTGAGACGCCAGATTTTGGGTTTCTAAGAGTGTTTCGCGTGATTGTTCTATTTTGAGGTGTTGGGCTGCTTTATTTGGTGGCTGCCCAATCAGCACAAAGGAGTTTTTCTTTGCTTTTTGGACGCTCACGTGGGAAGCACGTGAGGCGTTTTAGTTTTTCTTTTGTTTGTTTTAAGCACTCACGTGGGAAACACGTGAGGCACTATAATAGTGTTAAGCACTAATTCTGCTCACGTGTGTTTCACGTGAGACGTCAAGTTCTTATTTACAGAGATGTTAATCTCTGTTAATGACATTTTAGTCGTTGATGATCATCAAGATTTCTGTTTTGAAGATCTTAGATCATCATCATTATTTTTATTGGAGAACTAATTTCTTTTATTTTTATAAGAACTAAGTTCTTTATGTGAGGTTAAACCCTAATTTTGGAGGAATTAAATTCCCAGAACACATGTTCTTTTTCTTTCTTTTTAACCTAGTTCTTTTCCCTAAGTTTTGAGTCTGAAAAACAGAATCTCCCCGATGAGAATTAAATTCTCAACTTGTGGGGAGATTTGCTTTTGCAAATCTCAAACCAGAGAAAGAACTAAGTTTTTGTATGAAGGGTTGAACCCTTATATCCATTATACTAGGCAAAGGGGATACTTTTAATCTTTCCTTCTTTATTTACCTAGAGTTTTTGAAGGAGGAAGATCTTTTTTTGAGAATTAAATTCTCTGTTCTCTCAAGAGCTCCTTGTATTTTTTTTTGCAGAAGCTTCCGTTCGTCTCTCTGTGTGTGAGACTTGAAGTCTCGGATCCTTTATATAGTGAAGGCATGTTTGTTAATTAAAATCTCTCATTGAGAGATTCCAATTGATTTTATTGGTCTCAAAATCTGTTTGGTGAATTTTACCCACCGTTGGATCTTTGATCCAAGTGTTTTTGTCTCACAGAATATGTTTTCTCGTTTTAACAAGATTGGGGGAATATTCTCCCATATATAGAATAAAATTTTATTGAACGGTGATATTCTTATCACCACTGGATTTTTTAATCCAAGGGTGCTCGGTTTAACAGAACACAATCTTTCTCAGTTTAGAAAGATACGGGAAATATTTTCCATCTTATTGGATCTTTGATCCACTAACTTTCTGTTTAACAGAAAATATCATTCCCAATAGAATTTAATTCTATACTTAAATCACCATAGAATTTTTGATCCAACGGTTTCTTGTTTAACAGAGAGGATCTTTCTCTTTTAGAAAAATCCATGGAAGTATTTTCAAAGAGTAGAATTTAATTCTATATAAGGAGATGCCCTCACATGTTTAACACGTGGGGCTTATTTAACACGTGAGGCCAATTTAGCATATTAGTTGTTTGATTAATGGTTCATTATTTTTTGAGATAAGAAAACATCCACACCATTAGCTTAACACGTGAGACTTGAGTTGTGGGGAATTTTCTCTCCTTTTTTTCTCTTTTATGAGAGAACAGTTGCTATATATGATCAGTATATCATCTATATTTGTATATAAATATTATAAATTTATTATATAAATATTATACAAATATATTTTACAAAGATTGCTTTACAAATGTTCATAGTTGGTTGAGGAAAAAAGAAAAACATAGAAAGGAAAAAAGGGAAATAAGATTTGGTATACAAAATAATTAACAAGAAAACCGAATTAGGTCCTAAATTCCTAATATTTTTACCAAAACGCAATAGTCAATAACCTTTTATTTCACCCAATACCTTCTATTAATAATCAACATCCAAATTGAATAATCCATTAACCCAATACCCCGTATCCTTGCATTAATAACCCATTCCTAAACCACTACCCAAATTGAATAAAACCCAAACCAAACTCAAATCCAATAACATTAAATACAAGGACCCTTAACCTAAAGATCCCAACACCCTTTCCCTTGAGAAGCTGCTGCCGAGTTCACTTGATGAAGCCTTAGTTTTCCGAGATCTGCTCGGATCTCGTGGAGATCTTCTCTATTCGAGTCTGCCAAGCTTAGATTCTCTAAATTATTTTCGTTTCTAGTTTTGGCTTTTTTTATGTTGCAATTGAAGTTTTCTTTTCTATATTCCTGCGATTTTTACTTAGAATTAAGGTTTGGACATAGTATCGGCAGAAACGAATTTTATAGGCTTGCTCTGTGATAGTCTGAAAGGGCCGAAACCTTGAGATTTCAGCCTAGTTCTCAAACCTTGCTTAGATGCTCGAGTTGAACAACATTTGTCATTTGAACATGGAGTACACTATTTGGTAATAGTATGAGACCTTGATATTTGGTTGTTGGTCAGAAAATGACTTGAAAACTTAAGCGACAGGTCTCTGCATTTAACTTTTCCATGATAGATGGCACGTGCACTTTAGTGTGTGAATCCCTGAAAGGATCTGAGGATTTTCTATAGTCTATCCATGAAAATTCGTGTCTATCAGCTAGAAAAAGTATGAAAATGGAAGAAATAAAAATACTAATGGAATATTACATCATTATAAAGTGGCAATAATTTCTGACTTCAGGATTTTTTCTTGTTGTAGTTTTGCTTTCTGTACTTGGTATTAGTATGGTGGATGTTAAATGAATCATGGTTTTGTTTACAGGCTGATGTAGACGGAAATGGGACCATTGATTACCTAGAATTTATAACAGCTACCATGCACTTGAATAAAATGGAGAAAGAAGATCATTTGTACAAGGCTTTTGAATATTTTGATGAGGACAGGAGCGGGTAACTCTTCCGTATTACAAAAATCACTCATGCTGTATTTTTCTTAAAACAGAGTCATGGTTGATCTGCTGCAAGTCTTTTGGTCAGGTACATAACAATGGAGGAATTGGAGCAAGCTCTAACGAAGTATAATATGGGTGATGCAAGAACAATAAAAGAGATCATTGCAGAAGTGGACACGGATCATGTAAGCGTTCATATTCGGTTCGGATATGTATATTTTGTTAGTGTTAATTGAATATCTATTTCATGAATTCTTACATACATCTAAAAGGTTATAAAATTAGCACAGTCCATTGTTGTCCTTTAATGATTGCCAATATAAATATTCAATTTTCTGGTTTCCTATTAGAAGTTATTGGTTTATTGGAACATAATGCTTGTGAAAAGGAATGTTTAGAATAATGAGGTTAGTTAGAGATGAATATAACTATAAATCACTGTAAGAATGGAGAAGGAGCAACTGTAATCACTTTAGATCGGTTTTTCTCTCATCCCCATTTTTGTCTAATCTTTAACCCTGAATAATATTCACCGTCCTAATCATTTACCACCATCAACAAACCTAATTGAACTCATCATCAAGACACCCAGTCGTAACCCCCTACCGCGAAACCCTCATATTAACCACCATCCTAATCATATGCTTTTGACTATATATGCAGGATGGAAGAATCAACTATGATGAGTTTGTAGCCATGATGAGAAAAGGCAACCCTGAGCCTACGGCTCCAACCAGACGGCGGAAATAAATCGAAGCATGACGGAGAAGAGTTGCAAAAATAAGTTTTCGAAGCAATTAGTTTGTTATATGGTCTTGTCCTTGGCGAGGTATAAGAATGTGGTATAAGAATGTGGCCGTGATTGTAGCTTCTGCAATGGTATTTCTTACCTTCATGACAAATGCACTCCTTGTCTTTATATTACTCTTTAAATTTTGCCAACTCCTGGCTGTTTAAGATCTTCCTTTTCTTTTTCTCATCCATTCATTTTGTTTTTCCTGGGTTATCATTTCACCAATTCTGCTTCTACTAATTTGGAATATTCTTCTGTGTAATTGCCGTTTACTCATCGATCCAGTTGCAGGAGTGCTTATCGATCAATTGAACCTGATCAATTGAACCTAATTTATGAACGGTAGAATAATTAGATAATTATGATAACAACGGAACACAAAAGGTGTGATCATACCATTTTATTCGATGATCGGCATTCATCATCTTTATCATCTAAAATTTGCATGAGATTATACCATTTTTCCACAGTTGATTAAGTTGCTCTAAAATTAAGATGATAGAACTTCTTACATTGTGTTTGTTATATCAACAGTGAAGGTGGTAGAAATCACATGAAATTTGATCATCGAGATATTAGACAATGAAGATTAAGATGGACGGTTGATTTTAGCAATGTAGAAAGTTCTATTGTCACCTCATGATTAAGATGGACGAAAACCTATGAAAGGATTACTGGCCTCCTGCATGCACACATACAAAGCACTCCAATACTGGACATTTTCACTTCCCCTATGAGAACCAATGTATCACTTTCGTTTCACAACAGAGAAGAGTTGCATGAAAATTAAACATAAACTGTCTAAAATTAAATTAGAAAAGAAAAAGAAACGAAATTAGCAAAACAAACCATCACAGGCCACCTTTTATGCCCAACATGCAGGGGATGCATTCATCCCCAAATGTGCAAGTATAATCTTATACATATTCTAAGCAACCCAAAAAAACATGAAGTTGTTAAAAAAGAAAACATATACCACAAAGTAAATGAAAGTTACTGGGAAGAAATCTTGACAAATTCTACCGCTTTTGCTCCACACATTGATACAAGAAAGAAAGAAAGAAAGAAAGAAAGGAAAGCTGAGCATACGTAGCCCATGCACACCATAACATGCACCACCACCCTTAAGAATCGACGACGACGAATGTTTCCAACTTCAAAACAACCTCCAGATAGATCAAGAATTATATGTTGTTCTCTTTGGCTGATGAAAACAATTCCACTTCGCTGAGAAACGAAGGATCGGTATCCCTCTCCTTGAGCTCCTCGATCATGTCGAGCACTTCCTTCATCTCCAGCCTCTTGTCCACATCGGCCTCGCAGCAACTCAACCCGATCTGGAGCAACTTGAGCATCTGTCCTCTCCCATCCTTGGTCTCCTTCATCTCCTTATCAAACACATCCAACTCCTCCTTCGCAACCGAATCCACCCACTCTACCAGATCCTTCCCTTGGCCTTTCTGCAGGTATGTAGCCGGAAACTTACCTGTCAAAACCTCGACTATCAAGATCCCGAGGCTCCACACGTCGCTCTTCTTCGTTGCATGTCCTGTTACCGCGACCTCTGGAGACTTGTATGCGATCATGACCTGGGAGGCGTGAGACGGGTTCACCACCGGCACGAGCGCATAGTCCGTTAGCAGCGCCTCATAGTTGTCATCGATGAGGACGTTAGAGGACTTGAGATGGCCATGGGGTAAAGTAAGCATAGGGAGCTCTTCGTAAAGGTAAGCAAGGCCTCTAGCTACTCCCTTGACGATTTTCAGGCGTGTAGGCCATTCTAACGGAGGGAGGTTGGAGCCACGGTTGCCGTGGAGCATGTGAGCCAAGCTGCCGTTGAGGATGTAGCCTGTTATTATCAGCTTCTCCTCCTTCCTGTAGTAGTAGGCGACGAGAGGAAGCACGTTGGGGTGAGACAACCTCCCGAGCCTTCTCATGTGCTCTTGGAAGTCCTCTCTCCCCACCTTGTTCATCTCCTTATATCTCTTCACCACCACGGAAGGTCCGTTGGAAATGACCGCCTTGTAGGATGAACCAAAGTTGCCGCTGCCCAGCACTTCGGCCGAAGCCCTCAACAGATCCTGCATCTCAAACCTCTGACCACTCTCCCCTCTACCGCTGTTATGATCCTTGTCTCCAGCCGCCTGATCTTTAATGAATGACAACTTTCCGAGCTGATCTCCTTCCTTTGAACCACCCCTCCTTCCACCACCACTGCCGTTCACAGACGATCCTTGCTCTAGCTTTTCAGCTGCCAAGCCGTCTCCAGTCGTTATAGTAGCTTTTGTAGGAATAACCGATGCTGACGTGGATTCTCTGCTTCGGCGGAGGCGAAGGCATGTGCAGAATAGGCAACAACATAAAACGAAGAAAGCTACAATAGACACCACTATGATGCCGACCAATAAACCAGAAATCTTGCTCTTGGATGCCGGTGACGGGCATGATGCTTCAAGGGGAGCGCCGCATAGGTTCTTGTTTCCTGCATGCATTGTTGGTGCAAGGATATTGTTAGTTACTAGTTATGATCCCGCATTATGCATATTCTGTCTAAATTAATTCAAGGCAGGAATATGCATTATTAGATGCTTGGAAATGTATAAGATTAACCCAAAGGGGCTACAAAAAGAATCGAAAGAAGTGGAAGCACCTGCAAACAGGCTCTGGTCCATGTCGCTTATGGATTCAGGAATCCTTCCCTCCAAGCTATTGTAGGAAACATTGAGCATCCTTAGCCCGGGCTGCGGGAGATCCGGTATCTCTCCTTGGAACTCATTGGCGTCCAGCCTAAGAAACATTAGCTTCGCCAGCTGGGTCAGGGACGACGGTATCTTTCCGGAGAACTCATTGTTGGACATGAACACCTTCTTCAAGGACCTCGTCCTCGCAAAAGCGTCGTCAGGAATCGCCCCCGAGAACTGGTTGTTAGATAGATACAGGGATTTAAGAGCCCCTAGCTTAGCAATCTCCGGCATGGGCCCCACAAAGTTGTTGTTCATGAAGCTAATGGCACGGAGGCTGGCGAGGGTGGCAAGGGCCGTGAGGTTGAGCTGGCCTGACAGGCTCTTCCCTTCCAGCTGCAGGCCCCACACCTTTCCATTTGTGCAGAGGACACCCTCCCAATCGGAGTGGTTATCGCTGCATGGTTGTGAGCCAGGGGTCCAACTGCGGAGAGCGACCTCCCCGCCAAAGTTGGACAATGTTGACTTAAACTCAAGGAGGGCGTCCGCCTCTGTCTTTGTCGCGGTCGCTTGCGCTGCCGTATTGGTAGTGCTTGATGAGAGGAGGACGACGACGACGACGACGATCAGGAATAAAGACGATGATAGTACATTAATGCCCGGCAAGCCCTTTCCGGCCATGGTTGGCCGGAGGGGAGGACCGTCAGATGATATAATTGCAATGCTACAAGGGAAAAAAACAACACTAAATTAATTGTAGGGATGATAATTGTAATTAATTGAGGCTAGAGTTTTTGACGGGCAGGCATTGTTTAATTAAATCTGTGGAGAAACGAAACCAAAGGCAAAGGATGAATTAAAATGTGGGGATGAGGATGCTCATTGAGACTTTAGACCTCTAAAAATAGGAACTAATGGCAAAGGAATAGGAATAGGAGGGAGCCAACTTGATTGGATAATTAGTTGGACAAAAATATAGCAGAATTTTGGTGTTGGAGAAACAATTACCTGTTTCCAGAGAGAGATAAGGCCAGCCCTCAACTATTATACGTGATCAATCTCTCATTATCTATTTTCTTTTTCTTTTTCTTTTTCGAATGAACCTCGTTATCTATTTCTGTTCCACATAAACATGGGATAAAACAACAAAAAATCCTACCTTAATGAGTCAACTGCTAGATAAAATAGTGCTAGTTCTGTGACGAACGGAATACAGAAATGATAATTTTGTCACAAAGTAATAAAGCACACATTGTAAGCATAAATTTTCATATAAGAGAGCAATATGATAAAAACTTACTTTTCGTTATTTTATATATCTATCTTCTTAGAATTGATGCTCACCGGAAAGGAAAAGAAGCATAAAAAACATTTTTTAGAATAAAAACCCACCATTTCATAACAATGAAGAGTAACAAACCGCGACAGCAGTGTCGACAGAGAGCTTAAAGTAGATTTTTAAAAAGAATTTGAAGAAATTGGATTGGATTTCAATTTTTCAATATTATCCAAACAAAAGAAAATGATCTGGAGTCTAAAGAAAAATGAGATCTTTCCTTAAATCCAAATCCTTGTGGTGTAAACAAACCTGAAGAACGTTCAGATGATATGAAATTTTCTTTTTCCATAGTGCACCAAATAGGTTATACACCACACGATGCGCGGAAACTAGGGAATGATTTATAAAAGTTTGGAAAATAGATTATATACGAATTAAAGCGATATTAAATGTTATCAAGAATACAGGAATAAACATGAAAAGTCTTATACATAACATTTTGTCTTAACTTTATATTTTTTTATATTTAGTTCTTGCATTCAAAGCACATTATTGAGTCAAAGCATAATAACAACTTCTATGCTAAGATACAATAGGCTTTTAGTATATGAACCTCTTTAGTAAAGATGAAAAGATCGTTGGCATATGCAATGTATGTTTTGCAAGTTTTGATTGAATAAATAATAGTAAATAGTGCAAATTGTTTGGATTCTTTCAGAAAATAAAATCTCCCAAGTGTTTATGTGCAATCTTGTATTTGGAAAATAGTATTCTTCTCTAATTATTAACGACACAGACATTCATGGAGATGGAAAGGGAAAATATACATACCTCCTAATGTTGATTCTGACATAGGATTTCTTTTTAATCAAAAGCTACTGGGCAATGGCACAACCCATTGATTGGCTGGTCTATTCCCCTAATCGAGCTCGAAGAACTGATTGGGAAAAAAAGTCTCGATATGTCCATGGTGTATTTTCTAATCAAGATGCAGATCAACTCGAAGTAGAAAACTACTCGTGCGGTTACAATCTGCAGCCTGAATCTCTATACTTGCATTTTACTGGTTGTCACGACTCGCTTCCCAAAATACGTAAATACGGTACATGACAAATCCAACCATGCTACCTATGGCGTGAAAAGATCCTTCCATAGTCACATTACGGCTGTAATAGTAAACTACTAAATCCAGCTATTACATATCCAATAGCCACAAGAACTATAACTGGAAAAGGTAGCGGAAGCAATAAAGATCTAAGAAATAACTAACTCGCATAAGAGCTATATCAATGAAGTAGTCCTCACTGATCGGCGATCCTGTCGAATACTCACATGCTATGTCAAGTATCTGGACCATGCAAAACCCAGACGTCAGTGTGTCATAAATATCAAAATAATAGTGTAATCAGAACAGAATGCTATAAAGAAGATATGAGTATAAACCATAATCACATGTGTAAAACAGTGGGCTATATGTATCCTAAAATCTGTGTTTCTAGATTATCTATTTTACAAGTTTTTGAATTCAATTAATGGAAACGTCGATATAACTCAATAGTATTCCATGCGTGTCCGGGACCACGGCCAAGACTCTCGGGGCTGAATCCAAGACGTACCGCTAAGCAGTAAAAACAAGGTATCATGTATAGACGAATGATGTCAGTATCATCATTCCGGAGCCTGAAGCCCCTATTGACTAATCAGTCTCTGAAAAGTATCGAACTGTTGAGTTACAAATCAGATTTCATTATTGATTTTCCCTTTTCCTCCAGGTTTTGTGTTCAAATCAGGTATTTACAATATCTACCTAATACCAACACAGAATCAAACAGCTACAGGTTTTGTCTATCTAGATAACAAGTCACGTCCATCAGGACAATAAGTCAGAATTGTCGGCATTAGGAATAATCCAAGTAACATGTCTAGTAATGTCTCGTGAACATGTCAAGCAGTGTATATTAAATAGGATAAATACTTAAACAGTAACCAGTTTATTAAAACACTATAAAAATAACTAATGTATATTATCTATTTTGTAAGGGATAATTAATCTATTCATATATATGTATATCTATTTGTAATAACGTTTTACGTTTGCTACTAGATATACTGTAGTTTAGATAAAAGATAATGAAACAGCAGTGAAAATTATAATGAATTAGCATGCAACGGGATAAAGCTGTTATTGTTATAAATACAGATTAATACTGTAAAATTGTATATTGAAAATAACTTTCTAGCTATTAACCTACGTATTGTAACAACTCCAATTTCAATGTACAGAAAATTGTTTAAAAGTTAATGTACAAATAGAGTATTTGCAATCATGTGTACACTATAAGTATTTGATTTGCTTTTGAACAGCAAGAAAACATTTGTAGCTCATTGGTAAAGCTTTGGACTGCTTTGACGTAGCCCTTGTGATCGAATCCCCCCAGCCACATTACATTTTTATTAATTTTTCTTTTAATGTTTTAGAAACCCAAAGGTTTACGCGTGCACTACACGTAAGATAAGATGATGAGTTACAGAATAAACAAACATGTGCACTGAAAAAAATCAAGCGACACCAACACATGGCCAAAGATCCAAGCTCCCCCACCGGGGATCGACCAACGACGCTTGCGTTGGGGACCGGCACCGCCGAGCCGTCTGTAGGGGATGCTCCCCATCATTTCACCCGAGCACCCCTTGGCCCACCCCACTTTTCTCATGCTGTTTATTTTCTCTGCACATTTTCCAGAGAATTAAAATTGAGCATTATCCCATGATTAAATGCATTTTAATTCTCAAATTCATACCCTAAACCCTAATCCTACCCTATAAATACAATCCTACCCTTTGGCACCCCTCATTCTGAAATCAAGTGTCAAAACTCTCAAAAATTCTCAAGTCCATCTAGTTGTGCAAGTGGAGTTAGCAAAGGGAAAGATTCCGACGACGTTTCGAGAAGTTTCCGGCGACGAAACGACGCCCCGACGATCCCTAAACCTTCTCCTACCTCTTCCCTTTCCTTGTAGCTTGTAAGTTCCCTCTCTCCCTCTCTTTTCCTATTCTAAAAACTTTCATTTTTAAAACCCGAAGGAAGCGGAGTTAATCCGACTTTTTTCTTATAAAATTCTATTTTTCTTAAACCCTAAAATACCATACTCTTATATAATGTTTAACAAACATAAATAAACACATTAGAAGAAGTTTCATCTCAAAAGAATTTTTTATGCAACTTTTATCACATTTATACGGTAAAATACCATATACTTTACATTTCGACATAATTCACATATTTCCTTGTATTACCTTTAGAAAACTCACAAAGTAAGGACCTACCTCATCACAAAACACATATTGAACATAGCACGATTTATTTTTGCACAATATTTGTGGGAATATTACGAGTTACAATAAAATACCCTAAACTATTACAAAACCGTTTTCTTTAAAAAGAATGTTCATTAATTCCTTGTAATTACGCCTCTACACCCATTTTGGGGAACCCCGATTGGGATGGTGCAGGTTATCGCACGTCCTCGGGCCTAGTAGAGCGAGATGCAGACCTTTGCAAGAAGCATTCGATCTCGATGGAATTTTTAATGCTATTTTTAAGAAAATGAGATTTCTACAAAATGAATAAAGTTTATTTTTTATATACATGTATGAATATTATCAAACGATCTATTTAAAATATATTATACAAATATTCTATATTTTTCTAAATCAAAAGAATTACAATTATATGAAAGTACCATTTCAATACAAAACAATTCCAATATTTCAATAAAATATCATATACAATGAAAATTAGGTTCTACTCACTAGAAATTTCACTTTTATAAAATATACATCTATGAAAACTCTAAAGACGATAATTAAATACTTGAGGTGTATTTTGAATATGTATCAAAACTATTTTTACATAAAACCCCTTCAAGTCATACTAAATTACAATAAGGACCTTAGTAAATATACGTTTAAGCGGGACCAATTCTCTTGAGCCTCAGGGAGCCAGAGAATGTGGGTGCTTGCCTATCTAAAGTAGACAATCTAACAAACGGTGTTATCAATACGGTAATTGTCTTGGAAAAAGATACAAATCCTACCGTCCATGTACAGCAGCTACCGATAAATCAAAACTAATTCAGGATTTCAAGTTCTTTTCAAAGTGTCTGACTCAGACTGAGTCTCAATCTAATCAATCTGATTTGAATATGATTCAAGTATAAAACTACAAACCAACATGAATCCGTCTATTCAATCTATATCAATCTATATTGACCGAACCGAACCATGGATATACTCCGTCTACATGACTATCCATTTGTATCCATTCTGTTTACTGATATCATGGTTTATCTATATAATACAATCAATACAAAAGACATTACGGGGTTATAATAAGGTAGATTGGTACGGAATGTGTTAAAAGTGCCACGAGACTGTAACCTTAATACACCTAACTTGAATATCCATTACCGCTGTACCGTGGCTGAACGGTTCCTTGTACTCCGTATACCTTAGTCTCCGGAATGGTGGGACTTCTCTCGTATACACTGGCATATTCTATACCAAGCTACAAATAACTACGTTAATATTATAATCAAGCATTACCAGTTATAGTCTCATTCTGTCTATTCTATCTCTACTCATCTTTGGGACTTACCGAGCGATTGTTCGCCGACGACATTCCTTTTCTTCTTTCTTTGGAATGTTATTAGGTGATTTGGACGCACTAGAGACCGAGCCCAGTACTGAGGACTTGGAGCAGTTTGTTATCAACCCAGAGCTGTAGGCACTTATACATACATTTCATTTTAGTTATGCCATTGTTTAGGCATTGCTTTCTATTCATCTATTTACATTCCAGTTGTACCTGTAAAAGAATATTTAATAAATAAAGTTGTTGTTCATTTATATTCCTGTCTCTTGTGTACATTTACTTTATATTGCTTAGATACGCTTAGCGTGTTTACTTTTGAGTAAATACGCAGCGGGCCTCGCCGTGTCCCTTTGCCGTACACCGGGAAGCGTGGCGTGACACGTATATTAATAAATAACTATATATTGGAATATGTAATGTAGCATGTCATAAATTTAGAAACTTGTCTCGGAAACAACAGTTGATGTGCAGGCGATGACGTCAATAGGTTGATCGACTATTGCTACACAAAGAATCAAAAGACAATAGTGTCCGTAATGATAAAGGTGTGCAGCGGCTCTGCGCGACACGACACGACACGGTGCATGAAGCGGCATGATACGGTGCTGGGCCTTGCGGTGACACGAGGCTGATGCGCTGGTGGCACACAAGTAGCATGAGCTGAGCATGAAGTGGGTATGGCATGGCACAGGAGCAGGGCACATGGCGTGACACGGTCTGAGTACAGTGATGACACAATCATGGCATGATCTGGGTATGATGCATGGTCTGGTGGAGGTCTGGTCTGAGTATGGTGGTGGCATGATGGTGGTCTGGTGATGACATGGTGGTGGTCTGGATGGGTTAGGGCTCGAGATGAGATTGAGAACGAGAGGGGAGAGAGAGAGTTATAGACGGGAAAGAGAGAGAGAGAGAGTTATATGAAACAGTTTATATATATATATATATATATATATATATATATATATAATATTAGGGTAACTAAATAATATCAAATCACTCTAAATACTAGTAAAAAAATATAGTTTTGAAAATAAAATACATACGCAAAGATTTTGGCCATACTATAATAATCTAGTATTAAATATATATACCTCCAAATAAAATTTAAATAAATATACATAAAAATTTACTAAATATTTTGTTGTTTATATTTTAGAATTTGACCATAATAAATAAGAACAACAATAAATTATGGGTATTATACTAGATATGCCATGCAAAGTCAGTTAGAAAAAATATTATTTACTTATATCTTGTACTATGAATGGATATATAAAGATCTAAATATATAATATAGGTATTATGCTAGATTCACATGGATACACTATACTGGCAAATCTCAGATATAATCTTGCACTATCTTGGGTTCTAAACATGTGGGTCGGGTCGGATAACGACTACTACTATTCGAATCATTCGCAACCAAAAAAATAATGTAACAACCCCAAAATTTTTATACATTTGTTTTATCTCTCTTCAATAATATACCGTATTTATTTGTACTTGGTATTTTTCTTTTTCTATTAAATTTATTATTATTTTATTTCTCAATCTATTATGTATTTTTTTCTAGGTACAATTTCTTTTTCTTATATTTAAGTTTTTAACTTCTCATTCTTATTTTTCCTTTCATAAATATTTAACCCAAATCCATTATTCTTATTCTCTACAGCCCATCTAAAAAGCCCATTTTCTTTTTAAGCAACATCATATATTTAATTCTAATTAAATATGTGCATGAACAACCTTATAGCTCATTGGATATGTCCTTGCATTGTTATTCCATAAGTCACATGTTCAAATCCCCATTCTTGCAATTATTTTTTTATCATTTTTTATTTTTCTCATAACCTACAAATGAGACCTTTCATTTCCAAAATGAATGGTGACCTTTCATTTCTCTTTTAATTCTTATGTTAAATGCATATATTATTATACATAATTCACCATTACACCATCTTAATTGTCCTCCTCCATCTTTTCCTTCCTCATATTTTTCTATCTCTCATTTCTCCCTCTTCACCTAAAGTCCAAGAAGAAGAACATGAAGAACTCTTCAAGAAGGTCTCGCTAGTAACGCGAGGCTGTCGGCGGATAGACAAGCCCGGTGACAATACCGGCTTGTGTATGTAAGTCCCTTCTCTTTCCTTCCCCCCATCTCTTATTTTTCTCTTGTCATACCTCGTGAACACCCTATTCTTTTCATATCGTAATCCGTAAGAGAAGATAAATATAAATATATACATATATATATAAGTGTAGATATATATAGTTTTATATGGTTTTGCCTCTTGTTCAAATTATCGTGTTTTTAATTCTTTGTTCATGACTATGAATGTTTATTACAAGTTGTGAGAACACAAATTTCATGCCACAATATATCTATAATGTTTTATGAAATCGGTTTGTTTATTAAAAGAAAAATAGAAGCCTGCATAAAATACTAGTAAATCTTTTTGTCGATTTTAGTATACACATCAATACCTTTAGCTTTAAAATAATTTTTAGAAATTAATTTGTACTTCTAAAAATTTCATGGAATTTACATATGATAGATTATATTATTTTTTACATGCTGTAAAAATTTTAGATCGATCCGCATAACGGTTTAGGAATTACATCGTATTTATTCACTGATCGTAAAACAGAAAACTGCAGTTATCGGTCAATTTCTAAGACACATAACTTGGTAAACCGGTATCCAAATTGAGCAAACTCAGGTGTTTTTGATATCTAAATCGAATGATCTAGATTTTCTTAGTTTTATAGTTTTACTGAAAACCCATCTAAGATAAAGAAAACTGCGTTACAATATTAAGTGACGGATCTGGACAGAATCTGTTCCGATTCGCACACTGTTTTTAAATTGGACATAACTCGAACACCCGATGTACGTTTGTGACAAAATTTAGATGTGTAGATGCACCATTGATAGAACTATAATTTTTTGTATATTATATTACTTATGAATGCATGAAACAACCTGATATAGACTATGCAATAGAATATATAGTTGTTGTCCAAAAATCTGAATTTCTGTTTTAAATGCTGATATTAAAATGATCATAACTAGAGCGTCAGAAATCCAAATCTTGTGAATCTTGGTGTTTTAGATAAGTTCATCGAAATACCTACAATTTTCTAATACTTTTCATAACCTGAAAACTGATGGAAATTAACTCAAACTGCATTTTAAAAACATGTGACGGTGCTGAACAGATTCTGATCTGTTTTGCGCAATGATACGAAAACAGATATATCTCTCAAACCGGTAGTCGTATTTAGGTGAAACTGGAACTCACGCATGTAAAACACTTAGAGCCATATTTATGTTTATATTCCGCATTCGTTCGACTTGATTAATTAGTCGTACATAATATTTTTTTACAGCATTGTTTATGGTAGTTACTCGAATAATATACTTGACTCATTTCATGTTATTCGAACATGTATACATATTTATCTTGATCATTAAATTATTGTATGTACATAAAGACGATAATTAAATACTTAAGTTGTATTTTGAAAAATATACAATAGTATTTTTACAATAAACCCCCTCAAGTTTTATAAATTACAATAAGGCCCTTAACAATTATTGAACTTCAACTCACTTTCTTTTAGTCTGACTCGGGTTAGAGTCTGACTATTTCTGACTTGAAAATGATTCAAGTCAATCTATATTCTTTATATTTCAACTCAAGATGAATACATGAATTCCAGAATCCAGTTAACAATCTACTTGACTGAACCGAACCATGGATATTCCTTTTACATGTTTCCCAGTATTCCATTTACATGACTCTACGGTTATAACCGTTTCCTGATATCATGGTTTCGGTCAGTCAGTTAATCAATCTTACAATCAATACAATTTTACAAGATAACAATACAAACAAGACATCGCGGGGTTTAAGGGGTAGATTGGTACGGAAGGTGTTAAAGGTGGCACGAGGTGGTCAGATTAAGACACCTAACATGAATACTGTTGCTGTTGTACCGTGGCATAACGGTTCCTTGTACTCTCCATTTGCCCTGATCTCTAGCATATAGAGATCCCCCTCGTATACACTGGCATCCTTCTGTACCAAGCTACAAACAACGGCGTTAAACAATATTCCATAATATTCTACAACATAATACTCTAGAAAATACTGTTACTCTGCCATTCTCACTCCACTTTTCTTTGGGACTTACCGAGCGACCTGTTCGCTGACGACATTCTATTTCTTTCTTCTTTGAATGTCGTCAGGTGCGTTGGACCAAGTTGAGACCGAGCCAACAACTGAAGATTTGGAGCAGTTCCAAGAAGATCCAGAGCTCTAGACTTTGTACTTGTTCTTTCCAGTATTTCCTTTTATTATTATGCCACTGTTTAGGCATTGCTTTCTTTTTTTCATTCCAGTTGTATTTTCATTTCATGCATTGTATAAAGAATGTTATTAATAAAAGTTGCTGTTATCTCAATCTTATTTGTCTCTTGTGATTATTTTATATTGCTTAGTTACGCTTAGCGTATGTACTTCTGAGTACATACGTAGCGGGCCTCGTCGCGACCACTTCGCCGTATATTGGGAAGCGGGGCGTGACAGGTTTTGTTGGTGGCCCATGCAGGTCAGAGCTGTATGAATCCCTATCATGTAGTTCTGGTCTGCGTGAACAACCTAAGCAATATAACACAAGAAACAGCAACTGAAAACATTCTTTACATTACATATTCCTTGAATCCATCTTGAACTCCACCTTCGGTTTCCTTGAACTCCATCTCTCCACTTTTGAATCCTTAATTCTTATTCATCCTTTCTATTTGTATCTTGTAGACTTATTAGCTCAATTGGTTAGAGTATCAATTGACGGAGCTCGAAGAAGATATCATCCTAATCTTGTTTCCTTACTCTATTACACCATCCTTCTTGAGTAATTTCGAGGACGAAATTATTTTTAAGGAGGGTAGAATGTAACAACCCCAAAATTTTTATACATTTGTTTTATCTCTCTTCAATAATATACCGTATTTATTTGTACTTGGTATTTTTCTTTTTCTATTAAATTTATTATTATTTTATTTCTCAATCTATTATGTATTTTTTTCTAGGTACAATTTCTTTTTCTTATATTTAAGTTTTTAACTTCTCATTCTTATTTTTCCTTTCATAAATATTTAACCCAAATCCATTATTCTTATTCTCTACAGCCCATCTAAAAAGCCCATTTTCTTTTTAAGCAACATCATATATTTAATTCTAATTAAATATGTGCATGAACAACCTTATAGCTCATTGGATATGTCCTTGCATTGTTATTCCATAAGTCACATGTTCAAATCCCCATTCTTGCAATTATTTTTTTATCATTTTTTATTTTTCTCATAACCTACAAATGAGACCTTTCATTTCCAAAATGAATGGTGACCTTTCATTTCTCTTTTAATTCTTATGTTAAATGCATATATTATTATACATAATTCACCATTACACCATCTTAATTGTCCTCCTCCATCTTTTCCTTCCTCATATTTTTCTATCTCTCATTTCTCCCTCTTCACCTAAAGTCCAAGAAGAAGAACATGAAGAACTCTTCAAGAAGGTCTCGCTAGTAACGCGAGGCTGTCGGCGGATAGACAAGCCCGGTGACAATACCGGCTTGTGTATGTAAGTCCCTTCTCTTTCCTTCCCCCCATCTCTTATTTTTCTCTTGTCATACCTCGTGAACACCCTATTCTTTTCATATCGTAATCCGTAAGAGAAGATAAATATAAATATATACATATATATATAAGTGTAGATATATATAGTTTTATATGGTTTTGCCTCTTGTTCAAATTATCGTGTTTTTAATTCTTTGTTCATGACTATGAATGTTTATTACAAGTTGTGAGAACACAAATTTCATGCCACAATATATCTATAATGTTTTATGAAATCGGTTTGTTTATTAAAAGAAAAATAGAAGCCTGCATAAAATACTAGTAAATCTTTTTGTCGATTTTAGTATACACATCAATACCTTTAGCTTTAAAATAATTTTTAGAAATTAATTTGTACTTCTAAAAATTTCATGGAATTTACATATGATAGATTATATTATTTTTTACATGCTGTAAAAATTTTAGATCGATCCGCATAACGGTTTAGGAATTACATCGTATTTATTCACTGATCGTAAAACAGAAAACTGCAGTTATCGGTCAATTTCTAAGACACATAACTTGGTAAACCGGTATCCAAATTGAGCAAACTCAGGTGTTTTTGATATCTAAATCGAATGATCTAGATTTTCTTAGTTTTATAGTTTTACTGAAAACCCATCTAAGATAAAGAAAACTGCGTTACAATATTAAGTGACGGATCTGGACAGAATCTGTTCCGATTCGCACACTGTTTTTAAATTGGACATAACTCGAACACCCGATGTACGTTTGTGACAAAATTTAGATGTGTAGATGCACCATTGATAGAACTATAATTTTTTGTATATTATATTACTTATGAATGCATGAAACAACCTGATATAGACTATGCAATAGAATATATAGTTGCTGTCCAAAAATCTGAATTTCTGTTTTAAATGCTGATATTAAAATGATCATAACTAGAGCGTCAGAAATCCAAATCTTGTGAATCTTGGTGTTTTAGATAAGTTCATCGAAATACCTACAATTTTCTAATACTTTTCATAACCTGAAAACTGATGGAAATTAACTCAAACTGCATTTTAAAAACATGTGACGGTGCTGAACAGATTCTGATCTGTTTTGCGCAATGATACGAAAACAGATATATCTCTCAAACCGGTAGTCGTATTTAGGTGAAACTGGAACTCACGCATGTAAAACACTTAGAGCCATATTTATGTTTATATTCCGCATTCATTCGACTTGATTAATTAGTCGTACATAATATTTCTTTACAGCATTGTTTATGGTAGTTACTCGAATAATATACTTGACTCATTTCATGTTATTCGAACATGTATACATATTTATCTTGATCATTAAATTATTGTATGTACATAAAGACGATAATTAAATACTTAAGTTGTATTTTGAAAAATATACAATAGTATTTTTACAATAAACCCCCTCAAGTTTTATAAATTACAATAAGGCCCTTAACAATTATTGAACTTCAACTCACTTTCTTTTAGTCTGACTCGGGTTAGAGTCTGACTATTTCTGACTTGAAAATGATTCAAGTCAATCTATATTCTTTATATTTCAACTCAAGATGAATACATGAATTCCAGAATCCAGTTAACAATCTACTTGACTGAACCGAACCATGGATATTCCTTTTACATGTTTCCCAGTATTCCATTTACATGACTCTACGGTTATAACCGTTTCCTGATATCATGGTTTCGGTCAGTCAGTTAATCAATCTTACAATCAATACAATTTTACAAGATAACAATACAAACAAGACATCGCGGGGTTTAAGGGGTAGATTGGTACGGAAGGTGTTAAAGGTGGCACGAGGTGGTCAGATTAAGACACCTAACATGAATACTGTTGCTGTTGTACCGTGGCATAACGGTTCCTTGTACTCTCCATTTGCCCTGATCTCTAGCATATAGAGATCCCCCTCGTATACACTGGCATCCTTCTGTACCAAGCTACAAACAACGGCGTTAAACAATATTCCATAATATTCTACAACATAATACTCTAGAAAATACTGTTACTCTGCCATTCTCACTCCACTTTTCTTTGGGACTTACCGAGCGACCTGTTCGCTGACGACATTCTATTTCTTTCTTCTTTGAATGTCGTCAGGTGCGTTGGACCAAGTTGAGACCGAGCCAACAACTGAAGATTTGGAGCAGTTCCAAGAAGATCCAGAGCTCTAGACTTTGTACTTGTTCTTTCCAGTATTTCCTTTTATTATTATGCCACTGTTTAGGCATTGCTTTCTTTTTTTCATTCCAGTTGTATTTTCATTTCATGCATTGTATAAAGAATGTTATTAATAAAAGTTGCTGTTATCTCAATCTTATTTGTCTCTTGTGATTATTTTATATTGCTTAGTTACGCTTAGCGTATGTACTTCTGAGTACATACGTAGCGGGCCTCGTCGCGTCTCCTTCGCCGTATACTGGGAAGCGGGGCGTGACAAATAAAATAAAAGAATTATAAAGAAAGACTTAAAATACCAAATTATATTTTATAAACATACTAGAGTATTACACTATACCCAACTACAAAAGAATTTCGTTCTCGAAATTCACGAAACATGAAAAAGACAAGAAGATACGAATCTAAGAAAAGAGGTGTAGAAACTTTTGTCGAATCTCGTCTTCACGTTCCCAAGTAGATTCTCCGTGCGAACGATTTCCCTACGAAATGAGTACTAGTGGGATTACTTTATTCTTGAGAACATTTTCTCGTCAATCCACAATAACCATCGGTCGCTCTTCATACGTTAAATTTTCTCTTACTATCAGTTCCGAGTGATTTAGGACGTGTGTCTCATCTCGAACATACTTTCAGAGTTGAGATACATGAAACATGTCATGCACACTGATTGATCTGCTGAAAAGTGTGTTTTGTAAAGTAACCGCAATCAAGCCGGTGTCGTTAGTAGCTATCCGCGATGAGAACGGGTCGTCCACAGGGAAACATGAACCTTTTTCTTGGTTTAGACGAGTTGATTGAAAAAGGGTGATTGTTTGTCGTTACGAATATAATACGGATATAAGATTTATAAATAAAAGGCTCGTAGGGTTCATAGGACTTAGTAGTAATGGATGACTAATTAAAAATGAATTGTTTTATCTTTTAATAGTTTAAAACTAGATCGATAGTGATGAATGTAGATTAGGGTTCTCTTTAAGAAGAAATTAGGGTTTCCCTACTACTAAACCTTGTCCTTCCATTGATCTCTATTCATGTTTAGCCCTTTAACAAAACAAGTGTTGTACCAATCTCAAATCACGGTCATGACTAGCAATAAATTGGTAGCGCACCCGATAAGGATGTTAATATTTATTTTGCTAAAATTTATAGACTTTAAAATGTATAAAAGAGATTAAGAGATTTTATCATCCATTGTTCTACCTTATCCTACGAATCCTAGCAAGCTAGGAATTACTCACTCATGATTTGATATTTAGAAGAAAGGTTGAAAAATGAAAGCATGATTAAGATGCAGAAAATAAGTACAGAAAGTAATTGCAAAAAGAACAATAAAAACACCACTTTTATTAATCAACTATTGCATTTACAAATCCTTTGAAAGCAGATTATACCCTAGTTGCTCTAGATCTCTCTCTTTTAGAAATTAGATGAATAACTGATGATTACTCGGATGCGTGGATCGCTTGGATCTCTTGATCTCTTCAATGATGATTTTTAATATGAAGCTCTCGGTCCCTTATATAGTCACATAAACTAGAAATCATAGATTCCATATAATAATATATATAGATACGATCAAATCACCAAAATATCAAATCCAACGACCTTAGATCCGCCGCGGAACCGCCGCATATAAGCTTGTTTGGCCGCGGTTTAGTGGCATCAAAGTTTGGGATTTTTTGTTGTCTCTTCTGTTGACATGCGGAGATCTTCTTAATGTCTAGATTCTGAAAATAATACCCCGAGTCTCTGCCGTTGCTAGATCTCTCGATTTGCTTCTATATTTTTGGCAGATTTGATTCCGACATCCTGATTTAATTTGGATCTCTTGGACTCCAGACTTGAGCTAATCTGCACAATATCTCAAATCAAAATGTTAGTAGTATTTGGTATTTTTGAGATATTATCCTAACCATTTTATATGATATTAAATCTTAAGAATATTGATTAGAAATATTTGATATGATATGCATATTTTAATTACACTATTTCATATAAATATTATATGCATATATTTTCCCTCATTATGTTAATTATAATGTAGAAACATATGATAATAAATTTTTTACTTATAAACCCTCATATGTTCTATAATTACAATAAACACCTTTTAGTACTTAACAATAGTGGGGAAAATATTCATTCAAATATGCAATATTTTAGACTAATCAAATACCCCTAAACTTAACTTTGATCGTCCCGAGAAAATTAGTTATTAAAGAAAAAGAAAAAACCTAGCACACTTTCGTAGGCAACGCGATTGCACTGAGCATGTGTAACAAGCCTTTAAACCTCTAGGTGTCTCTAGTAGGAGGAGCGTTGTCTTCTGAGGGTTTTCAGCGGATTACACCCACAAAATCCCATAATAAAAGAAAGATAATGAAAGTTATATACAAAGATAAAGAACATATAAAAGAAAGAATTTGAAAATAAGAGTTTCAAACTACACTAGCTTTTTAGCAGTCATGAGCCATATCTTAATAGTCATGAAAATATATCAGAAATCACATCATCTCTCAATAAAACATCGTCTTTAGTCTTCCTCCGTACCTTTCTTCTAAACATAGATCATATACCCTTACGTGTGTGTAAAAGATATCCCTACATTTAGAGAATTCAATTCAAGCTATCATACTCTTGTCCATCTTTCTTAGTACTTTTTAGTCGGTGAATGTTTTATATATGGAATTGCTCACACATTCTTCATGCGACCGTTAATACTTCTTAAGATACTAACTAACCGATTACCAAATGTGCTCACTCGTTTAGGCGTAATTAGCAATATCCTAGTTTTACAACATCTAAGGTTTAGCAATGGCTTCCAAACCAGTTGGTCTAAGACACTGGATGATAAAGCACCATCGCTATATTTTTTTTATGTTGTCTTAAGTAATTACAAAACCAGTGTTCATTTTTTTTCACCATTTTTTTTATTTATATTTTGTTTATATATTTTTTCCTTCATACTAAGGTTTTTAGACAAGAGCATTTCAAGGTATCCTCTACTATTCCAAATTTCAAGATGTGTGCAAGTGCGTATAGTAGGGTATCAACGTTCAGATGTTTGGACTCAAGAATAGAGACTATTTTTCAAACTTATTTCTATTCTCAGATTAGTGATTTCCTTCATCTTACTAACCCTTGAGACAACATCTCATGACTATCTATTACTAGCTTCATTATAAAACATCTAATTTCCTACTTTTCTTAAATTTTTCCTTCCTATCATATGTATTTTTCACTTTCTAACTTTCATTTCCAAGAAAATTTTAAATTTTTTTGTGCTATTATTTAGTATAATGCAAAATGATGCGTGGATAAGTACAAATCTCTCCCAAATCTATTTACAGCAGTGTCCTCACTGATATCATCTGTTAAGCTTAAAACCCGTAGACTTAGGAGGAAAAGTTAGTAACGGGGACAAGAATTAATGACAGTGAAATCCTCCTCCAAACTTATTTTTGGCTCACAATTTTAAAAAATTTGTTTTTCTTTCAAGAGCCAAAATATTTTTCTCCCCTCCCCAAACTTGAGTGAAACGGTATTAAGCATTTAAAATTAAGGGAGGGTTAAAGTTATTGGTCTATGCAAAACTTTACAAAGACCAAAAGTTATCACCAACCATTTGAATATTTTATCGATATAACAACATAGTTGGTGGAAGATCATAGATGTGAAGAAGTGGGGAGCTAAGAGGCGTAATCTATCGGGTTTACGTCTTGGTTGGTAGAGACGAAACAGCGATGGTGCAATACTCACATTCTTGTTCTTAACAAAAAGAAGGGGCGGCGGTTCAATTTCTTTCGGTGGGGGTTGATTCATCACAACTCCCATGTCTTCTAGGAATGCGAGTTCTTTGGCAAAAATGTCTTCAAAACTTTCATCGATATTCTGAATGATAATCTCATTGGAAAGGAAGTTATGATACTCGGATCGCTCGACTAAATCATTCGACAAGTCAAAGGGTTCGGACTTAGGTGTGAACTTGTCGACAGAAGGGTCTTAACGTGTATAATAAATAGTGAGATCAAACAATAATGCACAAATGGAGTCGAGATCAGTATCGTGAAGCTCCTCAAATTCGCAACTGTTGAAAGCTATCTTTTCGACAGAACATACATCAACTATATAAGCATAGGGTTCGGAGGGTTGACTTCCTAACTTGTAGATGTTAAGCTCAATTGTCATCTTCCTAAAGGACAGGTTCATTGAACCGTTACGACAATTGATTATCGCGTTTGAAGTTGCTAGGAAAGGTCGATCTAGAATCACCGGAATTTGGTTCCGTGGGTTTGCTACAGGCTGTATATCTATAACTATAAAGTCTACAGGGAATATAAATTCCCCGACTTTGATTAACACGTTTTCTAGCTCATCCCGAGGTTGGGTGATAGATCGATCGGCCATCTGGAGAGTGCAATGCGCAGGTTTCAACTCTCCTATGCTTAATTGCTCATAAACCGAATATGAAAGTAAGTTAAGACTAGCACATAAATCGAGTAGAGCACGATTGATATTTTTACCCCCAATAGTTATAGATATTGTAAGACAACTGGGGTCCTTACGTTTCGTGGGCACTAATTAGGTAAGAGAATTGCTCATATTACTCGCTAAGAAAACTTTTTTAGGCACTTGAATTTTTCTTTTCCTGATGCACAAGTCCTTTAAAATTTTCGCATAAGAAGAACTTGTTTGATGGCATTTAGGAGAGGAATATTTATGTTAACTTGTTTAAAAATATGATATGGGGTAATATGACATGCAAGGCTAGATAGGAAAGGATATTATTTGTTTTTATCTTGTAATATAAAGAGATATGTGAGAATAAAATATTATATATATATATATATATTCTAGATTTGCATGGATACACTGTACTAGCAAATATTTGATATAATCTCGAACCATGTTGGGTTTAAACATGCGGGTCAGGTCGAGTAATAACCACAGCTACTAATTGCATCATTCGCAACCCAATAGCAACAATAGTAAAGGATTTTACCGCAAGATTTGAAATACCCAAATATATTATATAAAAGTACTAGGGTGTTACAATATCTACCTAATACCAACACAGGATCAAGCAGATACAGGTCTTGTCTATCTAGATAACAAGTCACGTCCATCAGGACAACAAGTCAAGATTGTCGGCATTAGTAATAATCCAAGTAACAGGTCTCGTAATGTCTCTTGAACATGTCCGGCAGTGTGTACTAAACAGGATAAATACTTAACAGAAAACAATAACCAATTTATTAAAACACTGTAGAAATAACTAATGTATATTATCTATTTTGTAAGGTATGATTAATCTATTCATATATATATACCCCTATTTGTAATAACGTTTTACGTTTGCTACCAGATATACTGTAGTCTAGGTAAAGGATAATGAAACGGCAGTGAAAATTATAATAAAATTATAATGAACTAGCATACAACGGGATAAAGCTGTTATTGTTATAAATACGGATTAATACTATAAAATTATATATTGAAAATAACCTGCTAACTATTAACATACGTATATTGATAAATAATTATATATTGAAATATGTAATGTAGCATGTCGCAGGTTTAGAAACTCGTCTCGAAAATAATGGTTGACGTGCAGGCGATGACGTCAATAGGTTGATCGACTATTGCTACACAAAAAATCAAAAAACAATGGCGTTCGTAATGATAAAGGTGTACAACGGCTCGGAAAGACACGACACGACACGGTGCGTGAAGCGGCACGACACGATGATGGGCCTTGCGGTGACACGGGGCTGATGCGATGGTGGCACACTAATGGTATGAGATGAGCACGAAACGGGTACGGTACAGGAGCAAAGCACATGGCGTGGTACAGTCTGGGTACGGTGATGACGCGGTCATGGCATGGTCTGGATACGGTGTATGGTATGGTGGTGGTCTGATCTGGATATGGTGGTGGTCTGGTGATAATATGATGGTGGTCTGATGATGACATGGTGGTGGTCTGCATGGGTTTGGGGTCGAGATGAGATTGAGAACGAGAGGAGAGAGGGAGAGTTATATGAAACAATATATATATATATATATATATATATATATATATATATATATATGTTAATGGAGAAAAAAAAACCATAGGAGAGAATTTTCTCCTATGGCGTCGAAAAAATACATGCTCCCTCATTTTTTCCGACGATCAGCACCTACCATCTTCATCGTTATTATCTAAGATGTAGGTACACCAAATTTCATGTGATTCTACAACTTTTTCACCGTTGATTTAGTGGGTTCAAAATTAACGGTTTACCGACAATAGAACTTTTTACATTGCTAAATCAACGGTGAAAAGGTTGTAGAATCACATGAAATTTGGTGTACTCACATCTTAGATGATAACGATGAAGATGGTGGGTGCCGATCGGCGGAAAAAGTGAGGGAGGGTGTAGTTTTTCGACGTCATAGGAGGAAATTCTCTCATATGGCATCTTTCCTCCATTATATATATATATATATATATATATATATATATATATATATATATATATATTTGGGTAACTAGATAATATCAAATCACCCCAAATATTATCCGAATCTAGTCAAAAAATATAATTTTGAGAATAAAATACATACGTAAAGATTTTGGCCATAATACAATAATCTAGTATTAAATACATATACCCCAAATAAAATTTAAATAAATATACATAAAGATTTACTAAATATTTTGTTGTTTATATTTTAGGATTTGACCATAATAGATAAGAACAACAATAAATTATGTGGTGATATGCCATGCAAAGTCAGTTAGAAAAAATATTATTTACTTATATCTTGTACTATGAATGGATATATAAAGATCTAAATATATAATATAGGTATTATGCTAGATTCACATGGATACACTTTACTGGCAAATCTCAGATATAATCTTGCACCATCTTGGATTCTAAACATGCGGGGCGGGTCGGATAACGACTACTACTATTCGAATAACTCGCAACCAAAAAGATAAAATAAAAGAATTATAAGAAAGACTTAAAGTACCAAATTATATTGTATAAACGTACTAGGGTGTTCCACTGGTACCTGCTCATCACAGAAGAGAGATTCACATCAAATTAATAAGCCGTAAAGCAGCTAAACAAAACACGTAAAAATGGATAACATGCAAGAGAGTATGAACAGAAATACAAATATCATTTTCCTGTTTTTCCGCAGGCACGCTTATTTTGTGACCAGCCTTTAGGTACAGAAGACTGTTTTATTTGTAAAAGACAAGTGGTTCCACTTGGATTTCCTATCATCTCAGCTCACCTCAGTATGCTGATGCCTCTCGATTTAAACTACTATGCATCAAATTTCGACATATTGTTATAATATAAATAGAGCTGTTAGAGCTGTTGTGTTCAGTACTACTGCTTGCCATCAAGAACCGCTGTTCCTGTGCATGCTTATAATTGAACGTGAAAAGCGATTATGTGGAAGCTTAAGGTTGCTGAAGGTGGTCCGTGGCTCAAAAGCCGGTATGAATTCATAGGAAGGCAAGTCTGGGAGTTTGACTCCAATCTCGGATCAAGCGAAGAGCGAGAGGCTGTGGAAAGAGCCCGAAAAGAATTTCGTAGGAATAGGTTCGAAAAGAAACAGGCATCAGATCTGCTCATGCGAATGCAGGTTGCACTCTTCAATACTCTTAAACACCTGCAGTTACAACCAATAAAGACTATTTCAAATTGAAAGTCATCCCTGTCAATTTGCTTGTAACATTATTATGGAAACCCTTTTTTTAATTAGCGGGAGTATTATTAACTTTTCACCCAAAATATTCCAACATATCTGGATCCCCCCCCCCACCCCACCCTACCCGCAAAACAAACAAAAAAAAATGATAAGCTCTTCACCATATCACAATTAAATATCCACCGATCATTATCCTTTTAGTTAAGAAATTTATGGAGAGGGCACTAACAAAAATTAGCAGATAAGCCAAAGGATGTAATAATAAAAAGAAATGACTAGTTATTAAACAGGCAACATAAAACATTTGAATAAATACAGATTACCTTAAACACATATGAATCTGCCAGCAAGTTCTTATTTATTTCTTTATCTTAATTTATTTGTCTCCTAAACCATAGTTTGCGAAAGAGAATGCTTTCGGTACAAAGCTACCACCACAAGTAAAACTGGAAGAAAAGCAGGACATTTCTGAAGAGGCGGTCACAACCACATTGAGGAGAGCTATTAGCTATTTCTCAACCATTCAAGCACATGATGGGCATTGGCCAGGGGACTTTCCAGGGCCGTTATTTCTAACTCCAACCTTGGTAAGTGTCATAATGGATATATAACCAGCTTGGGTATAAATCTGACAGATCGGTACCTTTTAACCCGCTAGAAAACCAAGTTGTTTATTTGTATTACCTTTTGTCTTTACCATGTATCCATCCAGAGGCGAACCTGATATTAATTATATTTTCAGAACTATGTCCGTTTCAATCGTCATCTGCGGCTATTCCCGTGAAGAAGGGGTAGAATAAAAAGATAGAGCAGACCAAGTTGAGGCACAATGCATACCTGATTAGTTGTGCACATTAACCACATGAAACCTAGCATCAAGATGTCATACTCGCTGCACAAGGAAACAATGTAGACAAAGAGCTTAGATAGCATTATCTCCTATCGAGACCTGCATTTAAAGCACAATATTTCATATAATGTACATAAACGGCAGAAACAGAACTAGATCGACATAAATTTCATGTTATTACTCTATTGCGTTATTAATACACTATCAAATGTTCAGGTGATAGTTTTATACGTAACCGGAGCACTAGTCAGTAATCTGTCATCTGAACACCAGAAGGAACTGTCTCGCTACCTATATAACCATCAGGTAAGACTGCTTCATTTTGGCTTTGAACGGGAACTTTCATTACAAAAAGGAGCCTATAAAATATTAAACAAGCAGAATTATGTATAATAATTTGACTAATCCTGTTAAATTTACAATTGCTGAATGTATTATGAGCTTCGCATACAATTACAAATGCCAAAGAGTTAAGAAATCAACTTGCTTACAGCAACAAAGATTCTGTAACAGAATGAAGATGGAGGGTGGGGATTTCACACAGAAGGACCTAGTGTCATGTTTAGCACTGCTCTCTGCTACATAGCATTGAGGCTACTTGGTGAAGAATTTGATGGAGGCGAAGATGGTGCTATGGCAAAAGGGCAAAAATGGATCCAAGACCGTGGTGGGGTAACAGCTATACCCACTTGGGGGAAAATGTGGCTTTCTGTGAGTGCTGTAACAGTTAAACGTAACTCAATTTTGCTGCAGATATTACTAAATAGAAGGGGAAAAAACCATGAATTTTGATTGTCTAATAGATAAAACTAGGAACTTTATACATAACAACTACCATGATTTTACTTTTTCTGTTTTCACCTATATTTTTATGCCATCAAAATTGTTTTAGACATCCGTTTTCATGCAATTTCTTCCTATAAGCATCAATCGGCAGACAGTAAGTGTAAATTCAATAGTGGTATTGTAACTGATAAAGTTCAATGCCGTGATCTGTAATTTATGAGTTCCATAGTCTATCTGAGACATAGTAAATGCTATTGGGGATTCAGTAAAATTTACCTAAATTATATTACACTTTATAACTGAATGATTCATACCTGAGTTTTCATCAATGCAGATACTAGGGGTGTTCGAATGGTCAGGAGTAAATCCCATTCCACCGGAGCTTTTTATCTTTCCAACAATTCTTCCAATTCATCCAGGTTTATAACATGAATAGCTCTCAAGGGACTATTAATAGTTTGATAATCACTGCAATGGATTATAAAAAATAAAATAAAAGTTATCATAGTGTGGTTTTAACATACAACTTGTAGCTTTCTGTATTTTAGTATAAAAAGGAACATATCTCCAGTGAAGTGCTCTACTCTAGTAACATAACAGAATAAACATCCCTATTATACAAGCTTCTCTCATACCAAAATAGGCTCAAGCACAACAAAGTCACCAACTTTATAATATGACTTTTATGTATAACAAGCTGACTTAAAAAAGGGTAAATTACATAAAACACCATTGAAATCTTTCTGTTTCAATAAAACATAATTAAACTCAAAAAGCTACACCAAAGCCCATTGAACTACTATTCCTTTCGCAAACAGTAGTCAAGTTGACATGTGCCTCTCATACAACTTTATAGAACCACAAAATCACCTTTTTCTGTAAGCACCTTAAAGTTGTTGAATGTAATAAGGAAAGTTCAGTGGCGCTAAATGTAATTTTCAAAGTTCAATTGTGATTTGAAATTTAAAACTAGATATATATTATGAGATTGTAAGCCATCCCAATAGAGAAACATCTCCATGGTTATACAAGAGAGAATAAAATCCATGAACGACCCTAAAGTGACAAGGGATGACATAATGCTTATATGAGCGATAAAAGTATTTTTTACACATTTAAGTAAACAATAAATGGTGAAACTTTCTCGCTTCTGTTCCAAAAATCCTGTTATTCCAAGACTGCAAGAATATGCTAATCTTGCTCTTCATCCCAATACATGCTTTCAAGTTCAAGAGTATAACATAACCTTTTAGAGCAACCATGCCATACTTAGGCTTAATGATTCACGAAAGTCCGGATCATATGAATTTGTATACGCAACCAAACTAAGACATATAGAACCCAATAGGATGCATTGATCATTCATTTGGATGGTCCAAAAACATGGTGGATGGTTAGTTTTGGTGGATCGATGTTTTACACAGTAAGGACAAAATGAACAGGAGTGATTGTCCAAGGTGTAGGTTGAGTTTTTTACTACTGTAGGAGGAAATTTCTCTTGTTGGTGTCTTTTCTCTGTTCTATATACATGCATGCATGCATGCATGTGTGTGTGTGTCAGTGTGTGTGTATGCACACGCGAATAGACATGTATGTATCTATTCACACATACATGTGTACATACATATGTATGTGTGTGGATGCATGTGTATGGATACTTATGTACATGTATATATACATATAATATAAGAAAATAACAAAATAAGATGGTGAGATGGCATCCTTATCCATGTGTATGTACACATATATGTGTGAATAGATACATACATGTGACATGTCTACACGCGCGCGCGCATGCATACATGCATGTATGCATGCATGCATGCATATAGAACAAAGAAAGGCGCCGACAAGGGAAATTTCCTCCTATGGTAGTAAAAAACTCAACCCTACACCTTGTTTGGACAATCACTCCTGTGCATTTTGTCCTTACTATGTAAAACATTGATCCACCAAATAACCATCCACCATACATATAATATAAGAAAATAACAAAATAAGAATTATTATCCATTGAGGCACTAATCCGACCATCCTGATCGTTTATTTTGGTCTAAATATGAAGTGATATGTGTATTAAAATTTGGTTTAAGTCTTCAAGGTAATTGATCAAGAGTTCATGATGCATGAAGGGCGCTTGAAAGCTGTCCCTTTTTAGAACACTCGATTATACAAAATAGTTTTGTAGAAGTACAAGAATCAAGAGAAATTTTTGGACCTTCTAAATTGACTTATGCAGGAATATGTTTTTTCAGTTTGCTAACTACCATCCATCACGCTACACTTCCATGAAATGCAGGGAGATTTTGGTGTCATTTTAGAATGACTTTCCTACCTATGTCTTATCTATACGGGAAGAAGTTTGTTGGTCCAGTTACAAATACAGTTCTATCACTGAGACAGGAGCTGCACAATCAGCCTTACGATAAAATTGACTGGAATCTAGCACGTAAACTGTGCGCAGAGGTTTGTCAAGCTGATTCAAATAATTCGTACTCTTCTGGGCCGCCTAGTTATGATACTGACTCCTGCCGGAGCTATAGTTTGACATGTTTTATTGTGCCTCCTATATATGCATAAGCTGATTGCATAAAGATAAATATAGGCAAAACTATTTTGTGTGATTCCATTATGACCATAGCAAAATAAAGATATAAACATAGCTTGCAGACCACATGTGTACGTGTGCGCGCGCGCACCATACTAAATTTTTTATCTATTAATGTTTGACACAAAAACAGGAGTGACTTATTCCAGACCTACCATAAGTAATTTATTCCCAAGCAAATACTTAACATGCAGACTGCCTCTGTGTGCGCACACACCCGCCATACCCCAATTTTTGTCTAATAACAAAGTCTTCACTCCAAGTTATGAGGGCCAGTTATATGGGCCTTTTTTTCTCATCACTCTCTGTTACATTGGCAACAACTTCACAATGCCTTGTCATTAAAATTGTAACAAAAGTGCAAATTCTTCCAGGCATGATAAATATGAAATGCATATCTAACAAATTGAGAACACCATGAAGCTTCTATGAATTTTCTGTTGTAGGAAGATCTCTATTACCCTCATCCGCCGGCACAAGATATTCTCTGGGAATGCCTACACAGGATTGTCGAACCTCTTCTAAAGCACTGGCCTTTTTCTAATTTAAGAGAGAAGGCTCTACAGGCCGTAATGGAGTACATACACTATGAAGATGAGAATTCTGTATATCTCTGTGTTGGGGCTGGACAGAAGGTAAAAGAGATTCACAACTAAAGTACTGATCAACAATCACCAACATAAACATGAACAGATGAGATCAAATCCCGATGATTATCTACTTTAGAAACAGATAGGCAGAAAATGAGTCATTCTGATAACGAATAAACTACTAACAGATAATTTTTATGATCTTGCAGGTATTATGTATGCTTTGTTGTTGGGTGGAAGATCCAAATTCAGATCAATTTAAGCTTCATCTTGCAAGAATACCTGATTATTTGTGGGTTTCTGAAGACGGAATGAAAATGCAGGTGGAGATACATTTCGTACAAACGGTTAATCTCTTGCTTCTATGTGTGGTGGTGATAGTAGTGATTTCTCAGGCATGCGATAGATATTTAATATAGCAAACATTATTGGTTAAGCCAACAAGAATATTTTGCTCGGTTAATTCCTGCTTCATTTTGCACTTATTCCTTTTGAATTAACACAAGTAAACTTGGACCACTGAAATGTTTGAACAGGAAGGAAGAGGTGGGGGGGGGGGGGAGAGGGAGGATATCAGTTGAATCTGACACAATATTTGTCATACATGACTAGAGGCCTTTAGAGGCATGGAAGATGGAGCAAGATGGAAAGTCTTAACATGTCCTAGACAAGTGTTTTGAAAACACCAATTATAGTAGTATGATCTATGAAATCAAAAGCAAGTACAAGAAAACAAGTTAACTTTCATGAACTTATGCTTGAACATAGCTAAAAGATAAGCATGCATGATGGCTGAAAGCACTGCAGTGGTTGGATGGAAACATGGCCTGAACCAAAAGTGATCCCCTGGTAGAAGATGATACTTATTACATATGATGAGTGAACAATTATGAACTACAAGAGGAAGTGAGTTATAAAGAGTATAAAGTCTGGCCATCCAAAACACGAGTTGGCATACAGTAAACCAAATTAGTAGATTTTAAGCTTATTGACAGACAACAAATTTAAAGGAAAACATGACATGTATAAAATATAAGTCAAAAATAGCATCTGTGTGGATATAACTACCGACACCTGCTACTACTGAAGTGAACCCATCTGTCAAAGTCATCGGAGCACATGAAGTCGTCGGATGAAATGAAGAGAGGAATCCTGACTTCCCAGTCATATGATCAGTTGCACCAAAATCAATAACCCAAGAGCATGAAGCAGGTGCAGAAGAGAGACAAGCCATATGATCACCTCTTACTATAGTATTAGTATTAGGTGTGGATGTTGAGGATGTTATGGACCTGGATGAGGTCAGAAGAAAACGAAGCCCGAATATCTCATTCTTCATCAAAGGTGACCATACACCAAGTAGAGGTAATAGGTGTGGATGATGAGGATGCTGTGGAGCTGGATGCTGTGGTGCTGGATGAAGTCAATGGATACATTTTTAAACTGAGGATACATTTAGAAACCATTTGATTAATGTTAACACATTAAAACTCTTTCTATAGGGAATGTAGAGACTAGAGATATAGAGCTTCATGCTAGAAAGAAAAGAAAGCTACCAAGATAGCATCCAAAACTAGTTCAATGAATCATAAGAAAAGATAAAGATGAACATGACATACGGCAGTCAAGATTAATCTGTCACGAACCTATTTCCTCTGACCTTTTAAAACAATCTGTGTAGGTGATTTGCAAAACATATTCAAATGACAACCTAATGCAGCAACATTGTGAAATTTTATGTATAGTAGATACCAATAGAATCCTCCTCCCCCCCCCCCCTTTTATCAACCCTTTCTTCAATGACGCCAGACTGCACCTAGGTATAAAAGTTTGGGCACTTCTAGGATCATATATAGCAAAATTTTATTTCCTCGTGTTCAAGAATATGTAAGCCGCTTTCTAATACATTATGTAAAAAATAATTATGTCATAAATTTGGTGGTTTCCTGAAATTTGCCAATATATCCAATTATTATCCCTTCAGCTTGTTGATTGTTGGCAGGGTTGCGGAAGCCAGCTGTGGGATGCTGCATTTGCAGTCCAAGCAATTTTGTCAAGCATGCTTGTAGAGGAATATGGAACGACTATAACGAAAGCACATGAATTTATAAAATCATCACAGGTCTTTCTAAACTCAAACTTCTCGATTTTGGAAAAAAATATTGCCAAACCTAATTATATTTCGTTTTTATATAGATTTTGGAAAACCCTTCTGGTGACTTCAGTCGTCGTCACCGTCACATGTCGAAAGGAGGGTGGGCTTTCACGATTCCAGATTATGGGTGGCCAGTATCTGATTGCACAGCTGAGGCTCTTAAGGTAACTCACCTCTATCTACTTTGAACATTTAGATGCTTTTGGTGACTCGGCAAAGTAAAAATAAAAATGACGAAAAAATAGGTTCTCATTTCTTGTACAGAGATAAATATTATACTTTTTAATATCCTTCCTTTCGCAGGCTGCACTGCTGCTATCAAGGATTTCACCTGATATAGTCGGGCAGTCAATGGCAACCGTGCAGCTATGTGATGCCATAAATATTATTCTCTCGTTGCAGGTATGTTTAAAACAACACTAGATTAATACATTAAGAGCTAAAATGAGATTCTTTTGTCATGAGTGCGCAAATAGTAACCCGGCTCGAGATTCCCCTTACACATCAGTAAGACAACAACGTCTGACTGTTGCTCAGGGAACCCTTTATCCAAAGGCATAGCTAGAAAATGGAGCTCGTAGCAATTACGATCAATAAGTGGCACTATTTTCAATGTTTCATCTAAAATATCATATAACTCTAACCAGTAAAGTATGTTCATTGCCACCATATGAATTAACAAGAAATCAGACACCCTCAGTTGCACACAGCTCTTCTGGTAGCAGAAAAATCCAGCAAATAATCATACACAGTTTCTTTTGACAACCATTGAATTTTCTTAATGCTTTCTAGTAATGATTTGTTCTCAAAAGGAACACCAAATATAGAAAATCCTAAAACTAATGATCTAGAAGTATGTGCACTCTCTCTGTGTGTTGATGTTCCAAAAGAAGATCCAAGGCATAGTTTTTAGTATAAGAACTCAATGCATGGTTCAACAGTGCAGTGTCAAGCTAATGTTCCAGTGATGATAACCTTCATCTTTCCTGCATGTATATATTATCATCACCTACAGCCCATTCGTTTTTTTATTGCAGAATAGAAATGGGGGATTCTCTACATGGGAGTTGACACGTACGTACCGATGTATGGAGGTAAAATCACAAGACGTAAATGTTGATCTTTCATATTCTTTAATGCTTAAAGTTCAAATCATAGGTTAGTTACAAGCTAAAACACATGTGCAAGCCTTAGCGGAGATGATTTATTCACAATTGTTTTCAATTTATGGAGTCTCAAAAACTTTTTCTAGCTGGAGAGTGGTGGTAGAATGTTGTTATAGTGGTTAGAGTTGTTAGACGGTTTGTTACATGAGATGGGAGATGATCTCAGTTTTGGTTATTGAGGTGGGATGGAGATGATGATGGAATATGTGGTTCAATCTCACTCTCATACCAATATAGTATTTGAGAGAGGGAGAGAGAGAGAGAGAGTACAGTATGGATGAGGGCGATGAGAAACTGGGGATGAAAGGATTAGGAGAAATGGAGAAGCTGAGAGGTGGGACCTCTCTACTCTCATTTATATTTATGTATCACAATGTGAATTACAAGAAAGCTCCTCTCGTGTAAATAAATAAATAAAAACCCGTTAACAACTCTCGAACCACTATAACAACAGTCTAACAACACTATAAATTTCTACATGGATGCCAAAAAAATGTGTGAAGATGTGCAAATTAACTTTGAAAAATCCTACGATATTTATGGTCTGGTGCAAACTGTCAGAAAGTTGGATTAGACATTTACGAGAACCTGCAATGCCAAGAACCAGAAACAGATTCTTCTAATAAACAAAGTAAAAAAGAAAGACCTGCAATGTGGTTGGAAAAAAGATACCAAAATATATTGCAAGGCACTATATATTCTGAAAAGACATTGTTTTGAGACAATTAGAAACATGAATTTGCTCATTGTCTGCATTTTGCCATGTTAGTTATGCGGCTTTATTAAGACAGCAGTAAGCATGTAAATTTTTTAATGTTCCTAAAAGAGGAAAATTCCAATATTGGAGATCAGTATAATTCAAGAAAGAAGTTGCAAAACCCAGTCAACTCAAATACTTCCATTTTTAAGCTCTTCGCCTTCATTCCAACTCATACCTATTTGGAGATGCATCATTTATTCCTACTCATCCCTATTGATAGAAGCATAACTACAGTAAGACTCAGCAGCTCATGGCTTCATAACGAGTACTAGTAAATTTACCACATTGTAAATTGAGTACAAGTTTCAAGACATTGTTCTTCTTGGAAGCATCTTCTTTCTTCATTTAATGCCAACCAATGGTAATGCACCTGATAAATATCATTATTTCAAGTGTTTAACATTATGCTGCTTGGTTGGAGTTGAGACTGCGCTTAAGTTTTGCTAATAAGCTAAATCACACTTTTGCAGTCGACATTGATCAGCCGTCAAGCTCTACAAGCATTAGCAAACAATTGACGGTGAGAAAAAAGCTTGTTATATCCATGGGTTGGAATCTCAGCTGATGTCCAATACCGATTTAAAAAATGATGGTCCGAGTTCCCATATAATACTGTCTTAAACTACGTTATACTGGGTTTACCATTTCATTATTAGGATTCTAGTATTAATTTGATAAACAAGTTAGTGGGTTTATTAGAAGATTTTTGGGATCGGTTGGTTTATTTAACATCATTATTGGTTCTTCTTGCTGCTAAGCCCTCAAAGCTTAAACCCTTTCCTCCCGCTTTGTTGCACTTTCCGGTTTTCACAACAATGATAAAATCTTTACTCAAGGATCCTAAAAACTAAAAGACATTCTCAAACTATCAGATAGATTTAAACAAACTCAACCTATGAAATTCAAAGATAGACTCTAACCATCTCAACAACCTATGAAATTCAAAGTTATTTTTAAAGTAGAGTAAAGTTTAAAATTAGAGATGAGTTGGAGGAGTGATGGGCTTTTAGAGATGGGCTTTTAATGATAAGTGGGTTCCAACAATAAGACTCAAACCTTGTTGAGAATTGACCCTTTTATATTTTATACCATGTGTTTCTTTTGTTGTTTCCAGTGTGGGACTATCTTTAAAGTCTCGTCATTTGTTTTTTTTTTTTAACTTTCAACGCTATCAAACGAAATTTAGTTAATAAAGTCTACAATACCTAAATCAAAACAACGAACAGAATCCCTATCACACTGCTTTATGTTACATTTGGACCATAACAATTTGTAATGGAGATTTTGTTTTCTTTTCCCAATTGTTGGCTATTTATTCATCAGATTATTGGTTTTTTCAGTTCTTCAATGCTTCAGAGTTCTTCGCAGACATTGTTCTTGAGTATCAGTAAGATCTCGAACCTTTATCATAATTTGCAAATATTATTTATTTCAGACACTCTCAAAGCCCATACATATCATGTTAGGTATGTGGAATGCACTTCATCAGCCATCCAGGCATTGACATTATTTAAGGAAATATATCCTGGACATCGCAAAGAAGAAATAGAAAAATGTATGGAGAAAGGAATACGATTTATCGAGAATACACAGAAGGATGATGGTTCATGGTTAGCTTTTTTTTCTCATTTATATTATATTTAATAGAAACAAAGTTAGAATGTCTTTTAGTTAGTTCTAGCTATATACCTAATATTATGCATGGAAAATTACACATTTCTCTTCGTCGCATTCATCGCATTACTTCAATTCTTTCATAATTTAGAGATTTTGGAAGATTGCTGCTTGGTTGCAGCAGCCTAAATAGTGTAATGATAAGGGGGTCCCCGCTACTAGCCAATTGGTTTTCCTTTATGGAAAACTTTCCCTTGCGTATAAGCACCTTTGCTACAAGTTTGGTTCCAAGTCATAAACAGCTGAAAGTTACTTTGATAACAAAGTAGTACGAATTTAACTGGACTCAATGTTGTCATGGAGCTTTATTTTCTTTCACTGTAGACAACCCCACTTTAATGGGAAGCAAGCTTTGATACTTGTTAAAGATTCTTCATTGTCCATTATCAGCAAAGGCACATCGATTTCACATGATTCTAAAGAAAGACAACTTGTAAAGTAAAATAAATAAAGAGACTGTTTTAGTTTGCATATGGTACATGTCTTAAGTTTTCTTGGAACTTTCAAAGATGTGGTAAGCTGCCATAATTATCTTAAGCAAACAAATAAGTAAACAACGAACTCCAAGGACTTGAAATTTGAGGAATGATAATGAACATGAGTACGGAACAGTAATTTTATGTATTAAGATAGCAAATGCATTTCACAGAAGCAGTGATAGTTCATAAAACAATTAAAAATTTAATCAGGTATGGCTCTTGGGGGATATGTTATACATACGGGACATGGTTCGGAGTAGAGGGCCTTCTAGCTGGCGGAAAGACTTATGACACAAGTTCCAGCATCCGCAAAGCCTGCCACTTTCTATTATCAAAGCAATTAAACTCTGGTGGTTGGGGAGAGAGTTATCTATCATCAAAAAATAAGGTAAATCTACAAAATGCATAAAGATCCAAGTTTTTTTTTGTGTTTGTATGTGTGTACCTCATATAAATGATAAAATGGAGGGGGAGCAACTTGAGAGTTTGACCTCTACAATTAAAAATATGTGACCAGAAATGATCAAGTGCTGCATCCCAGCACATTTATTTGATGCATCCACTAAGAAGTTAATCTAGTATTCTAGTTATATTTATATATTGAAGCTACCCAGCCTGTATAGATATATTATGATTAGTTTGGAAGTTGCTCAAACAGGGAGAAGTCGTTGCCTATATCAGAATAATGAGCCCCATCTTGGAAAAATCCTACACAGAATAGGTATTTGGGTTCTAGGAGCTACCACGTGAGTCGACCTGGCCTGCTCCCTGCCATACTACCGGCTTATGAACTTTTAAAGGCATTCCCACATATAAGTGATCATATTTTCATCTTTCATTTATTAAAGCATTGATAAACATGAGGAGATATTCAAAGAATGTAAGCTTTCCAACTTGATTGCCACATGTGCTGCATGGAATTTAGGTTAACGTTATAGAAACATAACTACAGTAGCTTTCTATCTAGAATATAGTAATCAGATGTATGAATTTAACTAAAGAGTTTTCTCAAGCAGGTGTATACAAATCTACATGGCAACCAATCACATATAGTAAATACCGCATGGGCGATGCTTGCTCTTATGAAAGCTGGCCAGGTTAGTTAAAACAGCATAAATGATTCCATTAATTATCATGAATAGAGCAACATATGCTTCACCATGCTTTTATATGACAAAATTGATTTAAGGATATTTTACGAGAATATGGAATGAAAACAATACTATACGAGTAGGATTTATGGTAATAGCATCATGCACCGAGCAAAATAGAAATGGGAGTCAGAGGAATACTTACTTGGTAAAATTCCTCATGAGATTACGGAAAGACTGGAAGAAAAGGAAGAATTAAAGAATAAGTTTTCTCGCTTTGTAGAATTGTGAAAAGTAAATCTTAGGGAAGATCACTAGCTTACAACATTTATTTTGTCTGTTCTATAGAAATTATAATGGCTTTACAATACAGATATCACAAATGTTTCCTTCCGGCAAATTTCCTGCTGAACATCAGTATATAACAGCTCCGACATCTCAACAGACATTTCTATCTCCAAACATTCTTACTGAACAACCCTTTCTCAGTTAAGACAGGTTCGAAACTACGCTTGTTTTCACAATTTGGAAAAGGAATCCCACTTCTAGCAACAAATCAACACTGTAACCTTGGCCATGTAAGCTGGGACCAATCCATGACAATGCATACATAGGAAGTCAGATTTAATCAACACGTGCTGATCTGCATTTGTCCTACCTCACAAATCACATGAAGAATTATTTTTTTAGAACCTTTCTGGTTTCACCATGTTTGTCCTACCTCACAAATCTTTTACAGATATATTGGATTAGGTGAACTTCCTTTTCTAAAATCCAGCATTTAGGAAAAGCTGATTTGAACAATTAAATATGACTTGAACTTTTGTAAATAACGGTCCAGGCATTGCTAGACCAATGGATATATTTCCATAGTACTTGGTTTACTCTTAGACTGTTTTCTCTTTGAGAAGATGAGAAGTGGTAAATAATTTCTTACTGTCCCCTAGATTTGGCCCCTTGCCCATGCTCGTTCCCTAGAGTCAACGAAGAAGAATTCGAAGAAGAACTAGGCTACCATTCCCCATGCCCTAGCTTTGGCTCACCCTAAACCCCTGCACTGGCTTTCTCCTGCTATATTTTTGTTATCGGGTTGGTGAAAGTGATGCTATTGGGTTGTGGAATTGGGAAATCTGAAGTGAGTTTGGGTTATGGATGTTATAAGAAAAGGCCTATTACCAAACCGACTTCACATTTAAATAGAGGCATGAGCCTCACATACGCCTTCGGCCTCTTGTCATTACTTCTGTCTCAGACATTCAGTTCCTAAAACTGTTGACCAGTACTGCATACAATAAACAACCCAAACTCATCAATGTTAAACATTATGCCAAATATCTATGATCAATGTTATTTATAGGAACCATCTTGAACCATGCATATACTGCTTCCACTTTGCAAATACTTTATCATAATATCTCAAAAACCTCAGTTGCTATATCAAGAACCATGTCATAGCCCTCTTACATTTATTTTATGGTATAAGCGTTAACCACCATCTTCTTCTGATAAATTCACCAGACCTCTTTACCCTGAGAAAAAGTTATTCCCAAATCTTTAATGCATGGCCCTCCGTGTTCCTTATGAAGACAAACAATTTTGCAGAGACATATAACAGTTAATTACAGATTGGAAACCAAACCTTGGAACTGAACTTCCATTTGACATAATGAGCACAAACAACGGTACCAGAGTGACCACGGTAACCGAATTGAAACCACTGAGTTTCACTAGTCAGCAAACCTGGATGCAAACCTTCCATTAAGGTTCTAAGCCATGGTCTGTTCTCTATTATATAAACAAGAAGTCAGACAAGGTTACCCACTTGCCCTTAAGTTGAAAGAATGTTGTGAAAATTTAGCATGCATGGAGGAAGGAGGAAAGGTTTAAATGATGGTGAAGTAGATAATGACTATATTATCTTGCTTCTGGCATCTGATAATGACACAGACAGAAAAAGAAAAAAAAATATCATTTGCCGTCGGCGTATAGGAACAGGAGAGTATAGCATGTCCAAACATTACATACAAGGAACACATCTAGTGAAACATAACATCCCCTCCCCCACGCGCACGCGCAAGCGCACACCAAAAAAAATCATGTTGTAAGTGTTTCATAGGATCCATTTAGGTAATGGATCCCAAATCCCATTGTCATGTTCAGTCTATGTTAACAAAATTAGTACTCAATAAGCCTTAAATTTATTTGAGTATTAGAGTTGATGAGGTTAGGGTATTGGTGTGAGAGAGAAGAAAGAAAAATATTGGGAATGAGATGGATTAGAGATCAGTTCTCTCTCCTCCACTTTTTTATATCAAGTCAAAGTGAGACAAAAATTACATGATTGCCCCTCTCATCTAACACAATAAACACATATTATCATGTAATACATAGATATTCTAACAAATTTTAACGTTCCACAACATGAGTATGCAAATTTATTCCAACGTAATCTTTTAAATTTTTTTCGGAAAAAAAAACCCCCAACAGGTTCAGAGAGATCCTACACCTTTGCATCATGGAGCAAAATTCCTTATAAACATGCAGCAAGAGAATGGGGATTTCCCTCAACAGGTAAACTGGTCATTATATACTTTCAGAACTAGTATCTTTGTGGCAATTCATTTCTTGTTTCTTTATTCTGGGTTTGTACCTGTCTTAATTGATGGTAAAAATGGCATACAGGAAGTTCTTAGACCCAAATCATCCTTAAAATCCACAAAGCCATAGTAACAAAAGCATTAAGAGAGGTTACTATAACGTTACAGACTAAGAGTCTTTGTTAGTGAGAACCTTTCAAGCTGTTATGACCCCTAATGTGTGAAGTTGAAAATATAGACCTGAAAAAGTAACAAATATCATCTCTAGTACTCATCATTGTGACCACCTTTTCAGTGTTCCATTTTTGCAGTGACATCTTGGTCTTCACCCGCTAGTTTCTAGATTTGGTAAACACTAGTGAGTAGCATCTACGTCAAGGAAACGCATAGGAGCGTGGTGAATATATTGGAAAAATACATTTTTCAAGATAAATTATTCTTTTGCTTGAACTAACAATTTTTAGGACATCGACTGGGGAAAATTTTTATAGTTGCACAATACATGTATATTCTACCCCTGGATTTTAGCATCTCAGTAATGGATAACTCAGCAAAACTCCTTGGCGAGATGGCAGTGCCTTTGGTTTGTAGCATGGAATATATTGTAAACTGAACCTCACCTTACCACTTACGAGAAACCCAAGGAGTTCAAAACTTCAAATTCTCTTGAAAAAAGGAAATTGAAGGAAGAATTAGTCATTTTAATAACTCGTTAAATATCATATAGAAGAAATAAATGTCCATATCAGAAAATATAAGTGATGTCGAATTGTCGGTGTGAATGAACTAAAAGAATCTATTAGAAACACAGGAACAGCTGTGAGGCTTCGAAAAAATATTTGGGAGACAACAATGGTAGTACTAGTTATTGAATATTGAATAATCATTTACAGACCCAGTGTATCATGAATTTAGGAAAAGTTCATCAACATCTTTTAGAGAAGTCGTGGAAAATACAAAGGGCAGATAAAAACAAGTTAAAGTTCAAATAAATACTTTGTATAAATCCTTCCAGAATATCACTTCCAATTGATCCTTTGGTTAAACATCACATTTACCATTGCCCAAGCACCAATTGAAGGTAGAAAGTAAGATTGCAAACATCATTAATCAGGCAATTTAATGTAAATATGCTAATAGATTGACAATCAATTGCAGGAAATGCTGGGGAGTCTCGCTAAGAATGGGGTGTTGAACTATGCGGCATATCGGAACATATTCCCAATATGGGCTCTTGGAGAGTATCGGAAGCGTCTTATACTAAAGTCCAGGAACTTCTAAACTTGATAATATTTATTAATAAAATGATGGGTTTCATCACATTACAAACTGTAAGTTCCAATTTGAATGACCAAATAAACCTTGCAAAAACAGTCTGCGATGACGAAAGAGCACATATGCATCTGCACTAACACGCACACAAAAAAAAAACACCCTCTGTTGTGTAAATACAGTGACAGATGAAACTAAATCACACATTTTGGCTGCTTGAGGATGCATCAGTCCTTTTGCCAGATGGTCGATCTCATAGGTGGAAAGATGGTGCAGATAGTGGAAAGGTAGCATAGCATAGAAGTGTTCTCCTAAGAAATCTCATTACCTACAACAACAAGAAGCCTTTATCCGGAGCTTTGGAATGGCTATGTGATCTTTACTTCTATTCTGCTCCTGTTAAGGGCCTATCCTCGATTAATTAATTAAAGCGTATCTTTTAAACTATCTTCATTCATGTTTGTTTTGACCTACCTCTAATCCTAATTAATCTTTTCATTACAATTTTGTCACTCATCCTAGTGGGAGCACTTAAGAGACACTATTTTATTAGACTGGCCTCAATCTGTTCTTAAATTTTAGGGAATGCGATGCCGAGGCATCTTATCCCAGGGAATGGTGCATTGACGTGCTTGGTATATTTAAATCATTTTCAGCAGTATGTGCACTGGTATTGGACGACATTGGTTGTTGTGGCGACATCAGCAGTATGTGCACTGGTTAAGGGCCTATCCTCTCAATGCCAATGGTCTTTACCAGGAGATGCCATATAGCGACTAACAATACTAACTGCATGTGAAATGTCGGGTCGGGTACAAGCCATGCATATATAATGCTATCTGCCGCACTCGAATAAGAAACATGCGACATATACTGAATTTTTTCCTCTATTTACGGTGTTAAACAAATTGAAAGTTTGAAATGAGATGCCAAAAGGATACTTACTGATTTAGCGTTTGCCATGCCAAAATACTCCAAACCTTTCTTAATGTATCACTGTTGAGACAAATAAAGTTTACCTCCCTTGCGATCGCGTCTAATTTCCATACCGAGAATTTTCTTGACCGCTCCCAAATCTTTGGTCTCGAACTTGCTTTTCAACTGTTCCTTAAACTTCTGAATATCAACATATACTTTACTGCTATCAACATTTCATCGACATAAAGCAACAAGTATATGAAAGAACCATCGGCGAGTTTCTTGCAATAAACGCAATTGTCGCCCGTGCTTCTCGTAAATCCAATATCCTTCATGAAGGAATCAAATTTCTTGTACCAACGTTTAGTTGACTGCTTCAAACCATAAAGAGACTTCTCTAACAAACAAACGTGGTTTCCCTTGCCTTCAATTTCGAAACCTTCGGGTTGCATGTAGATCTTTTCTACCAAATCACCATACAGGAAACGATCTTAACATCGAGCACTCCAGCTCCATATCCTGCATAGCTACCAAACCGAGCAAGACACGAATAGAGGTGTATTTTACAATCAGAGAAAACACTTCATTGAAGTCCACTCCCTTAACCTGTGAATAGCCTTTGGCTACCAATTGTGCTTGTATCGAGTATCTGCAACCCTTTGATCTCCTTCCTTCTTTTTGAAAACCCACTTGCAGCCAACTATTTTCTTTCCTCTTTCGGGCTTAACGAGCTTTCATATTTAGTTCTTATGATGAAACTCAATCTCTTCATTCATAACGACTAAGCAACAAGCCGATTCATCAGATGAGATGGTTTCTTGATAACTCATACGTTTGCTACTATCAACTGCCTCTGCAGCAGACAATGCATACGCCGTTAGATCATCGTAGCCATATATCTATGGTCTAATGTCCTTTCGTTGTCGGTCTCGAGCGAGTAGATACTGCTCATCTTAGTACTGATATTCATCACACGATGGTGAAGGAGAGATCTTCTGAGAACCCGAGCTTTCACCGATCTCAAATTCAACATTCGGCTCGTCCTTCCTTGTATTGTCTTGAATTTGAGATTCTGCATTATTCGGCTTCAACATAACAGACTCATCAAAAGTGACATCTCTGCTAATCATAAACTTTGACGACTTCAGATCTGGACACTACAACCTATAACTTTTGACCCCGATAGCATAACCAAGAAAAATGCATTTCTTCGCTCGATAATCTAACTTACCTTCACGACAATGTGCATTTGCCGGACAACCAAACACTTTAAGTGTAGAAAAATCAGCGTGCTTCCCAGACCATACCTGCTCCAGTGTTTTACTACCAAACGCTGTATGAGATGATCGATTCGATTCACCACGTAGCATGCCGTCTTCACCACTTCTGTCCAAAACTCCTTACCGAGCCCTGCATTAGATAACATGCACCGAGCTTTCTCCATAAGAGTCCAATTCATACGCTCCGCGACTCTATTTTGCTGTAGTGTGTGGACAATGGTATGATGTCAAACGATACCTTCGTTTTTGCAGAATTCATTGAAATCTCCACCACAAAATTCCAATCCATTGTTCGTCCTTATTCTCTTAATCTGCCTGCTTGTCTGCTTCTCAATCAATGTCTTCCATTGTTTGAAAGTATTAAATACATCGGTTTTAGCTTCAAGAAGTAGACACAAACCTTTCTCGAATAATCGTCGATGAAAGTAAACAGATATTTTGCACCGCTTATTTTGAAAGCAACTTGAGAGGGTCTTCAAAGATCTGAATGGATAAAGTCAATAGTACTTTTTGTGTTGTGTACTGCCGTATCGAAGCTAACTCGTTTCTGATTCCCAGAAATGCAATGCTCACAAAATTCCATCTTCGGTGTATTTTGACCACACAGTCGATCGTGCTTCGACAACTTAGCCATATCTCTTTCACTTATATGCCTGAGTTTCATGTGCCATAATCTAGTTATATCTGTATCTGACATAGATTTAAATGATGAAACTGCCGCCGACCCGGTAGTTGTCGAATCCAACACATATAAGGACCCCGTTTTCAAGCCCTTCATAATGACAAGAGCATCTTTGGTGACTTTCAAAACTCGAGAACTTATAGCCCTTAATATCGAATGTACCCAATAAGATGAGATTCTTCTTCAAGTCAGGGACATGCCTAACTTCCGCTAATGTTCTCCCAACGCTATCAAATATCTTGATTTGAATCATCCCATTACCAATAGCTCGACACGAACTATTGTTGTCCATCAAAACCACTCAACCATCAACAAATTCATATGTAGAGAACAAATTCCTATTAAGGCACATATGGTAGGAACAACCCGAATCCACAATGCATTCATACTTGGATCGATGTGTGTTGTCAAGAACCATAAGTAGATCTCCTTCTCCTTCAGCAATACCAGCTTCAGCTGAAAACTCCTTTTGATTGCCTTCGTGTTTCTGCTTGTTCTGCAATTTGAAACAATCGACCTTGAAGTGTCATTTCTTCTTACAATAGTTACATGTCAGGTTCTTATTTTTGGACTTCGACCTTGACTTCTTACTACCTTCCGGATCTCTCTTCTCCGCTCGCCCACAAACAAATATGCTTGAAGATTGACCATCGCCTTCGTTAGAAGTTAGCGCCTTGTCGATCTTCTCCTTATTCATCAAATTTTCTTTGACATTCTTGGTCGAGATAGTATCTCGTCCATAAATCATGGTGTCACGAAAGTGCTTATAAATGGGTCACAAAGAACATAATAATAAAAGTGCTTGATCTTCATCATCAATCTTAATATCGATCTTACCCAGATCAGTAACGATCGAATTAAATTCACCGATGTGTGACATACGAAGTGTATAGAGACGTTACTTCAAAAAGAGTCCATTTGTGAGAGACTTCTTCAAATATATCTCTAATTTCAACCATAAACAAGCCATCGTCTTCTCCGCCAAAACTTCTTGCAAAACTTCGTTTGTCAAACATAATTGGATAGCCGTGAGAGGCTTTTCATCCAACCCCTCACATGCTTCCTCCGTCATGGTGAAAGGTCTTGAATCCTTCCCAAGAATCGTCTTCTTCAAATTATTCTCTGTCAATACGGCAATCATACAAACTTACCGTAGACAAAAGCTCATATTCCTATCGAACTTCTCAATGTCGGTCTACATAATCGTTGGAGTCATGATGCAGGATCAAAAGAACCCAAAAATTTCAAAATCACAATCTAAAAAAATGGAAAGAAAACACAAGCGTCATCACCTACCGTAAACCTAGATCGTAAGATCGAGAAGACCTAACGGTTCATGCAAACAAATCCTTAAACACCAAAAAATCCCAAAGAACCACAACGATGCTCTGATACCAAAATGTTGTGGCAAATACGATTACGAAGAAATAAACAAACGATAAAGAGAAGCAAACAAATAAACATAGTAATAGAAATAGAGCACAAACCAAAAGATACAACATTTACATGAAAAACTCTTGCGAGAAAAACCGTGGTCGAAGGAGAAGCGCTCTACCAATCAACAAAATATGGAGGATTACAACAGTGGATCAACCCTCACAAAATCCTTAACAAAGAAGCCTAGCCTCCTCTCTCTTAATTCTGATTACAAAAGGTTAATCCAATTAGGATTACAAACTACTATATATATAGTATGAGGTAAATCAGAGTAAAACTAGAATTCCCAAAACAACCCAAAATTCGGCTCAAGATTGTCCTGAGCCGTCTCTTACAAACAGCGAAATTTTTAATTCCAAACGACTTGTGAGCCGGCTCAAGATTACCTTGAGCCGTCTCATACAAACGGAGAGAACTATGTAATTCAAGACATGTTGTGAGCCGGCTCAAACTTACCTTGAGTCATCTCAACTTCCAAGGATTAGAGAATACGAGGTAATCTCAACATTCATGGCTTTCCCTGTCAGAGTGTATTCCATCGATATATAAATTACATACTCCTCAAGATTATTCATTCTGAATCATTTCAAATATTATCATGGATATACTTCACTCTGGTATCACTAAAGGGCAACACAATAACCATGGTCACATGGATTGCTTCATCAATGCCAGAATCTAATTCTCCAAATAGAGGGGTTAACAATCATCATGAGATAGTAAATGAATTATCTGTTCAAAGCATATTATAAATATAGCATTCCAAGCATCAAAATACTATTAGGAATTATGAGGAAGTTGAAGAGCACATACCTTTAGCAGTCTGTACAGAGAATACATCCTGCTTAGCACTAGCTGAGCTCCTGCATTCATGGACAAAGTGTTGTCGAACAAAATAGAGAATCTTTTAAAGGAGAGACTGGCACCTTCAGCTGTTACCATTAGATCTGCAATCAATTGCTTCCTTTATAACAATAGGAGGGGGGATTGATTGGAATCGTCCACCAACAAGATTTTCTAGCAGAGCGCCTGCATTCATGGACAAACCGTTGTTTATAAACCTTGATTAGAACAAAAACAGAGAATCTTTTAAAGAAGAGAGATTGGCACCTTCAACTATTACCATTACCTCTGCAATCAATTGATTCCTTTGAAACAATAAAAATAAAGATTTGGATGGAATCGTCCACCTACAAGATTTTCTGGCAGAGCTCCGCATTCATGGTTTTCTGGAAGTTCTCTCGTCTTATGAATGTATGCCGTAAATGTGTTCTGTGAGACACACATGGAGTGGGAGGAGGTATTCAACCGAACCAAATAAAGGCACCACCCATTCATTCGATAAATTTGCTAAAAGGAAAGCTACAAGATAAAAGAAATCAACGTATACACACATAACATTTATGATGAATCATGAATGTGGAGGTCAACTGAGTTATGAGGGGACTCCCCTCCTGCGGAAGTCAAAATTTGCACTCCACTTCTTTTCCAAATGGCACTATTCATCTTAATCTTTGCGTTCAAAAACATGGATACACCAAAAATAATGTGAACAACGAGATTTTGATACACTTTGCTCTTGCTTCGAACAGTTGCAAATTTAATAGTTTGCCGATAATAGAAGATTAACAGCCCCTAAATCAACGGACAATGAGTACGAGCATCATATGTAAATTGTTGTACATAAATTTTAGGCCAGGATCAATCTGATGGTTCTGATTATCAAACAACTGCAACGTTGACATTTTGACCAACCTAGAAGGAAAATCCACTCCTAGTTATAGGGTATATGGTGCAATAAGAGGAAAAATTCCCTTCTATGACGGTCAAAACTTGACCATTCATCACCTTTCTAATGACCGGTTACATTCATCTTGATCTATATGGTCCAAAACATATATTTACCAAAAATCATGTGAATTTAATTCTTCTTACCTTCGCTTCAAGTGGGTGTGAAATATTCAATCTGATAATACTTCATCTTGCATAACAAGATAATGGGTAAAGAGTATAGAAATCAAACGAAATATGATATATATGTGTTTTCTATATGAAGATTTAGATGGATGGAGTCATTCCTCCACAGATATAATAAATAGTAGACTTTTGACCGCCAATGTCCATTCCTTCATGGAAAGTCCCTATTATGGAACCTCACCCACGCACGCGTGCCGCGCACGCACACATGCACACACATGCACGCACGGAGAGAGAGAGAGAGATCCAATCAATAGAATTTGCCAATTTGGGAACAAATTTTATCAACATTTGATCCATTCAAATGTAGTGTGCTAGCAAGTTCAAAAAACAAGCCTTCATTCTTCTGAATAAGCACATCGATAAGACACTCTCATATACATGCATGCATGCATGGTGAGAGAGTAAGAGAAACTATATATACATATGTATGGAATAAACCCTTTTTAACCATCAACCCTTTTTTGGATGATCGGCATCATATCCTTTTGATCTATATTTCCTATACATAAAATCACCAACTTTCAAGTGATTTGGATACTCCTTGGCCATGATATAGCGATGTAAAATGTCTGATTGTCGAATAAAGTCTAATTGCAACCAGTTGATGCGAGGGCAAATGGTAGCCAAATCATCTAAAAATTGGTGTATCCATGTTTAGAAGCATGAAGATCTAGATGGATTTTACATATCACCACAAAAATAATGGTGAATGGTTCATGTTTCTGTCACTGCTCTAGAAAATACCTAAATAGCCACTCCATATTATCCTTGTGCCCATAAATACATGACTACAAGTCTACCTGCATGCATGCATGTGTGTGTGAACACGCACGCACCAGTGTGTATTACACGACTGTATCCTCTCAAAGCAAAAGAAACCATTATTTGAAAGATCCAGAACGTATTACATGTAATTAAGTAATGTATATGAAGACAAATTTTGGTTTTGGGTACTAAATCCTACAGTAAATTAAGGAACCATTCAGTATGCTCAAAAGCTTAAGTTATTCCAGCAGATAATTATGGAGTCATTCAGAAATCAGCTTTTAGGCTTTGAACTAAAGCTAAATTGATGTTCCAGACAATCTTGGACCCCAAAAAAAAATCAGAAAGAAACTTGCTTTAAATCTTAATCAAAGCTATGAAAGGAAGTGATCAGACAAGCCAATACTAAAGAGGTTGCAGTTCGAATTTCTCTTTCCATAAAGGGTGCTAGGTCACACCACAAATATTAATGAATTGATGTAAAAGTTGCGGCAAATATCAACAACAGGATAATGTAGTCAGCATAGCTTTCACAGCAGCAAGAAAGCTCCTTTAAAATGCAAAATAAAGAATACCAAGTTCTTTTACTGCAAACTTCTAGCTGCCCTCCAGCCTTAAATTGGTTCTTCATGCCATCTTGGAGGACTGTTTTCCCTTAGCAACTTCGACCAAAATTCCATCGCTTTTTTGAAATACGCCTAGGACTTCGGTGCTTCAGAGTCGTATTCTCGATCTAACCAAGAGATTTCTCTATTTCCATCCTGTAGTTCCCACTTCATTGAATAAACCTTTCAGGGTGGCAAAATTGTTCTCACAAGGCCATTGAATTCATTAGACTGATTCCTTGACATCATGTGTCCTTAATTAGCTCACTGAACTGATCAAGAGAGCTAACAAGAACTCTGAAGGCTTTGATAAGTTCATCAGCTTGACGCCTGGTGAACTCAGTCTCCATAGCATTTGGTTCCGTCAAATCCACTGGGCCACGACTTTTGCTGACATCATCTGGTAGTTCACCTCTCAGTATGGCATGCATCTCTTCTGTGCTCTGTCGCAGATTTTTCACTGTCTCATACCCTTTATTGGTGCTCTTGATAGTTTTGGTCCCCGTTTCCTCTGAGCCTACGAGTTTAAGATCACACAGAAAAAGGTTGGTACGAGTAGAGAGAGATTACTGAAATATTCTATTAATAACAATAGGCAAAGATAAAAAGCAGATCAAACTATGTAACAAAATTTCTTTTTTAATTCATGCAGATAGAGTATATCTGTTAGGGTAATTATATTGCAGCTTCATGAATAATTTCACATCCACTGCAAACAAATTCAAAAAACTGTAGAACAGACAGGAAAAGATATATTTATTTGTTTTCCTATTATGTACAAAGGTTACATATCTATAAGCCTTGGGTAATCGAAGTTCAGTGTTACTAAACCTGGCATCCTTTCTTTAGCTTTAGGACAAAGGAATCTGCATTGTGCACAAGATTTTGAATTACAAAAGATGGTTAACAGAACATATGCACACTTTATAAGGATGGCATAATGTCGTGTGCTGCTACACTTTAAGTGCATTAGCTGGCAAGTAAAAGTTGACTTATGGCCTTCAATGTATATATATTTAAATGAAACTCAATTACATTACATCATTCCAAAAAAAAAACATATTGAAGTGGATTTCTATTAATTCACGACATAGCAGATTAGATGCTGCAATTAGTGGCAAATTCATACTGCTTCCTAAGAGTCTACCCAATATTCGAAGGATGCATCCCCAAGAATAATACACACGAATTCATAGATACAGTTACATCTGTACATACATAAAAATAGATATATGTATAAATACATATAGATAGATATATAGGTATCTGTATACATAAATACTAGCAAGGGCCCAGCGCCATGAATACTAGCAAGGGCCCAGCGCCATGCGCGGGCAATAGGATTTTATATTTGTATTCCGTGGGTGGAAAATTTTTGGATTCATAAAAATAATTACATTTCATTTTCAATTGTCTGCATTCTGTTGTAGAAGTTCGAGATATGATAGTAAAAATTAATTCTCAGTTAGACAGAAGCATAAAAAGGAGCAGAAGGTTAATTTCAAGCTTCATCTTTTAAGATCAATGTCTAAATATAATTTAGTTACCACCCGAAGGTCATCCTCATGTACGTTGTCATTCATCTAAAGCAAAATCCAAAAATAGTCAGACGCATGCTTAAAAATGCATCTAATTTTGATCACAAATGCATCTCTAGCTCACATTACGTAATGATAGACACATGATTGAAAATATTCCAGTGGCTGACCTTTTCTTTAAATTATCCATTTTTCTTTTTCATGCAAGTTGGAAAAAAAATCATTTTATCACTTATTCTCATGTTTATGGCAAATATTGTAAGAATTCTTCTGGCAACAATACCTCTATAAGCCAGCTTTCTAATCATCTGTTAGCCTTTCCTCCAGCAAGTGAAAGGTTGCCAATTCAATTCCCGAAGAGGGTCGCATAAAAAAAACTACATAAGAGATCCAAATTATAATCTACCAATATAACAGGATAAATGATCGGTTATCATTAATTCCTTAGTGATTGATGCTCGATAATTTTTTTCGGAAAAAAAAGATAGATTGATTAATTTATATTTAGTCTTGAGAAAATTATGGAATATATAGTGAATAATATATCTATAAAAAAAGATACTATCTATTTATTTTTCCAATTAAATAATTAGTATAAATAGATCAAATAGTCTAACCTAATAATATCATGATGCTGTCCACAGTATAATGGGCGAGTCCAAGTGAAAAATCAACTCAAATTTTACAATAGATGGTCAATGCTTTTCATTAGGGAGTGGGCCCCCTCTATTTGTTTTACCAATCAAGTCATAATTCTTTATGTTGTGCATGTGAGTATGAGGAGGGGCTGATTGTAACACTTAGGGAGCACGAATAAATTTTCCAGCAAATGCTGACAAAAGGAGAGGCGTGAATATTCCTGGGCATATTCCATCATAGCACTTTAGTATGTAGTATATAGATAGATTGATACATGTATGCATTAAAATAGACACAGATATTCACACGCGTACGCGCGCAATCACACATGTATGTATGTGTGTGAAAATAATAGAGAAATGACAAGGAGATCCCCCCTATAGCAATCAAAAAGTCAACCCTACAATATTTTGGTGATCGACAAGTCAACCCAACATTTTAGACCGTAAAATCTAAATGAACTGAACCAACCGTCCAAAAAAGTGGTATAGAATTGACTTTTGACCTCCATAGATGGGAATTTCCTTGGCAATTTTCCTCCATTATTGTCATATACACATATAGATGTACATGTAGGCAGACACACATACATATGTATATTAATGTTGGTGAGCATAATCGTATATAAGTATTAAAAAAATCAGATTATGGATTTTGCACCATTGATCGGGTTTCAGACACTTCAAGGCTCTATTAACCCATTCAGATTAATAGTGGGAACCAGCCAAAAGGCCAGAACAGTTGGACAAGTCAGAGCCTTCACATAAAGTAGAACTGAAGAGCTATGGAGAATAAATGGTAAAACATGTTTGAACGAAATTTCTAGTAACGAATATAAAAAAAGAACAGAAAATTGAGGTGTAGTAAGCAAAATTTCTTATGTGGATTAGAGAATAATAATCGGCTACTCATCTAGTTATTTAGGCGCATGCATTGCTAAGGAAGCACGGGGAATTAATGAAATAAAGTGCAAAGGCTTGACTAATTTATTTATCCATTATTTTCTTGTGAAATTGTAATAGTTGAGTGGCTCAATGTATTGATGGGATATGGTATTATCTTTTGCAACTGGGAATTGACTTGTGTGATAAATTTAAAAAAAAAACTCGGTTGAGTACCTGATTCAACATCTGCAGCAGCCATTTCAGCCTCAAGCATATCAATAATCTCTTCCGCCTGACACTTAGCCTTAGGGCGAGCAATAACATAATCTGAATCGCTAGCCTCAGCATCAAACATGTCTTCAGAATAATCATCACTATCATCCTTAACCGTCTTCTGAGGAAAGTCAACAAGGTCTTCGGAATCAATTGGAATCTCCTGCGCCTTAATAACAGCATCCATTGAGCCAAATACTAGCCTGTCAAACGAAGCAGGAAGGCGGAACTTTTTCTACTTGGAGGGTGAGAGAGACCAATAGGATCCAGATGTAAAGGCAGAGTTAGACTCCCAAATCCTGATCTTCTTGTAATCGGAGAGAAGAGAGTCCCACCTTCTCTTGCATTGGTTGGAAGACCTGGTGACATCCATGGTGAGGCAGTTGTCTGAAATCATCTTCCATCTCTGGTTGGAAGGGAGGGCTTTGATCCAGCCATTGTCAAGAGCAGCAATCTCGTTAACCAGAACCAGTGTCTCCTCTATAGTCCACTCTGGAGCAGCTTGAGATCGAGTGCAGCAGGAGCTTGCTCTAGCTGTCGCTGCATTTATGATTCATTTTTCTGTTGTTGATGCCCTTACGTCTACCTCGCTTCGTTCGTGAAGGTTCTTTTTGAATATGTTATCTCCTTTGGATTCTAAGTCTGGTGGAGCTTGAACTGCAATATGCGGATGTGCTTGGACTTGCGGTTGTGCCTCTTCTTCCATTAAATTATATACTCTATTCTTCAGCAGGAAATGATGAAATTCACATAATTAGAAGCCAACATTTAGATTTTGGACATTAATTTATGTAGAGGAGATTTACTTTGCTGTTGATAAGTATTATTATATCACACACAGGTACGTTTCATGTGTTTGTCTAGGATCTTATGTGTGGACACATTTAGTGATGCAATTATTTCCAGTTTCATCTCTTAATACAGTTACTTATCAATTAGTTCACCCTTACAAAATGTTGGTGCACGGTTCAATACTAAAACATATCTATTTCTACAATAATGAAATATGAAGTGGCATTCAACTTCCACCATGTCACTACCAAGAAGGGAGGAGTTAGCAGGGCATGAGATATGTGACAATAAGATTAATGCATGCAATCAGTAGAGATAAATCTTATTAATATAGGGAGTTGGTGGATCCTCTATGACTCCAATCTTACAACTTAAAAGGCCACTAAATGTACCCTCCATTCTCCAATTTTTTGGGCAAAAATAATTCTTCCCTTGGTAGCACAGCGAGAAATCAAGATCAATTTAACTTTTGCAAAGTGGTAGCTAAGCTCTTGCAAATTCACTGTACAAAATGAATTGTAAGCATTTAACAACATGGACTTATTTTCTCTTCTAAATATCTGGGCGTGTGTACCTATAAAATCAACTTGTCTCTGAAAGTGAGCAAAATTAATGTAAAGGGGAAATGAATAACACATTTCCCTTCGTGAGTATTATCCTTAATTAAGCAATAGAAACACCAAGTTTATCACATGGAATTAGAATTGAATATACCGTATAATGTACAGCAGTAGAAATGATTATAAAGGAATATAGTAGTTTATAGATCAAATACACTAAAGAATTTACTCAAATACCATTAAGCCATTGTAAGCGACCAACTAATCTCTCTTCACATATGTTCAAATATTGCCGCAGAATACATCAATCAAACTTGTAATTAAATTATTTTGTGTGCAAACTCTATATACCGTGAAAACACTCCCAGAGTTCACTTGGTACCTTAAGAGTTAAAAAAGATATATTTAATCAAACAATATATTTTTCTCAATGAATACGAAATTTTTTTCAATAAAATTGTTATTATTTTTCAAACATAATCAATCCGTAGTGTAAAATCGCCAATTATGACTATTCCTTGACTGTTTAAAAGGAAAAAAAATCTCTCTATAGAAAGGAGATAGGGGGGCATATAATATTTTCCAGCAGCACAATACCACATCGCTCAACTGAATCAACAAATCACTAATCTCCAATTTCTACTAAAGGTCTGATTTACAAGACAAATATTAAAAAAAAATCTTACTTTATAGAAAAGGAAATCAAAATTTATTCAAAAACATGTGATGTGATGCGAATATTTATTAATGATTTGCCGAAAAAGATGAGGAAAGAAGAAAAGCGAGATAAGGTGAAAACTAAAATAAGAAAAAACATTCAATTAGGAGTTAGGGTTGGGTAAGAGCTTTTAAATATAAAGAAAGCGCTTAGAATAACAAAGTGAATTGAAGTAAATTGAGTGTTTAAGAATGGATTAGCCAAACGTCTCTCACAATCACAATACTGATACGCCACTGTAGCTGCTGAAAATAGAATTTTGCCCTAATTAGTATCAATCAAAATCTCTCTTTCTCAATTTGAGGTTGTAGAACTAAGTCACTATGCAAAATCTCTCATATTATTTTGCAAACTCCTCTGGGTTCTTAAACTAATTATCTTTTTATGTAGATGTTGATGGTCTCTGCTTTATGGGGAAAGTTGTAAAACAAAAGATAAAATCCTTCCAAAAGTGTCGATCATCTTCGCTTACTAATGTCATCAATTCTCATTTAGATTTCAAAATGGTCATTTCCAATTTAAACAACTCTCTTCTAGACTAGAGGCGTCAAACGAGTGGGTCGGATAACACGTGGGTGGATCATTAATGATGGTGAGTAAAGAAAATAAGAGTCAAAATACCCAGAGTCTGGTGCTGAATTTTGTGCCCATTACATAATCCATATTTGGCGGGTGGGTTTGTGGGTTACCCTTTTATGGATAAATAGATCATCTACTAATGGGATAATAGGTAACTTCAAAGAAAAATAAAACGGTGGAGAAATCTTTTCTTTCATTTCATTAAAATTACTTAACAAAACATAATACAAAAAATCAAAAAAAGGACATTGTTTAAATGGGAAAACTTATGACCTTTGAAATATGATTAAAAATTATTTCAAATGTACATTCTTAAAAACTCAAAAACCACTTTAGTATTTATGACTAGTTTTTATATAAACATTTATCATCATGACTATAAAAATAAATGAAAAGTCATTTGGCTTTTCATCAATGAAAGCCGGATAAAACACACAAGCCCGCGGGTTGGGTCGACCTGATGATACTTCTAAACGGGTGGATCGGGTAGAGAAAATTTTATAACGATAATAAATTTTTGACCTGCGGCCAACGTTTTATAGATCGGCCCATAAATCAGACAAGTTACGGATCAAACTTGATACCTCTACTCTCGACAAATAAAACCTCTCATTCTCGGTGCATATATTGACGTTTTAAATTTCAAAAGGTTTGTATGACTAATATAAAAGGTTGTATATAAACCCTCTCGGTTCTTTATATATATCCTCCTGCAATCTTACGTGTGTGTACCTCATCCAGTTGTTTGTATTTATATATACCCCTCAAACTTTTTATGTTGTTTCAAAAAAAACTTCACCATCAGAGTGGATGTACACAAAGACATACAAAGCCTATTATATTTATTCAGTGTTCTAAATATCAACAATATATATTGGATATCAGTCGATATATCAAACATAGAGAAAAAACATGATATATCAACTTTAAATTGTTCGGTAGTTTTGGAGAAATTTCGGCCGATATATCGACATAATGAACGATATATCGGGTCCTTGATATCGGTCATAATATCGCGATTTTTCAAAGAAAAAATTATTTTGGGTTGATTATCATCGTATTCGCACATGAGTTTCTTTTCATCCCGAAGAGCTAGTAGTTGTGAGCTCGATATTCTCATCACCATTCTTCTCAAATCGAAAGCAGCTGTCCCATAAAGATTCTACCATAAAGTTAGAAATTATATTAGATTTATTAGAAACTTATTTAGTTATTTTTTATATAAATACAAATTAAAATTTATTAAATTGGTTAAGAGATAAGGCATATATATAGATTGAACTTGGTTTTAGGATCCACATATACACCCTTTGCAAATCTCTTCCAAAAGATCTATATCCATTTCTTCTAAAAAATCGAAGTTCATGTATTTTTTTATAAAGTGATTTTTTAGTAGTGTTTTAAGTTTATATTTTATTGCGACTATCAATTATAAATGCCCGATATTAACGTTTCCATATGTGTTCGCCATTAAATCTTCTCAAGTAAACTTCGAACCTATTGTCAGTCGTTTAATAACTGATCGCTCTACCACTAAGCAATTAAGAAAAAAACTCATTTAAAAGAGCTAACTTTTTTTAGTTCTATTAATGATATTTGTAATATTTGGTGTATGTCAACCTTGTTGAAATTTAGATCAGAATATGAAAACTTATAATCCTACATTTAGAAGATATTCCGTGATATACCAAGATATCCAACGTCCGATATGAAAAGTCGTGTCAACACGATACCGATATTTAGCGTTTACAACAATATATTTATCTAATAATTTTCACTCTTTCACTCAACCTTTTATTTTCATCGCTAAACACTATCGCTTATGTTTACCAAAAAAATCTCTCCTATTATATCTAAATAATGCCCTTTGGCAAATTTTTATATAATCCCCTAACTTCTCGCCCAGGTTGCACTTTAATACCAATGGATTTTGCTACATCATACTAATATTTTACTCTCTCCATTCAAAGATCTTAACTAAAAAGCTCAAAGCTTGGATCTCTCCTCAGTATCAAACATTAAAGGCTTGTTCGACAACTTAAGGAGTCAAACTTAAATAAAAATCTATGCTCGGTGAAATAAACAAACACCGACATGACAGGCTTGAGCTCGGGTCGTTCAAGGCTCGAGTGAGCTTGAGTGGTTAGTATCTTATTGGGTATTTAGTAGTAATAATAAAATGATTATTATATAATTCAGTTCATCTCTACTATTATAATGCCAAAGGAAGGAGATAGTTACTTCCCTTAAAATTGAGTCTTCAATTTATGCCACATAGGATTTGCTTATATGTCAAAATATTATTAAACTGCCATAATAAATTTTTAAGATGGGGGAATTCCTTAGAACTAAATTTTCCATGATAGAAACCATCTCCACCTTATTTGTGGGCATTTATCTCTAAAACTAATCATATCATTTTAAAATTAAGAAATTTTTATTGCTTAATTATTTTGAAAATATCCCTCACACATTCTAATTTCTACAATGGTATCATTTATATTTTATTTTCAAACTACGTGCATGCAAAATTACTAGTTATTATTAATCCATTTATGGTAACTCAAAGCGTTGATCAAAATAAATATCGAGTGACTCAAGTCAAATATAGTTATACTACAATACTGAAGAATTTAGATATTGACAGCTTTATATTTAAGACTTGGCTAGATCCTGAACCAGCTTTGAACTTATTAATTGGTTATAGCAAGTATATTTCTGATGATGCTCGTAAGTGGGAACTCCCCAGATCATGACACGTGGCAGATGACGTGTCCCGAGACACACGGAAACAGGGCAAGACCCACACATTGGAGGCGTCCCCCGGGCTATCGCCCCGCGGCCTGGACCCAACCTCCGAGAATTCCCTGAACATTCCTATGCTCGCCATGTAAATGACCCTTGGCTCGCCGCCGAGCCCTCCTACACGCCGAGCTCCTCGGCTCTTGGCCTCCGAGCTATCACAAAACCGAACTAGCTTGGCCTCCCGCCCTCTTTTAGGCCTCTCGCCGTGTTAGGCCTCTTCGATTCTATCGGGCGATCTAGAACGCGGGTCACAGGCGTCTCCGCCACGGCTCCGTGAATCTCTCCAGACGCAAGATATCCGCCGCCCCACGATCCCGCATTCCACGCCGTTGCATCCCCTATTAACAAGCGTATCTCGTCATTAAAGGGGGATCCCGCCATTCACGTAGAGGTAATGCCAGGGGCGTAACGGCCGGTGAGGATCTCGCGCCAGCTAGCCCATGACAGCTACTATATAAACCCCTCTCAGAAGACTCAGGTAAGGCAATTTTACTCCAATAGGCCGCTGCTCTGCTCAAATACCTCGGCTAACTTGATCGTCGGAGGATCCACGGTGGCACAACCATCCCGGGACTTCTTTGCAGGTAGCTCGGCTTCATTCCAAATCAAGCCCACTAAGATCCACACGTTCCAGGAGGTAACTCTCAAATCCAATCTCAGCTGTTCATCAACGCTCGCGACAGATCGACGAAGGACAACATCTGAAGGAGATCCTGACCTCCATCAGTTGATGCCGTCTGTAGGAACTCGAAGTTTCCACTCATCGAAAGTTGATCTTCCGATCTCAAACTCATAGCGAGTGATCACCGCGATGATCCAAGCACGAGCTGCCGCCCTCCGCACAACAGGGGCGCGGACGGATCCTTTCCTCCCCCTAACGCCGTTCATGCCCTGTCTGCACGGATAGACAGGCTCGCGTCCATCGTGGATGCTCTTGTCCGCATCCAAACAGCGGGACAAGCCCCCAAGTCGCCGTTCCGCCGTCTCGGGATCGCGACCTCCGTAGAGAGGGAGATGACACTGCCCATGTTGGCACCACTGAACAGCGTCTCGCTATCTCCGGCGACCAATTCAATGACCCGCTGGGCGTCTCACAGCTCCACGCCGAGGTCTCGTGAAAGAGCCCTCGCCCCGAGGCCCATCGCGCTCCTGTCCCTCCCGAGGAAGTGTCGGTCAGCTCACCTGCTCCTAAGCATGGCCGGCACCCTCTCCCTCGACGGGGTCGCGCGGATGGCGCTCACCGTGATAACTCACGAATGACCTCGCCAGGGGACCTGAGAAACCTGATAGAACGGAACCGGGGCGAACGGAGCCGCAGCCAGGCGCAGGCCACCAACGGGAGGGGCGATAACTCCGAATACGCCGAATCCTCAGGGTACCATGACCGTCTCGACGCCCTCGAAAAGAAAATCGAGGGTATACATCGGGAGGGTCGTCCTTCAAACGAAGGGGCCAGGTATGCTGCCGACTCGTTTACGAAGCCCTTCACTGAAGAGCTGCTCGCTGTACGCGACTCGTCCAGAAATAAACCTCCAAAAATGGCCCTCTTTGACGGGAAGTCCGACCCGAAAGACCACATGGACGCGTTCACGGCAGGCATGAGCTTCCAGGACAACTCTACGCTGCCCAATACCGAGTGTTCCCCGCCACTCTCATCCGGGTTGGACGAGACCGGTTCCAAGGACTCATGGCACGCTCCATCTCTACCTTTGATGAGCTGGCCGCCCAGTTCCTCGGGCATTTCGTCGGGAACAGACGACAGAAGCAGACCGTCGATTACGTCTTCACTGTAAAGAGCGGGAACAAGAAATCCTTTAAAGGATACGTCACTCGCTTCTACAACGCTCTTCTCGAAATTCCCGAGCACCGGGACGAAACTGTCATCACAGCTCTGAGGTCAAGTCTCAGGCACAAGGAATGGCTCCGCTCCTTTGCATTAGCGCAACCTAGGACCATGGCCGAGATAAAAGCTTGGACCGAACGGGAAATCCAACTCGAGTTCGAAATAAACGCAAACCTACACCGGGGCGACCAGGCCGACAAAAAGAAGAGGGGCAAAGAAGAGAAGAAGGTCGACCAGCCACAACCCAACTCCCCGAAATTCCAGGAGTACACTCCTCTCAACATCTCCCAGACCGAGCTGTTAGAGGAGGCGAAGGGCGAACGATTCTTCAAGCTCCCGCCGGTCACCCATAAAGCGGCTAAACGTATCCGGAGACCGTACTGCGCCTTCCATAGGTTGCAGGGTCATCCAACCGAGAACTGCAAACAACTCCGCGGCTACATCGAGGAGTTGATCTGCTCTGCCCACCTGGCGAAGTACCTACGGGACAAGCGGCAGGCGGAACGAGAACAAAAAGATCCGATCTCTCCCGAGGAATTAACCATCGGCCAAATTATGGTCGTTACCTAGGACCCAGCTCGGGAACTCCGGCCTTACTACGCCGCAAAGTTTAAATCGTTTAAATAGTGTATTCATTTTTGAAATAATGTAATTCTTGTCGGCAGTTAATTAAGTCTGTAGCATGAACGAGAAAAGAAAAGGAAGAACTTTATTCATTAAAGGGTATTATGGGCTCCTCAGCCTTACACAAAAATTATTATTACAATAAGGCCGAGGATGGAGGAAGCATTGTTGATGAAACTCCGACGAAATCTTCATCGGCCGAGCCCTAGCTTCCTCGCCCACCTCTGAAGCATCACCTACCGGACAAAAATTAACAATCAGTCTCTTCTGGAAACACTCCAGAAGAAGGCCCACCGATCGATCCAGCCTGCTCTTCAAGATCAGGCCAAGGTGGTAAAGCAAGTGTAATTTCTCGACTGCCTCATCCCTCAAATACGGAGACAAGGCGTTGTGCAGACCCGGTGACCTCCTCCAGATAGCATAAATAAGCACTTGGAGGAGTGGAGATCGCCGGGGAAGGAGACATCCAAAGTGGGCCTCTACGCGGTCTATCACCGCCTCGTACGTCTGTTCGGACCAATCGAGATTGTAGAGGTACACATCGTCCCGGGAAATCATCTCGCTGATGAGCACACACGGGCGTCCGGCCATTTTCATAAACGCAAGGCTAAAAGAAACCAACACGCTTTTGCTATTTATAGCCCCAACGGAATCCCAAAAGGCCAAAGTTTGCGCGTGCGGCAGCACGATTCACGGGATCTTTTCGAAATTCCCAACCCAAGGCTGCCGCATGGCGACCATGCCCCCAAACGGCCAAACGGAAATTGGAACGACGCGCACTACGGAGAGTCACGCCTTCCCACGCGTCTCTGCCACGTGTTGTTTTCGACGGTCTCTCCCCCCAGATTTTACGGGTCAAGGGAGACGAACCGACACTAAGGAAACCTCATCACGATGCCACCGAGCAGCTTCTCTGCTCGGTCCATCCTTAGCGGGTAACTTCTTACCCATCTATGCTAAGGATCGAAACCCTCGTCAAGAGGCCACCGAGCAGCATCCCTGCTCGGTCCATCCTTAGCAGGCACATCCTGCCCATCTATACTAAGGATCGAAGCCCTCCTCACGAGACCACCGAGCAGCTTCCGAGCTCGGTCCATCCTTAACGGGTAACTTTTTACCCATCTATGCTAAGGATCGAAGTCCTCGTCAAGAGGCCACCGAGCAGCTTATCTGCTCGGTCTATCCATGGCTGGTAGTTTGCTACCCACCGACGCCAAGGATCAAAAGCCCTCACCAAAAAACCATCAAGCGGCTTCCCTGCTCAATCCATCCCTGGCTGGTAGTTTACTACTCACCAACGCCACGGATCGAAGCCCTCATCAAGAGGCCGCCGAGCGGCTTCTCTGCTCGGTCCATCCCTGGCTGGTAGTTTACTATCCACTGACGCCAAGAACCAAAAGCCCTCACACCAAAAGGTCACCAAGCAGCTTCCCTACTCGGTCCATCCTTAGCGGGTAACTTCTTACCCATCTACGCTAAGGATCAAAAGCCCTTACCAAGAGGCCACCGAGCAGCTTTTTTGCTCGGTCTATCCCTGGCTGGTAGTTTACTATCCACCGACGCCAAGGATCAAAAGCTCTCACCAAGAGGCCACCAAGCAGCTTCCCTGCTCGGTTCATCCTTAGCGGGTAACTTCTTACCCATCTACGCTAAGGATCAAAAGCCCTCACCAAGAAGCCACCGAGCAGCTTCCCTGCTCGGTCCATCCCTGGCTGGTAGTTTCCTATCCACCGACGCCAAGGATCAAAAGCCCTCACCAAGAGACCACCGAGCGGCTTCCTTGCTTAGTCTATCCATGGCTGGTAGTTTACTACCCACCGACGCCAAGGATCAAAAGCCCTCACCAAGAGGCCACCGAGCGACTTCCCTGCTCGGTCCATCCCTGGCTGGTAGTTTACTACCCACCGACGCTAAGGATCGAAGCCCTCATCAAGAGGCCACCGAGTAGCTTCTCTGCTCGGTCCATCCCTGGCTGGTAGTTTGCTACCCACCGACGCCAAGGATCAAAAGCCCTCACCAAGAGGCCACCAAGCAGCATCCCTGCTCGATCCATCCATAGCGGGTAACTTCTTACCCATCTACGCTAAGGATCAAAAGCCCTTACCAAGAGGCCACCGTGGAGCTTCTCCGCTCGGTCCATCCCTGGCTGGTAGTTTACTACCCACCGACGCTAAGGATCAAAATCCCTCACCAAGAGACCACCAAGCAGCTTCCCTGCTCGTCCATCCTTAGCGGGTAACTTCTTACCCATCTACGCTAAGGATCAAAAGCCCTTACCAAGAGGCCACCAAGCAGCTTCCCTGCTCGGTCCATCCTTAGCGGGTAACTTCTTACCCATCTACGCTAAGAATCAAAAGCTCTCACCAAGAGGCCACCGAGCAGCTTCTCCACTCGGTCCATCCCTGACTGGTAGTTTACTACCCACCGACGCTAAAGATCAAAAGCCATCACCAAGAAGACACCAAGCAGCTTCCCTGCTCGGTCCATCCTTAGCGGGTAACTTCTTACCCATCTACGCTAAGGATCAAAAGCCTTCACCAAGAGGCCACCGAGGAGCTTCTCTGCTCGATCCACCCTGGTTGGTAGTTTCTTACCCACCGACGCCAAGGATCAAAAGCCCTCACCAAGAGGCCACCAAGCAGTTTCCCTACTCGGTCCATTCCTGGCTGGTAGTTTACTACCCACCGACGCCAAGGATCGAAGCCCTCATCAAGAGGCCGCCGAGCAGCTTCTCTGCTCGGTCCGTCCATCCATGGTTGGTAGTTTACTACCCACCAATGCTAAGGATCAAAAGCCATCACCAAGAGGCCACCGAGCGGCTTCCCTGCTCGGTTAATCCTTAGCGGGTAACTACCTACCCATCTACACTAAGGATCTGAGACACTCGCTCAAGTACCGCCGAACAGCTTTATTTCTCGGCCGACGCCGACCAATTCAAACTTGGCTATTGTCTAGCTTACTCTAAGAGAAGTGGTCGCCGGTCCAACTCAAAGGAATAGGCGAATCTATACTTTTCTACTTGAAGGAGCCAACCGACGTATCTTAAGAAAACGATCGCCACCTCGACTCCAGGGGCGGGAGGGGACCGACCTTCCTGCACTTAGCGATTAACTGGCTTACACTCGACGGGCGGTCGGCATCCAAGAGACTGGTTATCGACCTTCGGCTTGACTCTTGGGACGAGGAAAACACTAACAAGCTCACGTCAACGAGCACAAGAAAACATTGCCGCGAAGAAAAATTAAAAACAGTTTTATTCACAATCTGAAAGTCTTTACAAGTCTTTACAAGGTACTATGGGCTCCCCAGCTTTACAAAATTGCCTAAAATCTTACAAAATTCAAAAAAGAAAAAAGAAGAAGGCAGGAAGGCTCAGGCATGGGACTGGGGAGGATCTCGACCTGCTCAGCACCGACGTCGGGAGCCGGGGTGACGGCTTTAAGGTCGGCGCTCCCACCAGGGGCTTCGGCGCTGGGAGCCGGGGTTACTGCTTTTGGGTCGGCACTCCCACCGGGAGCCTTATCTCCAGCACTCCCACTAGCGGCCTCTCCTCCGGCGGCATCCCCTGCGACTCATCCTCGGAGAGGGGGTACTCGAGCCAAAGCTCGCCATCGGCAAATCCCGGCATCAACGCCTTGGCAGCGTCAAGGGCCTGGTGCCAAACGATGTCCGAGGTGTCGGCAAGATCGGCGTAGAACTATTCCTGTAGGGTTCCTAAGCACACTAATGAGGTCTCACAACAGATCAAACATGGCCAATTCAAATTTTTCCAAGTGCCTACAAACCCTAATACGGATCGTTAACTAGATAATTAGGCGATGCAAGCAAATAAACGAATTTATAGCTAAAGGAAAGTGACTACAACCTTTGTAGATCCGGTCCTCCACTTCCTAGGCTCCGCGATGACGTCCCTCCGCTGTCCATATCGGATCCCGGACTCTAGCATCGGCTTCATCGGAGAAATGGGCGGCTAGGTCATCGACTTCGATGCCGAAGATGATCTACGTCGAGGCAACTCAAGATCAAGCTCCAACCACACCAAGTCATGAAACTTATGAAGAAAACACCCTATACTACTTGGCAAGTGGTAGAGGATGAAGAAATAGGAAGTGGGTTCACTTTAGAATTGGATTTCTCACTCTTTTTCTCAAGTTGCCATTGATGGTTGCAAGGTTTCTTCATTGTTGAAGATGAAGAAGATGAAGAAAGAATATGATATAAGTATTATTCAAAAATAGAAAATAAAATGAATACTTATCATATACCAACCATGGTTAAGTGTAGAGACTAAACTAGGGTTAGGTTAAGGGAAGCAAACAAAATGGTCAAGCTTTCAACACTTCATGAAGCTTCATGAAAGAAACAACGAAAGCCACCATTTCTATTTATCTTTTCCAAAATAAATAAACAAAATAAATAAATGAATAAGCAAACAAAACCCTAACCATTCATATAACCATGGTTTAATCATACACACAAACTCAAGTTAGCATGTATCATCAAACATGATACAAACAAGTGCACAAAAGTATATCACATATACAACTTGTGTACTTCAAGTGAGAAAATCCATTTAAAGTGAACAAATACTAGTTAATGCAAATTATTATATCAAATATATAATTATGCATTAAATCATTAAATCAATACTTGATTTAACGATCCGGTCATATCGCATATAACCGACTAGTATCCAATGTATCGACTTATCGAATCAATCCTCGATTCGATAACTAGGTTATATCGCATACAACCATTCGATACATTCATCGCGAGAATAGAATACGGTATCACATACACGCATTATTCTCGGTCCCGCACATATCTCATATGCGCTCCTATTTCGTTTCGCTTGAGCCAGGAAACCTCTGTGTAGGACTCTAAAGACTCGTCAATACGCCGGCAGCAGATGATGATCATATCAAGCACCCACAAGCCGCAAGCGGTCTGCTAAACGTAACGGCCACCCGGGTATTGAGCGATCAGAAGATCGACGAGCAAGCCCGCTCACACTCCTGTGAATCCAACTAGTAACACTTACCGTACAGTCCGGTCTGTTCGTCTGATATGTCGCATATCTCGCCTAAGGGTGGTAAACGTCAGACCCCAATAGCTTGATAAGTCATGCCGACGTGAGGTCCATAACAAACGTGAAACTACTGATAACTCTTACCAGTATATCACTGGAACCCTGGCCAGGGATTTCCTGTTATGGCCAGTCGAGCATAGCGCAACATCAACCCCCAATACCGGGAGAGACGAATCCCCTCCTATCGCTCATTGCCTCCATGTGAATCAGGACTGTACCCAAAAACCATCTGTTTGCACGACTCAGTAGAGCCGTGGTATGGTGGAAATCAAAGCACAGTGGGAGACACACAAGACTCTATGACGATCTCGGATCAACAGACTAAGCTGTACCAGTGTCACCAGAGAACTGCCATCTGACGTGAGGTATAATACCATCTGGGAGTTCTCGGCGAATCCGTTCAGTGTACCCAGTCTCCACTGAGCACCCGCATACCATCTTTGATGTCAAACACCAATGGATATGGGATCATCCATCGCCCATCACATGGGTCGAGAAGATATACGCTAGTCTACTCTGGAATATCGATACCCCGTCTCGATATTCTCACGACTAGGAACATTAAGGATGTACTCATGGACTACCCAGGCCCCACTAGTATGATCTGCATCATAGTCCTGGAAGTCCAGTACACATCCTAAGGGATTTATCAACATGTAATCAGAGAGACAGGAAGTATACATGTTAAGATAAAGAGCAACCAGATAGCGTACTATCATATCGAGCAAGAAAGTCCTACCTATATATGTCCCAGCATCCACTACAATATACATCCAATGTACAGTAATGGCCTCTAGGGCATACATATAACTAACAATCTCCCACTTGCATTAGGGCCATCTGTAGCAGTAGTTGTAGTATCTAATACTCAACCATCCCCTAAAAGTCTCTCTTTGGGAAAAGGCCTTCGTGAGCGGATCCGCTGTGTTGTCCTCTGAGTCTACTCTCCTGACCTCGATCAACCTGGAGATCAACTATCTCTATGATCAGGTGATGCTGCCTCAGATTATGTCTGGGTCACTGATGGAACCGGGGTTCCTGGGCCAAAGCTACACTTCCATTGTCATACAATGATAGGAACCTAGTTTATCTCATGAACCAATATACACCCAAACTGCCTCTTTGGTAGTATCTTTAATAGCGATGTTACCGGCCTTTATCGTCTAGTTTGTCACGGTATCTAGCTTGGAACTCTTCCAACATACCGTCCCTTTACTGAGGGTAAAGACAATGCATGTGACTGATATTCAGTCGTCTTTATCACCCTGGAACGTTTCCAGTGATTCTACCCAGAATCAACTGATACTATCTCACTATACCTAGTGAGAACCCTAACATCCCTTTAGATCTATCTCATAGACCCAAATCCCAGGATTTAGGAGGTATCACTTTGATCCTATCGGAGAATCCTTGTGATAAGAGGAGATCGACCGATCGTAGTATAGGAAACTCTTTTCCTATCAAGAGTATGTTGTCCACGTACAAATACGAGGATGACCACCTTACTCTCTACTACCTTTTTGTATATACAAGGTTCGTCTACCATTTTGATGAAGTCAAACATTTTGACTATCACATTAAAACAGACGTTCCAACTCCGCGATGCCTGCTTTATTATGTAAAGCAACTTGCACACGTTTCCGCTGCTTCCACTGTTTACGAAGCCCTCTGGCTGTGTTCTTATAGACGTTCTCTTCTAAATCATTATTTAGAAAAGTAGTCATGGCACCCAACCACCAGATATCGTAGTCATGATATGTAGCAATGGCAAGTAGGATCTGGATGGACTTAAGCATAGTCCCTAGAAAAGGTTTCATCATTATCCACACCTGGTTGATGACTAAAACCTTTAACAAGTCTAGCTTTGAAAGTCTCAACTTTTCCATCTACACCAAGTAATCTTCTCAAGATATACTTGCTCCTGATGGGGATTTAACCCTTCAGATATAGCAGCCAAAGTCCATACTTTGCTGGTGTACATGGATTCCATCTCAGATCACTAAGCATCCAGCCATTCTTACGGAGTCCCTACTCTTGATGACCTGCTCGAATCTAGTTGGGTCATCATCTCATGATGCAATCATCGCTCCCACTGTTATCGAGAAACCGAAGCATCTCTCAGGCGGATGAGAAACCCTACCAGATCGGCGGAGAGGCTGAGGTTCGTCGGAAACTATTGAATCCTTAGGTTCTGTCAAATCATCAGTTGCAGTTTTGTATAGCAGGAACCTTTCCAGTTCTACAGAACTGATCTTGCCTCGATCTTGTCCGGATTTTGCTTTAGACATAGGCCGGACAATCCCAAATCTTAACTTGCTTAAGAGATGGGCTCTTCCCGTACCATATCTTATATGGAGTGGTAGGCACTGATTTGATTCGAACCTAATTCAATAGGTATGCAGCTTCTCAAGTGCACAACCCCAAAAGGAAATAGGTAACTCAGTAATACTCATCATAGAGCACACCATATCTAATATTGTGCGATTGCTCCACCCCGATACACCGTTGTGCTGTGGTGCATTCAGAGCAGTAATACTGAGAGAGAATCTCATTTTCTTTTAGAATAGTCCAGGAATGTTATGCACAAGTATTCTCCTTCCTGGTCTTATCATAGGACATAATACTTATACCCGTATTGATTCCCTACTTCTAGCTTATATTCTGTGAATATCTCAAAAGGTTTAGACTCATGTTTCAACAGGAACATATGACTGAATCTTGAGAGATCATCAGAGAACGTAATGAAGTATAAAGAACCGGTCCTGGCATGTGTAGATAGGGGAGTTTACATACATCATCATATATCAGTCCCAAGAATTTACTAACTCTTTCTCTGTTTCTAATAAACAGAGCTATGGTCATCTAATCTTTGTGACATGACTGGCAAGTTTCACAAGATGTAAATTCAAACTGATTTAAATATGCATCTAGAATGTAACTTCAGCCAGTCGGGTCGCATTGATATGACCTAGTCTACAATGCCTCAAGAAGGATTCGTTCATTTCTGAACTCTTCCTCTTGTGTGTGTTCTGTATACTAGGAACTGTAGTTTGATCCAGAACGTCAATGCTTTTAGATAACGTGCCTGAACCGATCAACTTTTGATATAGGAAATGTTCAAAACATTATCCAACAATACAGAATTTTATCATTTCTTTACTAATAAAGAGACTGATATGATTTTGTATATCAGGTTCTGTATCTAATAGCATTTGTTCAGAATCAATATACTGGTCATACAGGGTGACAGTGACCAACAAACTTGGCTGCAACACTTGCCCCGTTTTCTGTCTCATAAAACTTATCACCCGTTCTCAGTTTTCTACCTTTTTGTAGCCCTATGTAACAGATTACATATCTGGGATCCTGATCTGGTATCATATACCCAGGATGCAGAGGATACTGAGAAACAGTTCTTTGTAATGAACACACCCGAAGGAGATGCATCATATGCACTTTCTTCGTTTGGGCGGCATAGGAATTCTGGTATTCCCCTATTTCCTGCTCTGTTTTATAACAATTATAAGTTGGAGCGGGACCAACGTTCCCCAGCTCAGTATAACAAGCGGGTTCGGTCAATACATCCATATTATTATCTTGATTAAGACGTGATATGGTCGCTACCTGAAGAGAGAGAAGAAAACACTCTGCATGCGCTCTTGCAAGATTAGATTGGTTATATATCTTATCTAATCAGGATGGCTCCCACTGTTTTTATCAAATCTTCCTTCAAACCCTAAAAGGAAAGACTAGCCGGGATTAATTACACTCTACAAATTCGCTAATCTTTCAGCCAGGCCAGTGTCGGTACTTTGAGGGAGGTTTCTCGTGCTTTCGCACAGACCTAATTATAGTAAACCTCGTTTTCCCAGAGGCGTAACCCCGTTGACACCTTTCTAGACACCTACTTGATCGGCTAATTGTAAAGTGCAAAATTCTCCCAGGAATAACAATTACTCGCAGTGGGTATCGGGATCCAACTATCATATAGAAGGTATGCAATCTCATTGCAAATTTCAACACTTGAAACTCCCGATAATGGTTTTTACCCCTAGCACCTATGACCTTGGCTAAGGTCAACAAATCATAGGTACTAGTCAAGTTCTACCCGTCATTTCGTGATTAATTAGACCCACCCACATGACCCTTGGCTAAGGTCAACAAAGCCACATGACTGTCCTAACTAATCGCATCATATGCTGTATAGGAAGGCATCACTTAGCTACCGCACACTACGCCTCGGCTATGGTCGACAAACGTAGTACGAATACTAAGTACTCTACTTCCTAAAATGACGGAGGGTTGCGAATGGTTTTTAAGAAAACCTTTAACGCTTTGAACTTGATCTCGTTGCGGAATCAAATGGTTTTTTAAATGGAATGTTTTTTAGGCTTTTCTAGTTTTGCTAAAGGGGTCACTCCCGGCGAAGGGATCGTCGGCCCTTTCCTCGTCGAATGAGGTGCGGGATATATCATATATATCACTGTGCAAAGCACAAACTATAGAAGCAATCAATAGACAAACCGAGTGTGTAGCATCTGCCAGTTATTGCTAAAGGAGTCACTCCCGGTGAAGGGATCTCGGTCCTTTCCTCATCGAATAAGGTGCAGGATGTTCTATAATGAACACCGCGATGCAAAGCAAGAACTGTAGCTACCTGTTTTTATTTTGAAATTCGATTCCACAACATCAATTAGGTTTATTTTCTTCCATTAATCTCATTAATGAATATCCCATCATTTAAGTCCACCTAACCATCACAGATAAATATAACGTACGCTTATGCCATCCGCCTTCGTCTCGATGTCCCGTCTGCACCGTTAGGTTAGGTAACTAACGGCAGAGCGGGGCAGGGCTGGCGCGGGTGTAAAACATAAGCAACGTCTATATAATATATCATATATACTATATATCATATCTATCTGAACAAATCACATGATCACATCACAGATAACGCAGCAGAAAATATCATATGAAATATTGGATATACTAGGACGTCCGTGTTTTCAATACGAGCCAATATAAAACACGGATTCCACGGTCGTGATGAATAGCCAATCCCACACCCCTAGACCCCTACGAGAGCGGCAAGCAACCCTACCAATTCTAGGGTTAGGAGACCCGGACTCGACTCCTCGAGTTGGTCTCCCACTGGACCCCAGAACCCGGTTACTTGTGCTCCCCTCCTTGGGTCTATCCTAATGCGGAAAAGTAAATAATATACAAATGGTGACAACATCCGCAACCTGGAAGTGCCCTAATAAAAGAATATTACATACAAGTTTTTACATGAATGAAAATGAAAAAACACTAATCTCACATAAAAAACCCCGGCTATTCAACCACGACGATCCAATATAACATATCCAGCAACACATAACATCACATGTCATCAACGTAAGTAAATATGCACATCCCAATTGCCGTTGACATATAGCAACGAAACCGGCGATATCACATATTACACTTACGGTCACAGAAAAAAAGTGTAAAACTACAACAGTTGGAATCCGCAACCTCTTTAGACATCGCATGCCTAAACAAATGAAATACTTAGACATCGCATGCCTAACAATTATAAACCCTGCATTTTAGTCTCATTATCGAAAACACTTTTCAATATCAAGTCGGGCAATTCAACAAGATTCCCGACATCCTGATCAAATGCTCGTCGCAAACTTTAGTAGGCGGCCGCACCCCCGACGCCGTCGACGAAGTGCACCAAGGCGGAACACCGCTGCCGCGAGCACCCGAACGGATGTTTTTGGCGACGGGGTTCTCCTACAGTCACTTGGTCGGGGCTATGGAGTGAGGCCGTCTATTAAGTTTACCCGGCGAGTATCCGCGTACGCTACGTGATTGCGACGGACTTTTGATCACATCAAAATTCCGTGGCAACCGATCAAGTGAGACTAAACCGCTAGATTTATAACATTCATTCAGTTATCTCATAACTGCTTGTGAATTCCAATTATTGTATCACATTCCGGATAAATAGAAAATGTTAAACTTTCCGATCGAACAATCGAACACCCAAGTTTTCCCGAAACAGCTCAACACATGAAATAAGTCTAAAAACATTCAGTTCATGCCTCCGTACCAACGGTCCAGCCGTAGAAGGGTCAAGCCAACGCCTCACATGTGGCACGCCGTACTGCCCCAAACCCGAAGGTTCAAAGGGCAGTTCAAGACGGTCACATAATCGAGTTAAGGTTTGTTGTCTTCTAGAGGGACCATCGCGTTACTTGCACTACTTAGAACGTCGTTAAACTACGGAAAAGTACAACAATTGGAAATTTCCCGGCAGGGGAAAAAGTGGGTATTTATATCCGGTCAAACTTTTTTAACATATTCTAAAATTACCCGGAAAAGCACACAGACAAAATTAGACAATCCGAACGAAACACCGAGTTCCCAATACAACCCAAAAAACTCAACTCTTGAGTTCAGATTAAAAATTCCCAGGAAAACCAGCACTACAAAGTAGGAGTTACTGTGTAAAATTCATTGAACAACGAGACCGTACGGCCGCGGAACCGCCGCACGAGCTATGCTCGTGCCGCGGAACCGCGGCGGTTTGATGGAGTTAGACGATCGAATTTCACAGTAACTCTTACGATCGCCTGCTGATTTTTCTGCATATTTTTAATCTGGAAAAAACCCAGTTTTTGAAAAAGTCCAGAGAGCATTTTGGAGTTAGGGTTTCGGTTCGATCGGACTTCTAACTCCGTCTACGCATCGCCTAAGGCTCTAGCTAGGCTCTGATACCACTGTAGGGTTCCTAGACACACTAATGAGGTCTCACAACAGATCAAACATGGCCAATTCAAATTTTTCCAAGTGCCTACAAACCCTAATACGGATCGTTAACTAGATAATTAGGCGATGCAAGCAAATAAACGAATTTATAGCTAAAGGAAAGTGACTACAACCTTTGTAGATCCGGTCCTCCACTTCCTAGGCTCCGTGATGACGTCCCTCCGCTGTCCATATCGGATCCCGGACTCTAGCATCGGCTTCATCGGAGAAATGGGCGGGCTAGGTCATCGACTTCGATGCCGAAGATGATCTACGTCGAGGCAACTCAAGATCAAGCTCCAACCACACCAAGTCATGAAACTTATGAAGAAAACACCCTATACTACTTGGCAAGTGGTAGAGGATGAAGAAATAGGAAGTGGGTTCACTTTAGAATTGGATTTCTCACTCTTTTTCTCAAGTTGCCATTGATGGTTGCAAGGTTTCTTCATTGTTGAAGATGAAGAAGATGAAGCAAGAATATGATATAAGTATTATTCAAAAATAGAAAATAAAATGAATACTTATCATATACCAACCATGGTTAAGTGTAGAGACTAAACTAGGGTTAGGTTAAGGGAAGCAAACAAAATGGTCAAGCTTTCAACACTTCATGAAGCTTCATGAAAGAAACAACGAAAGCCACCATTTCTATTTATCTTTTCCAAAATAAATAAACAAAATAAATAAATGAATAAGCAAACAAAACCCTAACCATTCATATAACCATGGTTTAATCATACACACAAACTCAAGTTAGCATGTATCATCAAACATGATACAAACAAGTGCACAAAAGTATATCACATATACAACTTATGTACTTCAAGTGAGAAAATCCATTTAAAGTGAACAAATACTAGTTAATGCAAATTATTATATCAAATATATAATTATGCATTAAATCATTAAATCAATACTTGATTTAACGATCCGGTCATATCGCATATAACCGACTAGTATCTAATGTATCGACTTATCGAATCAATCCTCGATTCGATAACTAGGTTATATCGCATACAACCATTCGATACATTCATCGCGAGAATAGAATACGGTATCACATACACGCATTATTCTCGGTCCCGCACATATCTCATATGCGCTCCTATTTCGTTTCGCTTGAGCCAGGAAACCTCTGTGTAGGACTCTAAAGACTCGTCAATACGCCGGCAGCAGATGATGATCATATCAAGCACCCACAAGCCGCAAGCGGTCTGCTAAACGTAACGGCCACCCGGGTATTGAGCGATCAGAAGATCGACGAGCAAGCCCGCTCACACTCCTGTGAATCCAACTAGTAACACTTACCGTACAGTCCGGTCTGTTCGTCTGATATGTCTCATATCTCGCCTAAGGGTGGTAAACGTCAGACCCCAATAGCTTGATAAGTCATGCCGACGTGAGGTCCATAACAATCGTGAAACTACTGATAACTCTTACCAGTATATCACTGGAACCCTGGCCAGGGATTTCCTGTTATGGCCAGTCGAGCATAGCGCAACATCAACCCCTAATACCGGGAGAGACGAATCCCCTCCTATCGCTCATTGCCTCCATGTGAATCGGGACTGTACCCAAAAACCACCTGTTTGCACGACTCAGTAGAGCCGTGGTATGGTGGAAATCAAAGCACAGTGGGAGACACACAAAACTCTATGACGATCTCGGGTCAACAGACTAAACTGTACCAGTGTCACCAGAGAACTGCCATCTGACGTGAGGTATAATACCATCTGGGAGTTCTCGGCGAGTCCGTTCGGTGTACCCAGTCTCCACTGAGCACCCGCATACCATCTCTGATGTCAAACACCAATGGATATGGGATCATCCATCGCCCATCACATGGGTCGAGAAGATATACGCTAGTCTACTCTGGAATATCGATGCCCCGTCTCGATATTCTCACGACTAGGAACATTGAAGGATGTACTCATGGACTACCCAGGCCCCACTAGTATGATCTGCATCATAGTCCTGGAAGTCCAGTACACATCCTAAGGGATTTATCAACATGTAATCAGAGAGACAGAAAGTATACATGTTAAGATAAAGAGCAACCAGATAGCGGACTATCATATCGAGCAAGAAAGTCCTACCTATATATGTCCCAGCATCCACTACAATATACATCCAATGTACAGTAATGGCCTCTAGGGCATACATATAACTAACAATTCCAACGTCTTGTACCTTTCCACCGACCTCATAGCCCGAAGGTCGGCGGTCTTCACCGCATCCTTCGCAGCCTTGGTTTCCCTCTTGCAGGCGTTAAGCGACTTCTTCATCGTGGAGTTTAGCATCTTAGCCTCCAACTTAGCCTGGATGGCCTTATTGGATTCCTTCAGAAGGCGAATGGACTCCTTGCATTTGGAGTTCACCACCTCCTCGGCGGCCACCCGGGTTTCGAGGGCGGCGATCCTCTCCTTCGCCTGCCGCAGATCGTCCTCCCACGAGGAAGACTCGCCCGCCTTCTGCATCACCGGGGCAATCTCCTCGTGCTCCATATTGGCGATGAGGACACGGTGCTGGAGGGCATAAGGAAGATAAAAGAAGGGGTCAAAAAGCATCTGATCCAAGGAAAAAAGCTTGATGAAAACCTCAACGGAAAGCAGATACTGACCTATACAGCCTCCTGAGCAATGGCGGCAACTTGGGCCTTGAGGGTCCCCTCGGAAATTTTGCCCCGGGCCGATCGCTCCATCTCCGAAAGCAAGCTATCGGCGGCAGAAAGCCCCGAGGGGACCTCGAAGCAAACGTCCCCCTCCTGCAAGAAGATCGAGCAGGACGAAGATCGAGATACCGTCCTCTTGTACCTCTTGAGGAGGACCTCGGGGGGGCGGCCTCATCCTCCACCTCCCTCGCCCGGGGCTCCGGTTCCTGGGCATGCTTGTGGCTCTCCCCGCGGCTGGTTTCCGAAGGCTGGGGCGTGGTGGAAGGCCTAGCCGGTGCGGCTGTCTTCGAGGTCGGGACGGGAAGAGCTAGCACCCCGGTCTTCCTTCCCTTCTTAACGGCTATGACAGCCAGGAATTTAGATTGGTCCATTTGCTCTGCAAAGAGAAAAATACACAAAGGAGTTAGTGACACGAGAAAGAGCAAAAGAAAAATATGTAAGTCTAGATAGGTCGGCTAAACTCCTAACTTACCTACGAATCGAGCGGGGCTGAGCCCGGTCCAACTGAGGGCCTGCTCGGAAAGCAAAACATCGGCTGGTTGGATCGACTCCCATATCGACACCGCCCTCGCCTCGGGAGAGGACGACCGCTTCACCCGCGGGCAATCGGCCATGTGCCACTGTACAGACACAGGCCAATTCTCATCCTCAGGTGGCCCGACGAATACGAACTTCTCCTTCCGTTCATGGATGGAAGAAGAAACTACTACGACCCCCGACCCGGACGTCCCTCCCCTGTGTTTTCTAAAGGAAACGTACACCCAGCTCGGCTCGTCCTTATGGGTGTCGGGATGATTTTTATAACAAAGAGAGGAGAGGAGAAGGGTCAAGCTGAAAAGGATTTCATCAAGTCTCAACCGAACCAGAAACCCGAGAAGAATTCTCCATAAGTTTGGCACTAGCTGGCCCGAGGCTAGTTGAAAGCAATGTAGCGCCCCGCATATCTCAGGGGGGAAAGGCCAGACTCATTCCAGCCCAGAACGTATTCAGGTAACAGGCGATCTTCTTGCCCTGTGCCTGATCCGCCCTATCGTCCTCCCTAGCCAAACAAAGCGAATAGTTAGGGGGAATGTGGAAACAAGCCCGGATCGTGGTGAGCTCGTCCACATTTCTTAGGAGGGAGGGCGCATCGCGAGCATTCCCGATGTGCGCTTTGGGGACCCTTCCCGTCGCCTGACCACGAGCGGCGTGGGTAACCCTAACTCTACGAGGGGAACCAACTCGGATCGGGTAAAGGAGGAAGCAGAAGAAGACTCCCTAGACTCTACCCTAAATATCTCAACCGATCCCTCAAAGGAAGACATCTAACCTGATTCAAAGAAGGAGTCCTCCGAGAAAAGAGCGCCGAGCTATCTCTCGCAGCGATAAGGAAATGATGGCGAAAGTGTGGACCCTGGGGGATCCCACCTCTATTTATAGTACTCTAACAACACATCCAACGGCTCAGATCGTTTCCTGCCAAAATAAAGCTTCGTGTCCGCCAGCCGTTGACCCTCCACGTGTCGCACGATCATTAGAAACGTCCCTTCGAGCGTAGGAGACAGCGACAACCCGTCACGTCTGCCAACCAGCGTCGGACACATGGCATGCGCCTCAACGAACGTACGATCGAATCGACACTCTCTTTAATGCATGATCTCCTCTCTGATCCGCTGACGTCATCAAAAGATACGCCTAACCGTCTCGGAAATCCGCACTGATGAGGTCCTTAACTATGAGCTGAGCCCGGGAGGCCGATCAGACCACTCTCGACCCGACCCATAAATAGATCGGGACGAGAGTGGGGGGCTAATAATGATGCTCGTAAGTGGGAACTCCACAGATCATGACATGTGGCAGATGATGTGTCCCGAGGCACACGGAAACAGGACAAGAACCACACATTGGAGGCGTCTCCCGGCTATCACCCCACGGCCTGGACCTGACCTCCGAGGATTCCCTGAACATTCCTATGCTCGCCATGTAAATGACCCTTGGCTCGCCTCCGAGCCCTCCTACACGCCGAGCTCCTCGGCCCTTTCGCCTCCGAGCTATCACAGAACCGAACTAGCTCGGCCTCCCACCATCTTTTAGGCTTCTCGCCGAGCTAGGCCTCTTCGGTTCTATCGGACAACCTAGAACGCTGGTCGCATGCACCTCCGCCACGGCTCCGCGAATCTCGCCAGACGCGAGATATCCGCCGCTCCACGATCCCGCATTCCACGCCGTCGCATCCCTCCATTAACGAGCGTATCTCATCATTAATGGGGGATCCCGCCATTCACGCAGACGTAATGCCAGGGGCGTAACAGCCGGCGAGGATATCGCGCCAGCTAGCCCTTGGTAGCCGCTATATAAACTCCTCTCTCAGACTACTCAGTTAAGGCAATTTTACTCCAATAGGCCGCTACTCTGCTCAAATACCTCGGCTAACTTGATCGTGGGAGGGTCCACGGTGGCACAACCATCCCGGGACTTCTCTGCAGGTAGGTCGGCTTCACTCCAAATCAAGCCCACTGAGATCCACACGCTCCAGGAGGCAACCCTCAAACCCAATCTCAGCTGTTCATCAACGCTCGCGACAGATCGACGGAGGACAACATCTAAAGAAGATCCTGACCTCTATCAATTTCTAATTTCTAGCTGCTCAATTTGTCAAATATTTGTTGCTGGTTTTCTAATTTTCAAAAATGTTCGGAAATGCCCAAAGGCTCGGTGAGAGCTCGCTCGTGCTCGCTCAACGAAATTAAAAAAAACTGAGCTTGAACAAGTTTTTCAGCGAGGTTAAAAACGAGGCCGATCCGGATCCATCTCGGATGGGTCGGATCTGATTTTAGGGGCCAGCAAGACCAAGCACCCCATTACGCGCGAGGTTGGCGATTTTTCGCCGAAGATCGGCGATACCTCATGGATCGGCCGATCAAAGCCGATTCTTGCAATCCAAGGAACCAAAGGCACTTTTATAATGTAGAAAAAGTATTGAAACTAACATACCAGTTAAAATGGGGGTTTTAAGCATAGGGCGACGGCGGCGATTCTCTAGCGATCAGGGACGGCGGCAGGTCTCGATCAGGGACGGCGGCTGTGCAGCAAAGGAAGAGAAAGAGGAGAAAAGGACTCTTGGTGTTGGGAAAACTAGAATTCGTTTTCAAGTCGAAGTAAAACAAAAACGATTTTCCTACTCCAATTTGTAAAACCTTTAAACTTACAAATTGAGGATAAGAAAACTATTGTCCAAAATGAAAAAGCATCTCAGCTTTAATTTGTAAAGTCTTATCTGAAATTTAAAAACTTTGGCGGGAATGTATGATGTTTTGGAGTTTACTAAACTTTAAGATATTGTTGTATTCTCGGCTCATTTAAAAAGCTTAAATCTGTTAACTTGTGTTAAGGATATCCTGAAATATTAACACATGAATTTAGAACATTCCAAGCTCTTACCTAGAATCAGATAAGTTTTAAATAAAACTCACCTATGCACGAACCCACCCATGTTTCTTTTCCTTCTTGTAGTTTTTGCTTTGATTTTTCTTCTTTCTTTTACCCCACTCTAATTTTCCTTCATGGGCCTTTCTTCTAGAAATAAGAGTTATTCTTTATGGAATTTAGTTGAATCTCCCAACATATGGTGCAATAAGGAAGGCAGATTTTATGGCACTAGTGCAGTTTGAAAGCTACATGTGTATTGCAGTTTGAAAGCTACATGTGTATTGCAGAGAGTGCAGAGAATAATGAAAGTTGGTATTTTGAATAAAACTTATTCTTGTTTTCTTGAGTGAAATGATGGTGAATTTTCCTATCAAGCTTAAGGTACAATCAACAATAATTTTGAAATGAAGATGACACTTCAAGTAAAGCTTGGAAATGTCTAGTCCTTAAAGTAAAGCTTGGAAATGTCTAGTCACAAAGAAAATATGAGGTTTAAGCTGTGATCTTGCTTAAAGAAATACTGAAAACCAAGAAAAATAAGTGAGAGAGAATAAGGAGTAATTAAAGTTGATGGAGGTGAAAATTAGGGAGGTCGAGAGTAGATTGAATGCTAGGCGTGAAAATGCAAGAAAAAGAGCATCTACATGGTAATTGTATATTCGTTCCAATTAATCTATGTAATGATTTTAGATGTGTGTGAGAAACACAAGGGGCTTTTGTCCAAGGTTGATCTTAGGAAAATGAAATGGATTATGGTGCAGGGTAAAGACAAGATATATGAAGGATTTATGCAACTAACATGCCTATGACCTTTTCCATAAAGTGGGCTTTCGTAGTTTTGTGAAACAACTTTTACTCTAGAATTTTTTTTTATTTTTGCTACCGCCGGTAAGCATTTAATTATTTTTGCAACCTCCGGTAAGCATTTAGAGGGGAGGAGGTGAACTCCAAGTCCATGGAAAATTGCTCCACTTGCTCCACCTATTAGGTTGAAAATAGCACATTGCAACTGCAAGTGAGGAATTCGAAATCCAAGACTTCCCACCCAATTTGGGAACAATATCTCAAGTTGCAGCAAAGAACAATTAATGATATCCTTGAAGAATCTAAAACTAATGGATCGTCTAACATAAAAAAATATGAATAAATCAAACTATGAAAGGTGAATATGATGAGTAACAAGGTTAAAATGCGTGCCAAATAAAACACCTTAATTAACAACCCCTCTAACTATTAACAAATTACAATATCCGTAGAGCTACTTAGAAAGAAAGAAAGAAGATGGAAATTACGTATCGGTCCCGTCTCTCGGCAATAATTAATTGAAAAGATTTGAGTCCCTGATTGCCAGCTACAAATCTTCTTGCGGTAGGGGGAAAAAAGAAAGTAAAATGCGTTCTATTTTATCACTCATTAAATTTTCATATAAACATAACATCAATAATATCCATAATCAGAATCATCGCTGCGTTGGGAAGAACTCAAATTTCCAACCAATTTCTTGTTGATGCCCGTGCGATGAATACATAGGTCTAGGGATTGCACCACTTCTGACATGGGAGGCCTAAATTCAGGTTCAGGCTGCACAAAGGTAAATGTGAATATATGCGGATATTAATACAATACATGATAGAAATGTAGAAAAGTGCTAATACTCATGTTTAGGTCCAGCGAAAACTTGTATTACCTGAACGCAGAGCGCAATAACATCAGCAAATCGAGATAATGCCTTGGGAGGGTAGAGTCCACGAAGGGCAGGATCCACCATCCGGTTCAATGCATCGATGTCATGGAGTCGCGGCATGGCCCACAGAGCCAAATATTGCTCTGCCCTTTGCTTCGAACTGTAACAAAGCAACTCACATACTTAGTCCAAACGGAAAGGCAAAGGGTTACAACTTAAATAACTAGTAATTTGCATGTGATGCATGTGTCTATCTTAAGCAGTTTCTGCTACTCATGTTTTAGATTATTAGAATTTTCGGGTTTGAATAAAAATGTATAATGTATTTTTTGGGGGGAGGGGGGGGGGGGATATTTAATGTGTTTATAAACGGTATGAAAGAAAGTAAATTACCTAGTAAAAATATAATCTATATACACTCAAATAAGTTGCAACATTTTAGAGCATTAAAAATATAAACAGTATAAACATGAAGCAATCATATATCTGAACTTATAAAAGAAAATTCTCATTTTCGAAATTGATTGTTCAAAAGTTTTGATATGTACCATTTGAAAAGTGGAAGAAAGTTTACAATTTTTAAAATGTGGCTTTGAAACAAAATGCTATTTTAAAAGTTGGAGGAATTTAATCATTTTCAAAGTTATTTGCGAAACAAAAAAGCGGAGGACTTATAGTATTGTTGTAGTTGTATAGCCTTAAATTTAAGGGGTTATTGGATCAATGAATATGATGTAGGGGGGTTAGTAAAATTTTCCCTATGGTAATCGGTAATTGGGCCTCCTAGAATCTTGCACAATCAATGTGAAGGACTATTTTTCATATTTTTCTGATTTTTTTTAAAATTTTGGAATAACGACATCATCCATAGAGTTTATAATAGTAAGATATATGCGTGCTTTTTTCGATACCTGTCAAAAGGCTTTTGACCTGTCAATAGCTCTAACATAACCACCCCAAAGCTATATACATCACTTTTCGATGTGTAGGCAGCAGATGGCTTGGCGGATTCAGGAGCGTCGTATCCGTTACCTAAGTTATTTCCCTGACAGATACGAATAAAAATCTCACCATTAATGTTTGGAATTCGGAACCTAGGTTATTTGTTTTTTTTATAATAATAATAATAATAAAAGCCATCGCCATTAATTACCTGGTAATAGGCTGTCAACCCACACTCAGAGAGGTGGGGATTCAGCTCAGCATCAAGTAAGATATTGGCCGACTTTATGTTTTTGTGGACACAAGATGGGGAGCAGACCTCATGCAGATATCTGGAAGAGGGGATATGTTCATGCCATTAAGTGCAAAATGTGACAGGGATATAACTTGGATATATCTCAAGGTTTTTTTTATTTAATGACATATAAAACTAGTCTTATATAAAATTATACTTGAGAGTCCATATCTCATAAAAGGTTTGTATTTCACGATGAAAATATACACAAATTAGCACTGATTCAACTAAAAAGTGCACTAATCTAAACCTGCACAAGATAAGAAGACGACGACATGAAATTTACACACATACAAGTAGGGATGCCAACTTTTTTCCATGAATAGTATGAAAGTTTTTATACGAGCCATAATTCTATGCACGTGGCTTTTACTTAAATAAACCTCATGTATCCAAAACGCTAACAATTTTCTACAAAAAGCCAAATCTAAAACAACATGTCTCTCTCATTACCCTTTTCCCCACTTCTCGTCTCTTCTATTTGTGGTCAAAACTCAATCCCATATAACTCTTCTTTTCTATTACAGCAATGTTTACATGCCACCCCCTTCAGATGACATTCAAGTGAAGCCCCAATCGCAAATGCTTATGGAGAATGCCATTGTATCTTCCTTGAGAGGACGATCCAATGGCATCACAAAAAGGAAGCGACAAAGGAAAAATGAGGATCTGCAAATACTATATTCAGAATGAAGACAGGAGAACACAGAACTCACTCCGTGCCTCCAAAATCGGACAACATGGGAAGGACACATGATGAAGTCAAATGGGGGAAGTCAAACAATGTGGTCATAATTCAGTCCTTTTGTTATGTTTTATGTAATAAGAGCCGAGTTGGGATAACCTCGTTCAGTCCCACTAGTTGTTTTCTGAACGGCTGTAGTGAAACTTAGATTAGAAAAAATTAGCAAGTCTTGTTCTCTTTTCTTCTTTTTTGGTTCCAATTTTCTATATACAGCACTAGATCTACACATTGTTCTTTCAATGTTGAAAACTGCCATTCTGTGTTGCCTGCTGATTCGATTATACTCCCCAAATTAATTGCACGTACATTTTTACTGTGTAGACACCTCTGGTGTGATTTTTATTATTATTTTTTCCTATTTAATTTGTGAATCGGTTCACAATGTGTAACCCTTTTTTCATTAGGTACTTCATGATGATAACTTACTCAATAGCACGAGCTGTACCGAGCGCTATCCTGACCCGAGTATCCCACGTCAATGGCCTGCTATAATCATCTGATAAATGTAGAAATTCATGAAGGGATCCATTCCTTTGGAATTCATACACTAAAAGTTGATAACTAGACTCTGAGCAGAAACCAATTAGTTCGGAAATGTTTGGATGATGCAGCCGAGAGATGCCAGATACCACATCCATAAAATCTTCAGAACTGTCAGCAGAAAGGTTCGAGTCTATTCTCTTCACAGCCAAAACCTGTGAATCATAAATAAAGAATATTATAAACCATCCACCATTGGGATTTGGGATAGCATATTTCTCCAACAAAAATATGGCTCCGAAAGTATGATCATGCAGAAACAGTTCAAGTTCAGTTGAAATTAATGACAGTATTCGGTGTCGAGTAAGCCCCCATAAATATGCAATGATCGTTAAGTCTATGGTTTTTAATTTAAACTCGTTAAACACTAGTCTTTGTTTTTTGTTTTTTTTTCTGGGGGTGGGGGGCATGGATGTATGGTTTAGCACTTTAGCTGCTATTTGGTTTTGATGACAACAGAGTACCTACCCTACCGAGATAACCCCACTTATTCAGATCATTGAGATTCAGGTTAATCAGTTATAGGTTGAGTGAAATCAGTCAACCACAGGAGGACAAGGACTTGGTGAGGGACTCAGTGGATTGCTTGTAGATTCAAAACAAACGTACCAAAATGAAGATCGTACAAGTATTGTGCATTAATCAAGTCACGTACAGAAGTAATGGGTGAGAACCACACAACTCTAGTAAAAAAAACCCATGGTTGTTTAGGCTTCACATTTGAAGCCTCCAAGTTGCATCCGTTTCCTCATTTATATTGTCAATTTTCATACAAAAGTTATACAAAAGTTGAAAACTTTTTTTTATAGAAAAAGTTGAAAACTTTTTTTTATAGAAAAAGTTTAAAACTGATTTTGTGCAGAATGAAAGTTAATTGAGCAAAATATTAGAAACGGACTACTGAAAATACACCCGTTTATATATGTGATAATCAGTAACAAAATTTGCTTCCAACAATACCAGCCCATAGTCCATCATCTTTCCATGTGACTTGCTATCAAATATCACAACTTGACAATCTCAATCAGCCTCTTCTCCATGGGTGCAATCTAGAACATTCTCTCTACTGCACTGTGTTCAAACATGCTACACATCCTAGATCATCCGAACAGATGATTCACACAGTTCATCATATAAACCTCATTCTCTCAAACATATATATAAAAAAAAAAGAATCAAATGATTATGGAACTTCAATCACATGGATTGAGAGGCTGTCATATCTTCTGGTCACACTTTGCAACTGCTCTATCATGAGCAAGAACTCTCAAACACTCTGATTTTCTTTCACCAATCTTTCAGGAAGTGAATATAACAAAGAACAACATGGATTCTCCATCCGTATGATCAAATATCAGTCTCTTCCTCACTTGTCTATCACTCAAGTATGTCATACGTCCTAAGGCAATTGACAAATTTCACATGTCAGGAACCAGATTTGAACGGGTGATACGAGGATTGTCAGTCCGCTGCTCTACCAACTGAGCCACCTCAACATTCTCAAATTCTAACATCTTAATGGCTTTATAGCTGAAGTATATTCCAATAACCTATTTCCCAATCATCACCTAACTCCTTCATTACATAATTGGGTCAACAAGCCTCGCAGATTCCTTTGAGAGCCAAGCCTCCCGACAGTAGGTCTTGTTTCTCAGGAAAAAGTTTCTGCTTATGCTGTTTAAATACAGGTCTGGGCATAGGTGTTGGGCGCTTGGGTGAACATCACACACACATAGGGTGGGATACTTAAGACACCTCTTTTCTATAAGAAAAAGAAAGAAAAGAAAAAAATCGCACAGATGCACAGGAAAACACTTATAGGACACTTCCTCAGATATAGCGTCTAAAACTTCTCAAATGTACCATTACTTTTAGAATTATAACTGTTATTTTATTATGGAAAAAGGGTTCCTACACAACAAAATACACGACAATCACAAATTCAGCAGGGCCCTCATTTAAGTACGTGGGCCCCACACTAAGTGTTCGAATGTATTGCGTAGTTTGTTGTGTAGGAAAATTGTGTAGCTACTATTTGCACTTTTATTATTTGGGACACCTATACAATTCCCGGTCACGTTATCTGCTTACAAACACATCACATGTAAATTATATTTGAAAAAAAATAAAATTGCATCATGTATAAAAGTATAACAATTTCAGTGTACGTTTTGCAAATAAGAATTGAGATACATTAAGCTACTTTCTAGAAAGTTGAAGAGCTAAAGAATATTCCTTATACAAATGTATTAAAATATCGGGTTTTTTTTATATACCACCCAAAAAACAAGCTATTTCCAAAAATCACCCCGAAAGATTCGATTTTCCAAATATCACCACCAAAAGTTCGCCATTAGCTAAAAACCTCCCTTCGCTGCCTATTTCCGTTAAATCTATCTAACTTGGGTTCATGAGGTTAAGTAAAACCAACTATGGTGGGGTTAACATAAAATTAACATAAAAGAGGCAAAAGAGAGTGTCTTCGTCCTCAACATCTTTAACTCTTTCTTCCTTCATGTCAAAACCCACTTCTTCATCCATTTTACATTCACAAAAGAAAACCCAAAGATCCATTTAAATTGCTTTGCATATCTTGATTCAACTCTAATAACTTGTGTCGTCAATAGATCTTTAACTCTTTCTTCCTTCATGTCAAAACCCACTTCTTTATCCATTTTCGAAATTTACGATTTCTTTTCTCTTGTTTTAATTAGAGCCTTGGGTGTTTACTTTTCTATGCATGTATATATTTATTTAAGTTATTTTTTATGTGAGTGATAAGTTTAATTTGTATATATGGAAATTCAAGGCTCCAATTTTTTCTCTCTAAAAGTAAACCCTAATTTTGAAATTAGGGCAAAATCCAATCCCTAACCATTAGAAAAAAGAAGATGACTTTTCAAGGATTATTTTCGTCCTTTGCTAACCCCTACACAGTACAAAGCCACTTTAAAGGAATATGCCAAAAAGATGCTGGGTAAAAATAGCTATAGGGGCTTTTTTACACAAGTTATAACTTTTTAGGGTGATATTTGGAATATCAAATTTTTTGGGATGATTTTTGGAATTACCTTATTTTTTGGGGTGGTATATAAAAAAACCCTAAAATTTATTATATATTAGTTTTCACTTTTCAGTATATTGAAACATAATATGCGATCACATCATTAGAAATATCTGTTTGTTTACATGGGCAGCATATCTATACACATGTATCTGTCTGCTACGCTCTCTTTATTATTGTTATGATTATTCGCTCGAACAATTTTTTGGAATTATCAATTTTTTGTAAATATTTAGCAAAATGATGTTCCCCAGAAAATATTTAGCAGAATGGTGTTGGGCTGGAGATTAGCCCGTTGTAGGTACAATTAACTAAAACCGCACTTTTAAAGTGCGGTTTTAAGACAAAAAACTTACAAACATCGTATTCTTTGTTAGTTAGAGGGGATCTTTGTTGGTTGTGGATGGGAACTTAAACCCACAGTTTCAAAGTGTGGTTCTTAACTTACAAGATTTTTGTGAAAATTTTAGTTTAAAACCGCATTTTAAAAGTGCGGTTTTAGTTAACAACAACTAAACCGGGCTAATCACCAGCCCAACACCATTCTCCTAAATATTTTTGGGGGACCACCATTTTGCTAAATATTTTGAAAATTTTAATAATTCCCAAAAATTGTCCTTATTCGCTCTCACTATTATTTATTGCTGTTATTGTCTAAAATAAATACTCATCTCTCTAACCCAAAATCTTACCATCCAAGGAACTGGCCTATCGTTGTTATGTCTGGTCCCATGTCTGCGCCCTGTGTAAAATAGACTGAAAAACAAAAAATCACTTGCATGACTGGGCAAAGGTTTGAAGTCAATCCTACACACTACAAACTCAGCGATCCATTACTTAAATTGAAGCGCCAATCTGAGTGCATTTAGATGATGGATAGATTTAGCTATTGCATCCATAAGGGAAAAAATTCTAGCCGTTGGGATCTGCGCTTTCTCTGACTTACACTAGTGTTCAATTAAATCCTGAGATCTTATTTTAAAAGAATGTTTTGCTAATTATAATAAAAATGCACAAGAAACATTGAAATAGTGATAGGTGGTGTAATAAGGAAAGCCAAATCGTTGAATCATAGGACCAATAAAGGAGGTAGGAAACAAAAGTGCATTACTATTCTTTTAACAAATGAAATAGAACAAAAAAAATAAAGAAAAAAACCAAATTTACCTTTCCATCTGCATATTTAGCTTTATAAACACTCCCGATTGAACCCTTTCCAACAAGGCGGCTTGAACTAAAGCTCCCTGTAGCTGCTTGCAGATCTATCAATGAATATGCAGAGGCAGGAACACGATCTGTGATATGTTGTGAATTAAATTTAATAGCAAACTCGTTTTCATTAAATGATTTCCTTATATCAGAAGGTGGAGGCTCAAGATCTAAGGAAGAAGATGTTTGTAATCCCTTCAGGTTAGCGAAAGAGTCCGCTGCTTGCCCTGTTAAAGTAACAAGCTTAATCGGTAAAAGAGACAAGAAAGCTATATAAATGATATAGGGGAAATGCCAATGATGAATAAAATTTAAAGTGATGTGTATTCTATAACACTAGTAATCGGAAAGTTACTGAACCACAGTTAGGTGGGAAAGGTACCTACAGAAAGGCTTCACAAAATGACAAGTAGTTATTGCTGGATAGACGTTGTTCCCTGTATTTTAATATTGAGTCTTGGCTTGTCTTAGCTAATAGATTACTTCGCATCATATTATACTTGTCTGGATCATTCTTATATTAGCGCACGGCATTTTCACTTTTTTAGTTTTGTTTCGGTTGTTGTCCGTTTAGAATATTCAGAACATTTGCCTCATTGGTTATTTCAGTGCAGATTGGGATAATCTCTCAATCCCCAATACTTTGGCCTAATTATGAGAAACTACCAAATTCTTCTAAATACACAAGAAACTGCCACAAAACTTTCGAAAACTACATTAAACTACCACACAACTTTCAAAAAACTACAAAAACTACCACAAATGAGGTATCACGTCAGCATAATTGCAAGAAACCACCACAAAACTTTCAAAGAATGGTAGTTTCTTGTAATTTTGAGAGAATTTGGTAATTCCTTATAACTGAGGTAAAGCATTTGGTCGTCTTTTGGAATTAAGCCTTTGTAATTTGACACACCCCTGTTAAAAGATAAAACTTTAAATTACCTCATGTAATCCTTCTACTACCAGTTGGCTGTTTAATGTGATGGGCAAGGGAAAATTACTACTGTCCTCGACCATTTAAAAGAGGGCCAGAGTATATGGTGTCATTCTGTCTCTCATTTCTCCAATTTTAAGACCATGGTTTCTTCCCCTCCCATTTTTCAACCCCTGTTTAAGAAAAGAATTGCTTCCTTTTAATTATACATCTCTTTCATTCTGTATGTGTCACGTAACAGAGTGCTTCCCCCAGGTGTTCTCTTGATGAATCAAGAAGGTATGGGCATTAATGCCCTTGAATCTTTAGAGGACCCAGGTCGATAATAGACTTGACGGACAATTTTGTTTCAGTTAAGGGTGTTGCTGAACTCAACTTCTGGTGGCCTATTGTTTGAGGGACTTTATACTGTTCACATGAGAAATTGAAGATATGGAATGGTTAGTTGCAATTGATTCTCTCGGTTTCCAAATGCTAAAGCAGGGACCTATTCAGTAGGAACAGGATATGGATGTGCTAGATGGCTTTAATTTGAATGGTAATGAATTCACTGACTTAAAATGAACATGGGAAGACCATACAGAATTTTCTATTGTGCTATGATCAAAAAATTATATCTTAGGCAACTTTTCTATTCCTTAAAATTTTGAAGATGGTATAATAAAAGGTTTTGGGCTGACGGAATATATAATATTTGAATGCACAGAAATGCATTTAAAATATTCTGCTATAAAAGAAAGATGAAGAGGAATGAGGAATATAAAATAGATAGAGGGATGGAGTAACCAAAACAGACCTAGATAGTAGGGGTCGCATAGGGATAGCATAGGAAAAAACTAGGTCATGTTGAAGTGAAGAACGGTATATTGAAGTCATGGATGCTATATTGAAGTCATGGATGATATATTGCTATTAAAGAGGAAGAAGAGTAAACTGATAAGAAAAGAGGCCAGGAAAAGTTAAACACCTAATTAAAGAGTATTCCATGAATAGTCTCCATAACTAACTCACGATCATATCTAAAACACCCACATGTGTGTGTTTTTGCGTGTGGATTCATACACACGTGTGTGTATCAATACATGGTTTGTTAAAGTAAACCGTGGAATTTTGTTATCTTTGTATGCAATCAATCACATATGCTAATCATTAGACAAGCAAACTACATGCAAGAAATTCAGCAATTAAGAAGAGACAATGTTTTACAATATGTCAGTGTCCACAGGGAGAGCCGGAGAGAATCCACTCTAGTAACAAATATTAGTACAAGGGCGCTCATCATACTTTAAATCTTTATCCTAACCTTTATGTCAAAATTCCTCAACTCCTTGCTTTGACAGCAACTCGCAAGAACAATCTTTATTTTTTGCACAAGATGCTCTCAAAAACCACATCAACTCTAGATGAAAACTACACCTTTACAGAATGAATAAGGTAATATGGATAATCAAATAATGACAATTGATAATAATATAACTCACTCAATGAGTCCATACAAGCAAAATCCTTAATGAGTCCCTACATGAATGGACTTAAGGAGTCCCTGCACACGCAAAATATTTCGATGCACTAAATACCTTTTACATTAAACACAAGAGGGCATCAGATATAATATGGAATCTGAAGGACAGATATAAGCTGGTGTTGGTGCTGCTTAGGTTTCCTTATATATCAGACAATTAGAAGGAGCCAATCATCACACCCTTTCATTTGCCTTCAGTGGTCACTTTCTTTTAGAGAAAATGGATAGGGTCATAAGAATGCAGCCTAATGAAACATTTCATTGATATTGTGAAATGAGAGATTTTATATTTGCAAGCAAACAAGATAAGAATAAGGATTATCAAGAAGCTCCACCCCTCGAATGGAAAACAAATATTTACTACATAGAGATTTTCAAACAACCATTTCTCCGCAATTAACTTTAAAAAGCTCTGACAAATTATATAGCTACGGTCATTTTTTCTTCAGAGCGGCCGTCCAGTCATTTTTATCATGAAAGACTTCAGTGGTCACTTTAAGTTAGGCTACAAAAACAGACCTGAGTACATGAGTGAGGCCGAAAGAACAAAAAGTACTACTTGTTTAGAGTTTAGACTATGGTTTAAAATCTTGGTATAGCTGGCAGTATCGGATAATTGTTTTTACAATCGGAATTGGCCATCTCAGTTTATTGGTGGTCTTACATTGGAATATTGTTTTTTATCATTTGTGATTTGACTAAAAGAATTATTAAAATTTGTAAGAAGTCTAAATAAACGAATGAAAATGACTACTAACAATTTGACATGTTGTTCGGCAATTGTTGATGTCTCAAGTGGCTTTTTTTAAATACATTGTAACATTATTATATAACTTTTTACAGTCATTGTAGTAATTAATGATGTTGAATAAATCGGTAACTCTTAAATACACCTATTAACCTTTTAAGACACCCACTAACCATTAAAAACTTAGTACTAAGCCTCTCAAATCAATTGGTAAACCTAGTACCAAGGTTTAGTATCTCGGTGTAAATTATGGGATCGGAAATTAGCCATTTTGTATCGGAAATCGGCCTTGATTTAAAATTAAGTGGTTTAGACCAGGTGACCAACAGCCTTTCAATATACAAAACCAGAGGTTCATCATTCAAAGGAAAGATGCCAAGAAGTTTTCCAATTGAACAACAATTAGGAGCATTACTAATCCCGCTGTTGAAAATAGCTGATTGTAAGAACTCACGTCATCCTTTGTTCCTAATCCATGGGAGCTTCCGTATTGGTTTACAATAGAATTCAAAGCCTCTGTTTAAAGTACTACTGAAGAAGGATGATTATATATCAAATCGAAATCAAAGAGAAATGCCAAAGAGAGAGATGTAGCAGATGGATAAGAGAAGCAGGATATGAGAGCAGGCAAACCATGGCTCATACAACAATTACACAACCAAGTAAAAATATCGCTCGAGAATTAACTGATAAAATAATTAATTAATAAAAGGAGCTAATCCTTAAAATATCTGCATTAAGGAAGTACCTTTTAACTCACTACTGACCAGAGGTGTAAATGATCTGTGATGGCAAGACTCGTCAATATAAAGGGATGAAGCTGAAGTTGAGGATTTTTTCTTCTGAAGTAGTGCCAGTAACAGCACAATTACAAACAGCACAGTTATAACTATCCCAGCAATGGCTAGTCCAATCACGCCGCTGTTTCCCCCTTTCTCTCCATTCCCATGTGATGACCCAGACAAAGAAGTTCCATCGATTCTTACGGGCAAAAAGAAAAAAGAAAAAAGAAAAAAAGGAAAGAATAAAAAAAAAGTCAGCCAATAATATCTCCACCAGAGCTCTGACCAATTTATGTCTTCATAATAGTACTCACTGGAGATTGTAAATATCTTTCAACTTGGGTGGAACAGAGCCTGTAAACTTGTTGTTCTGAACATTCCTGACAACACAACAAACAACATCCTTAATTGCTTCAAATGCGAGTTCCAGCGGCTTGAGGGAGGAAGAGAAGGGGGGGGGGGGACTTTACTAATAAAACTACTAGATGACATATGGAGATAGTGCAAGCATAAATGGCATATGGAGAAAATGCAAGCATAATAATCGACTATAGAAAGTGTAATAGAAAACTACTCAAATAATGGGGCATCTTTATGGTAAAACGTAGAGGTACACTGCTGAATAATATATTGCAGTTAGTTGATAGATCTAGAAAACCGTCGCTCTGCAAAACTACTAAACAGTCTTAGTTTTGAGTTCATATATAAGCCGCACTTTTTTGAAAAATATATAAAACTAAGCAATAAAACTTTAAGATATTTGAAATATGATGACATTTTCACGTGGCAAAAATTTCAAAATTAATGATTCTCTTTTATACTCTTAGATATGATTTCATGCAAGTATGTAAAAGAATATAAATATTGCTCCGAATCCACCAGACTACTTTATTATAAAAAAATATGGATATCCGAAATCCATTCATCTAAACTCAGCAACAACAAAATTTTTAAATCATACTTCATTATAATAATTAGTCATATTCAATAATATCCGCTTAGCATGCACATTCAAAACGAGTACAACTACATTTTTATCCAATATAATTATTGACCCCGATGATATCCACATTTCAGCATCTGCTAGAATTTTAAAAAAGGAAACAAACAAATATAGTTATAGTAACTAGAATTTGTGCACGTGCGTTGCATGTGTTAATTTAAAATTTAATTATTTTTTTGGGAGAAGAGAGAGATGTGGAGGGTTCTAATAACAAAAAAATTAATTATTTTTTTGGAGAAGAGAAAGTTGTGGAGGGATCTAGTATTTTTTGGGAGAAGAGAGAGAGATGTAGAGGGTTCTACATATAAACAATTAATTTTTTTTGGGTAGAAGAGAGAGAGAGAGAGAGATGATGATGTGGATGGCCTAAGAATTAAGGATTTTTCTCTTTTTTTTCTTCTTTTCATTTGAATTTAACATTTCAATAGTGAGAATGAAAATTTATTAATAATGAGGGTTTATGTGTAAATTTTCATTTAAAGAAGGATTTATGTGTAAATTTATAAATAATGAGGGTGTATGTGTAAATTTTCATTTGAATGCATTATTTTTTTGTCTTTTTCTTAGGTGAGGTGAAGGCTTTAAGAGGTGAGTTTTCCTCTTTTTCCTTTAAATTTTGAAAAAAGGAGATAGAGTAACTTTTAATTTTTGTTGTCTTTTTTTTTAAGTTGATGATGTGGAGGCTTGAGGAGTGAGGATTTTTCTCCTTTTTTCTTTTTTTTCTAGAAAAAAGGAAAGGGGTGGACCTCTAATCAAAGGGTATTTGCATTATATATACTAGAACTTGTGTACGTGCGTTGCATGTGCCAAATGTAATATTTCATATTTGTGAGAATGAGTATATATGTAAATTTGTAAATAATGAGAGTTTATGTGTAAATGTGCATTTCATATGAGTGAGAATGAGTATAGGTGTAAATTTGTAAATATTGAGAGTTTGTGTAAATTTACATTGCAAGTCATAATTTTTTGTCCTCTTTCTTGATGAGGTGGAGGTCCTAGGAGAAGAGGATGATGAGGTGGAGGCCCTAGGAGAAAATGATTTTTCTCCTTTTTCTTTGAATTTTGAAGAAAGGAGAGGGTGTACACCTCACCAAGGGGGGTATTTGCATTATAAAGAAGAAAATATATGTGTGTGCGCGCTTCATATCCATCCTTTTATACCCATGCTTCCATGGAAACTTCATTGCCGCTCATAGCTGATATAGAACATTGATACATCGTTACGCAATTAGGAAGGTGTTATAAAATTAAACACAAATAGCAGTGGGTAGTGCGCGCGCGCGCTTCTTTTTGTGTGTGCATGTGTGAGCGCGTGTGTTCGTCTATTTTTTCGTTTCTTTCTGTTTTCTTTTTTTGGGTTCGGGGGGGGGGGGGGGGCTTTATGAGCGACATTAGTATGCTTACAAATCCTCAAGAGGGAGATTAGCCAGAACGCCAATGGGACCAGTGAATTGATTATTCTGCAGATTCCTGTCGGATAATATACAATTAGGTCTACAGAAACTTGAAACAAATAACTGATGTCTAAACTGAAAATCATTTCTTACAATGTTTTAAGGCTCTTGAGAGATCCGAAACTTTGAGGCAGGTTACCTGAGAAGTGGTTGAATGACAGATCCCTGATGTCACGATCTGAGAACATCAATAAAAGAGGAAAACAATTGCCCGCGAAAAAGATTCATGCAGCACAATGAAATGCCAGAAAACAGATAGGGAGACAATGTTCTTCATCATAGCTTATAAAATTGTGCCTGTCTATGAGTAAATTGTTTGGGTGCAAATAAATGCAGACCAGAACATGTGAAGATGTAAGTTCCTGAGGTATAGGATAGGTTTTGATGGCTTAAATTCAATTGAATTAATTATAGAATACTCGCAAAATAGTTCTGTTAACAATCTGCTTAAATAGTGATGTAATTTATGGAGGAGAAACAGAAAAATTTAATAGCATTCAACAAAAATTTGAAATCGGAAAGACAATCATCTCTAAGAAATCTATTTATGAATGCTTCATTGACTTGCTGTAAACAGTCGACTTCGGAACAATCCATCGTATTGATTCACCATCATCAACTTCACTACAAAACCCAACAATGATCCGTCCTTGTCAGCCCTACCAACACACATACAGTCATTCCTGAGGGGCAAACTGATAAGGAATTTTTATGGTGAATGCTCAAAAAAATACTTTTGATTCATAGTACTAAGTTTTCCTCTATCAATTATGTTTGATTTTGTTAGCTCTATAATGACAACTAGATATGAACGGAGCATTGAAAAACCTGATAACTCATTTATAAGCATAATACTATAACTTCAACAACCAATTGGCAAACCGAGCATTAAGGTTTAAAATCTTGGTATTGTATCGGAACCAGGGAGGGTGGTTATTTTTGGGATCGGAATCCCCCGACATTTAAAACCATGGTCCAAAGTCTATAAACCAGTCATAGTCTATAATTTCTCACATGTTGAGAATCAGTGAATGTCTCAAGAAAAAAGCTCTTTTTTCCTAAAGTTCCATCGATTATTGTATGATCATGGATAGAATCACATAAACAGCCAGGACATAGAACTATAAAAGCAGCCTAATCATGAAAACAAGAAACTACTCACGCTACAAAAGCACCATACATAGCAGTCGAAGGTTAACTTACAGCTCAGACAGACTTGGAAGTTTCCCAAACATGTCAGACAATTGCCCATTAAGCTGATTATTGCCAAGGTTTCTGCACTCAATCAGAAACTGGCAGGAATTAAAAGATGATGAATACAATTAATCACATATGACAGGCACTGCCAGTAAATCATTCTTACAGATATTTAAGATCTGTCATTTGCGAGATCGAATAAGGTATGCCACCATTAAATGTATTTCCACTAAGGTCACTGCACATCAAAGATTAACGGATAAGAAGTTGAAGGCAAATAAGGACTATTTCAAGGAGGGTCGTCTGCAAATAAGGTAATCAACAAGAAAATGCATTCCCAGAAAGCTTTGTGTGTATAAAACTCATGGTCTTAGATAAACTCGCAAAGCATCTGCTTCCAATTTTAACCAAGAGCAGATCAGAATAATGTTTCAGATGTCTTTGCAATTTTTATTCAGTATTACAGGTTTGCGAATTAATGTGTGCATGTGAGGTAGGTCTTGTTATCCTCGGCTGCAAGTTATACATCTGTGAAAATTTTGAAAAAATTGCACCTGAGGAAGTGGCTTACACATGATCTGCATTTGGAGGGAGTTGGTAGGGAATATCACCATGAAGATTGTTCTTGCTCATATCACTGTACTAAGACAAAGAAAGCAATTGCACTAAGTCGAAATACCAAACTCAAAAGAAAAATGAAAATTCACAAGAATGTCTTACAAGTAGGTTACTGATGTCAAGCTTGAGAGTTGATAACCCAAGGAACCGGACAAGCCAAGCCCTGACAATTTGCTGCTCAAAACAACGCAAGGAACATGTGACTAAAGGATTTCTCCTAGAAAACAGATTACATTCAGAAAGACATTCAAGCAATTATGATACACAGAAAATGGTATTGAACTCAGGATTTACGACTTTTCTTATTAAATGGCTTTGTTATGATTTATGAAGGGGGGCTCCCTCATAGATTTGACAAAACTTCTGATTGGTTATCAAACTGAAATCAACCCTCTTGGTTGTTAGGATCTATAACATAAACATCCTAATTGGTGTAACGGCCATGGCTTGTAAACAGTTAAGGAAGTTCCGGTTTTTACCATTACAAACAACTCTTTGGCATCTTATCCGGCACAGCCTTCTGTGCCTTCTACCATTACTCCTATGTCGTCGCTCCGTATTTACTATGTATTGTTGGTAAGCAATTTGCATTCTAGGAAACGCTATTACTTCACTAATTTAGCAGCAATTAATATTATACATATCGTGATGATATTCATACCATCTAGAGTAGGGTTGTATCAAGATAAAGATATTCAGATAATATCTGGATTCGGATACGGATACGGATTTTCAGATCCGATCGGATACGCATGCATGCGCGCACGCGCGCGCGCACCCACACACACATTTATTTTCCAGGATTCAGATACAAATATCAAAATTATCCGGATACGGATATCCATATATATGAATTCGGATAAAGATATGGATACGAATACAAATAAGGATATCCTAAGACCAATACAAGAATATATATCACTCTAAATTAACTTTTTAGGTAATAATGCGTGTTTAAACCTTACATTGTTTACTCTATATCTTATGCATTTAAAAGAATATTTTGACATGTTATTTCATCATTTTTTTTATTATGTAAAATAGACTAGCAATATATATAGTATATTAGCTAAAATATTATTTATTCATATAATTTACATATGCATGCATATTTGTCTCAATCAAATATTTTGAGTCATATCAAATAAGTATTCAATGAAATGTATCGATTACATACGTATTTCAGCTCCACATCCATATTTGTTTTATCTTAAAAAAAATTATATTGATATTCGATTCGTATCCATATCAATCCTTTTAGTGTTCGCTTTGTATTCAAATCTGATTTTGTCAAATACGAATATGTCCGTTTATTACCAAACTATATCTATATCGTATTCGTCACTACAAAACAAATATGGATATTGTAATGCTCATATCCGCTCTGTATCCGATTCGGATGCAACCCTATTATCTAGAGAATGCTTCTTAAAAACGAATGTCTTTGTTTCTGGATACTCATAATTTAGAACTTTTTGGCCTTTTAGGTGTCGCCATTGGGGAAAGTATAATAGAGTCACATAAGTTTGTAACAGCATTGGTCGTATATGTATAGTCTATTTTAATGAATATGTGCAGCGAAAAGCAAAGGAAAGAGATAGGGAGAAAGAAATTGATACACTTCAGTGACGGAGGAGCCAGAGCAGGTGATCCCTTGCCAGGAGTCGCCGCAAGGGTCTCCACCACTCGATTTCCAGCCAGATAGCTGAGACGGTTTATTTAAGCTACCAAACATCACGTTAAGGGCAGAAACTGTTGCCAACAATACGAGGAGAGAGAAAATCCATGTAAAGCAGTTACGCATCGCATCGCATTGTATATAACATATTAAGAAAAATAGAGAAAACTACCATCAGGAGAATCGGTTTGCGAGGTGGCCGAGTTGAGGAAGAAGAAGAAGAAGATAATTGACAAGAGAGGAGGACCCATCTCTCTATTCTCTCTTTTTGAATTTTGATTGTGATTATGATCGAACTCTGCTCCTCCTCCTTCCCTCTCCTTGCCCTGGCAGCTGCTATTATAGGGACTGTGGCTTAATATCTCCAAATATACAAATAAATAAATAGATAGATAGATGAAGGAAAATCAAATTAAAAACAAAAAAAATGGAGAATGAATGATTGGGGGAAGAGGGAGGGAGGGAGGGAGGGAGGTAACTTACGAGGAAGAAGGAGAGGGAGAGGGCACAAGTCAAGCACAAATGGACGACGACGCTGATGATGATGATGCTGTGAGAGGAGGAGGAGGAGGAGGACGAGTAGAAGAATAAAAGCAAAAATCGGTAGATTTCGATGATGGCATTTTTTTCCTTCTTTTTCCCTGTTTGTTTGCTAAAATTAGAAGAAGATCCTTGAAAACACCAGCGGGATTCCACTGCATCATCGTATGGGGAAGAGACGAGGACCGCCATTGCCATCCAACTGCCCCTTTGCTCCGAAACCCTTGCCCTGCCTCTGTTTTTTTTGCCCTTTTTTTTATTTTTCTTTTTCATTTTTCTAATTTAGATGCACAGCTGGCAATACGCAGGTGTTGTCATTTTCAATCTGTCCCATTCTTTCCTCTGTATACGTCTGCTATATATTTAAAATAGACCATACCTATATGGCCGGCATCTCAACAGATATCGCACTAAATATAAAAGGCAACGCTGCAACTTTACAAATAGCATAAGCAGAGGTTATTTTGACAGCTGAAAACTTTTTAAGGATTTTTGACAACGTTTTGAGGCAGGATGTTTTTGGGTTAGCCGAAAAACGTGTCAAGATATTCTCATGAATTACCATTTTTTCTAAATGGTTTTTTGCTTGTTTTTAAAAGTAAATTGTCAAAACCACCCAAGTGGGTTTCCCCGCTGACAAAAAACCCATGATCCCAAGACGGCTGTCAAAAATCTCCTGGAAATTTCCCTGCATTATCTAAATAGTTTCCTGGTATATATAATTAGCTCATATATATCGTAGGAAATTGCATAGATATCGCATAATAACCGCATATAACAAGAAACATACAGGTACCTCAATAAGGGGGTTTTGACAATGGTAAATCTTTTCAAGATTTTTTATTACAGCAGTGAACCCTTTTAGAAGTTTTCACAAACGCTCAGGTGTATAGGTTTTTTGTTGATAGGAAAGGCCGTTTGGTTTTTTTTTTATTTTAAGATTTACCCTTTTCTTAATGATTGAGAACAGACTAGCTCCCTAGAGATGAACTGCCAAAAAAGTGGGTCCATGATGTGTCTCCTGGACACATTTTGCAAGAAATTTAAAATCAGGCAGGTTAAGAATTTCCCAACGAAAAGTTCCTTCCTGCCCCATTGAAAATGGGTTATGATGTCTGCCCAGATAATTACACGTTTTATCCTATCTTGTATCCAATGAAAAGTCATATGGTTTATGGAGTCTACGACATGGATAAAAAAAGTTATTATTTTACTAAAATGTTATTATCTTATAAATGAAGTTCCACAGTATTTAAAAATAGGCTAAGAAAGAGCAGTTTAGTTTTAAAAAAACGGGTTTGGAGCTCTTGAAAATTTATGAAACCACAGTTTAAAAAACTCTGTTTCGGCTGCCAAACGGTCATCGATTACGGTTTTAAAATTTCGGTCTCAAACCTTTGCGAAATCATTCCTCATATCATTGTGTGTGTGTATAAAAGAAAGCTGTACGGAGGCTCGATCGAGCTTTCTTAGTTCTAGTTCCCCCTGTACATTGCAAATTATTCCTACAGAAGACTCTCTCTGGCTCTCAGGTTTGTCATTGGCTTTGTTGTGACAAAATTACCATCCCCCTCGCATTCTCGCAAGGCTCCAATCAACCCTCACCCACTCACCAAACACATCACGTTAATGCTTGAATGATGATTGATGGAGGTTGAGATCTCTCTCAGATGTTGTCCTACGTCGATCTGATAGCGAGCGTCCTGGACGGTTGCGATTTGGTGTGATTGTTGTTGGGCGTGTGGATCTCAATGGATTGATGTTGGAGTTGAACCCGAGCTACCTGCAAGTGAAGTCTCGGGGTGGGTGACCACTGTAGGACCCTCCGACGATCAAATTAGTGCCGAGGAATATGAATATAGTAGCGGCGTATTGGCATGGATTCGAGTTACCTAAGTCGTCTGAGAGAGGGATTTATATAGTGGTCGCGTGGAGCCAGCGAGCGCGAGATCGTCGCCGTCAGTTACGCCCCTACGTTATCCTCGCATTAATGGCGAGATACGTCCATTAATGGGGGGACATGCCAACGTAGGACGCGAAACGTAGGGAGGCGCATATCTCTCCCTAGCGAGATACGCGGAGCCGTTGCGAGGGCGCTTGGTTTCCGCGCCCTCGGCTGATCGGGGAAGCCAAGGAAGCTCAGCCTGTCAGATGGCTCGGAGACGAGCAGTGAGGCCGAGGAAGCTCGGCCTGTCAGATGGCTCGGAGACGAGTAGTGAGGCCGAGGAAGCTCGGAGATGAGCTGTTGGTAGTTTGCTAGGTGAAGGTAGAAACTACTCAGAGAGGTCTCCTGAAAGGTTGGACACTACCTCGAGACGAGGTCCCGAGGAATGCCCATAATGCAACTCATTTATTCCACCTCCGTAGTATTCGGGACATGTCATCCGCCGCGTGTCGTAATCTGGGAAAATACCGCTTGTGAGCATCATCATTAGCCCCCCATTCTCGTTCCGACCTATTTATGGGTCAGGTCGAGAGTGGCCTGCTCGGTTTTTCTTCGGTTCAGTTTGGCGCCAAGGATCAGAATGTGGATCGCCCGAGAACGACATGGCATTTGGCGGTTGCATTGTTTTGATATTTGGGCCCACGTGTCATATCGTCGTGCGCCTGAATTTTTGCACGTATCTCCGATGGCATCAGCGGATCAGTGAAATGACTGCGTTTTAAAGAGGGGGCGTCGTTTTAGTCAATTCGCCAGTTGGGATACGGGCCACGTGTCGGACGTCGGTTGGCGGAAGCGACATGTTGTCTCTGACTCCTGCAGTTGAAGAGACGTCCCCAATGGCCAGTCGCCGTGTGGATCTTCGGCTGCCGCTTGGGCGCGACGTTTCGTTTTGGCGGGAATCAATCTAAGCCGTGGGATGTTCTCTTTTGGGGTGTATACATAGGAGGGGACCATACTAGGGCCGACACTTTGCTCTAATTCTCTTTCATTGCTGAAAATTGACCGGCGCTACACTTCTTAGATCGGATCCTCTGTTCATTTTTCTTCGGTGAGTCCCTTCCTATGAATCAAGTTAGATGTCTTCATCTGAGGAGTCTGTAAGGGTAGTAAGGGTAGAGTCGGACGATGAGACCTCAGTTGCTAGGGATGAGTCCAGTGGATCTTCCCCCTCTTTGGCTTTAGATAGCCAAGAGGGTTCCTCTTCTGATACGTCTTCTGTATCGGGTTCGCCCCTAGGTCAGGGCCGCCCTTGTCACTCTCCGTCGGGCGGCGACAATGGCTCCCAAGGTGCGCATCGGGAACACCCTGTTGGCTATTGTAGGGTGTTTTTCGTCACCCCATTGAGATGGGAATACGCGCGCGCTTGTCAGGCGTATACTACAGATTCCCCCTGCCTAGGGTAGGCCGGGGTTTATTGATTGTGGGGATCCGAATCTCCGGCAGCCGCGGACTAAGCTACCGTTAATTACCCCTCACCTTTAGGGCAAGGGAACCTCCGATTAACGGGTTAAACTGGTCATGCGAACTCAATGTGCAGTGTACGTGTGTTTTGTTCTGGAGGGGGGTTTAAATATATCATGAGCCACGCAGAGTTTTTACGGGAGTCCCGCTACCCGGATAGCGGGCTGGGGGTCAAGGGGCTAGCAGCCCTCTTGCGGGGTGCGGGGCAGCGGCCCGTTAGAATTTTTTTTCTAACAGGGACAGTGTCGTGGAGTATGTGTGTATGCACATATGTATACATATGTATATATATATATGTATGTACATAAAAAGGGGAAAAGACATCCAAAGGATGTGTGGGGCAGCACCTTGGGCGCAGTGCGCCTAGGTGCTGTGCGCTCAGGCGCTAGAGTGCCACGTATCGGCACGTGAATGCTCTGCGCTTGAGCGCAAGCGCGCCACGTGTCGGCACGGGGCGACTTGCACTCCAGCGCTTGCGCTGGAGCGCAAGCGCGCCACGTGTCGGCACCGGGGCGACTTGCGCTCGAGCGCAAGCGCGCCACGTGTCGGTACCGGGGCGACTTGCTTTCGAGCGCATGCGCGCCACGTGTCTGTACGTGGGCGCTTTGCGCTCGAGCGCTTGAGCGCAAGCGCGCCATGTGTCGGCACGCGGGCGCTCTGCGCTTGAGCGCCGGCGAGAAAAGGAGGCTTTTAGCCTGAGAAACGGAAACTATGCTTCAGAAAGGAAATATTTATTATGTATATATGTATGGAGTTAAACTCTTAGGATGTTTTGAAACTAATGAAGGGGGTTCTTCTTCTTCCTCCTCTGTTAGCTGGATCTTGAAGATCAAGAGATGCGAGATCTCAAAATCTCTCCTTTTTGGGATCTAAAGACATATCCAAGTTCCCCTTTGTGGGTTTGGTGGTGAAAAACTATTTTGTTTTTGAAGAGGAAGAGTAAAACTCTTGATTTAATTCAAGTGAAAGAAGAAGGTTTTGGAACCTTGAGAAAGGAGAAAAGATCTCAGATCTAATTTTTTTTGGAGAGAATGAAAAGTTGTCCTTTATTCATCATCATTTTGCCTTATATAGGCTTACATATTTACATATAGCCCCTTGGGCTTTACAAAAATGGCATTTTAGCCATCCCATGGCTCATGTGCCATTTCATTTTTGCACATAAGCCATGGGCTTACAAAATATTGGCTTTATGCCCATTTTGTTTACATTCATGCATAAACAATTACATAAAAATTATTTATTACATGATTTTGTTGTTGGCATTGGGAGGCTGGCTGCGGGCTCGACTTGGGCATGGGCCCGCTTGACCTGGGCTTGGGCCCACCTAGCTTGGGGGTTGACCTTGACTTTGACTCGGTCAACCGGGGTGTAAATTTTTACCCCAACAGCTATAGTGCCATCAAGGCAATTATCGTAATCGCAGGCAGATGATTATGATGATTGAGGGAGGACCTATACCGGTAGAACAATCTTACTGTCACGTCCCGCTTCCCAGAGTACGGGCAGAGGACGCGACGAGGGCGCTACGTATTTACTATGAAGTAAATACGCTAAGCGTATCTAACCAATATAAAAATAAATGCACAAGAGACAAGATATAATAAAACAACAACTTTATTTATTCACATTCTTTCTGTACAATGCATGGAAAAGTAAATACAACTGAATGAAAACAATGCCTAAATAATGGCATAACAGAAAAGGAAAATCACTGAAATAAAAGTGTACAATGAACTAAAGTTCTGGGTCTTCAATGAAGTGGTCCAAGTCTTCATTAGTGGGCTCGATCTCCGGAGTGTCCAGATCACCTGACGACATTCAAAGAAGAAAGAAAGAGAATGTCGTCAGCGAACAAATCGCTCGGTAAGTCCCAAAAATATGGAAGAAATAGAATAGACAGAAAGAGAATGTAGTTTTTAAAGTTGTATTATATGAATGTTTGGTGTTAACGCTGTTGTTTGTAGCTTGGTACAGAAGGATACCAGTGTATACGAGAGGAGTCTCTATATGCCAGAGACTAGAGGCAAGTGTAGTACAAGGAACCGTTTATGCCATGGTACAAGAGCAAATGGATTCAGGTTAGGTGTATTAAATCTTACAGTCTCGTACCACTTCTAACACCTTCCGTACCAATCTACCCCTTAAACCCCGAGATGTCTTGTTGTATAGTTGTATTGTATTATCTTGTATTGTAAACTGTATAGATTGTATAATTGGATGACTTATCGAAACCATGATATCTGTAAATGGATGTAACTGTAGAATCATGAATGTAACTGGGGAATCATGTAAATGGAAGTATATCCATGGTTCGGTTCGGTCAATATAGATTGAATATATGTATTCATGAATTCTTATTGGATTGTAGATTGTAGATTGCACTTGAATAATATTCAAGTCAGATTATTTAATGAGACTCGGTCTGAGTCAGAACAATTAGAAAAGAAATTGAAGTCCTGGTTGTTTTGATGTTATCGGTAACCGCTGCACATGGGCGGCAGAATTTGTGTCTTTTTTAAAGACGATTACCGTATTGATAATACCTTTGTTAAGTTGTCTACCTTAGATAGGCAAGCACCCATATCTCCGGCTCCCTGAGGCTCAAGAGACTAGTCCCGCTTAAACCTATATTTACTAGGATTCTTAGGGTAATTTATAGAACTTGGGGGGTTTTATGTAAAAATACTATTATATAATTTTCAAAATACACCCCAAGTGTTTAATTATTGTATTTAGAGTTGTAATAATTGTAGATTTTATATTTGTGACATTCCTAGTGAGAATAACATAATTTTCATAATATATGGTATTAAATTGTAATATTGCATTTGTATGGAATTCACGGTATTTTATTGTAAAGTGATTCTTTGATTTGGAAAAGTTGGAATATTTATATTATAACAAAAATAGATATTTTGATATTACACACACACACACACACACACACACATATTTATAAAAATAAATTTTAATATATATAATAATTCTAGAAATCTCATTTTCTTAAGATTTTCATATTCTAAATCATTTGAGACCGAATGCTTCTTGCGGAGGTCGGTATCTCGCACTACCAAGCCCAAGGATGAGCGATAATCCGCACCATCCTGTATGGGTTCCCCAAAATGGATTATAGCGGCGCTTTGCAAAGATTTATAAAAATACTTAATTCTTTAGAAAACGGTTTTATTAATTCATGGTATTTATTTGAAATGTTTCGTTTTTCCGTATATATTCCCGAAAGGTATTGTGCTATGTTGCATATGAGTGTTGTAAGGAGCTAGGTCATTATCTCGTGATCTACTTAAAGGTATAGCAAGTTTGTGATGTTTAAATGTTGAAATGAAACTATATGGTATTTTAGTGAAAAGGTACGGTAAAAGTTACAAAATGAATTATATTGTCGTGAAACTTGATCAACATATTTATTAATGTTTAATAGTCAATATGTAAGAGTTTTGTATGAATGTATTTAAGAAATGTTGGATTTTTAGAAAGAACCAAATGGGAAATCGGTTTAACACCGATTCCGTCGGGTTTTAAAATTTCGTATTTTTAGAACAAGATTAGAGAAGAGGGAGGGGGACTTATGGGTTTAGAAGTTAGAAGAGAGGAATAGGGAATGGGAGGAGGCGCCGGTGCGTCGTTTCGTCGCCGGGAACTCCTAGGGTGTCGCCGGAAAAATCGCCGGAGCTTCGCCTTTCGCTACTTCAAAAGTACACTAGGGTTCTAGGAAATTTCTTGAGAGTTTTGCTCAGAATTTTGGAGGGAAGGGGTAGTGTTTAGGGGTTGTATTTATAGGGTTAGGCTAGGATTAGGGTAGGTGAAAGGTTAAAATGAAAAAATGTGATAAAATGTATTAAAAGTGGAGTAATTGGTGTTTTAAAGGTGCTCTGTTACTGGTCTGAAGAAATAAAGTGTTCAGGTGTACAGGGGAGGTGAAAAGGCATGACTTTGCTGTTGATGACTCGGCGGTCCGGCCGAGTCCGGCCAGCGGCGGCGGCCCGAGTCGGCCGATCCGCCGCCCGAGTCGGTCGATTCCAGCCGAGTCAGGTGGCCGGAAAATCCATCGTCGGTTCATTAGTCCCATGGTACAATTAGTTTTTCATGTGTAGTGGGGTTTTTACGAAATATGCACGTGTAAACTCTTGGTATTCTAAAAATTCAAAATAAAACAATATTAAAAATAATATGGGGTATGTGATTTGAACTCTGGTGGCTTGGTTCAGCAGTGCAAGGTATTACCAATGAACTGCAAACTCCTTCTTGTAATTAATTAGCAAGACAAATATTTATGGTACTCACAAAAATGTAATTACTCCAAGTATACATCAACTTTTAAATAAATCTTTGTACACTAAAATTGGAGTTGTTACAGTCTACCCCCCTTATAAAAATTTCATTCTCGAAATTTACAACTTTTATTTTAAGGACTAGTTTACAAAGAGGTGAGGATATCTTGCACGCATCTCATCTTCCCTTTCCTAAGTTGATTCTCCTGTAGTGTCTTTTCTCCACATCACTCGAACCAAGTTGACTTCCTTGTTCCGAAATGACTTTACTTTCCTGTCCAGGATCTCAACAGGTTGTTACTCACAAGATAAGTCGGGTTGTATAGTGAGCTCGGAATGATCAAGTATATGGCTGGGGTCACTCACATACCTTCTGAGTTGGGATATGTGGAACACATTATGCACTTCTTCTAATGAAGGTGGAAGTGCTAAGCGGTATGCCACTTCACCGACTTGTTCGAGTATGTCGAATGGTCCAATGTATCTCGAACATAGCTTTCCCCGTCTTCCAAATCGGATCACTCCGCGGTTCGGAGATATCTTTAAGAACACGTGATCTCCTGGCTGGAACTCCAAGTGACGTCTCTTTGCATCAGCCCAATACTTCTGTCGATCTTGGGCTATGCGCGTCTTTTCTCTGATTGTACGAACCACATCAACAGTCTCTACTATCATCTCCGGTCCAAGAAGTTCCCTATCTCCGATACCGTCCTAACTTAATGGCGATCGACACTTCCTTCCATACAGTGCTGCAAAAGGTGCCATTCATATGCTTGCTTGGTAGCTATTGTTGTACAAAAACTCTACAAGATGTAGGTGATCTTCCCACGATCGTTTGAAGTCTAACATACATGCTCTGAGCATATCCTCCAAGATCTGAATAGTTCGCTCAGACTGACCATATATTTGTGGATGATAAGCCGTGCTGAAGTTCAGACTTGTTCCCAAGCTTGCTTGCAGACTCTGCCAAAATTGCGATCGAAACCTGGTGTCACGATCGGAGACAATGCAGACCGGTACTCTATGAAGTCTCACAATTTCCTGTATGAGTTCATGGGTATCAGGGATTGTACATATTTAAAGAGTTTAAATCTTAAATAGTTTATTACCTCCATGTATTTCTTTGCTAATGTCTAGTTGATTGGCCAACTCGAAATGGGATGAAGTGAGCCGACTTTGTGGGTCGATCCACAATGACCCATACAACATCGTTACCCTTTGTGCTGCGAAGAAGAGCGGTCATAAAATCCATCGTGATGTGTTGCCACTTCCATTCTGGGATTGGTAACGGTTGAAGTAATCCAGCTGTCCTGTAATGTTCAGCCTTTACTTGCTGACACACCAAGCATTTAGCGACGCTTCTGGCTACTTCACGCTTCATTCCATGCCACCAGTAATTCTGACGTAGATCTTTGTACATCTTTGTACCTCCAGGGTGTACTGAATAGGGAGAGCTGTGAGCTTCTTTCATTAACTCTTCCCGAACAGGACCTTTTGGTACACACAATCTGCTGCCGTATCTCAAAGATCCGTCTTCATGGATGATGAAGTCTGTTCTGAGTCCATTCTCCACATGTTCTCTGATCTTTTGCAACTTAGCATCACTTGCTTGAGCTGCTTTGATCTGATTGACAATTGTTGATTGAACTTGTAAATTCATCAAACTTGAAGTATTACCCCGTATGACTACTTCAATCTCCATCTGATGCAAGTCTTGTTGTAGCGTCCACTGAGCGGTGAGATGCATTGCTAATGGTTGGCGACTAAGAGCATCTGGAACCACATTCACCTTCCCTGGGTGATATTGCAAGTTGATGTCAAAGCCAGCCATGAGTTCTAACCATCGTCTCTGCCGCATATTCAACTCCTTCTAAGTAAACACATAATTCATGCTCTTATGATCTGTGTATATGTTCACTCGTTCACCAAGAAGATAATGACGCCAAATCTTGAGAGTAAATATGACGGATGCCAATTCCAAGTCATGCGTCGGATAATTGCGCTCATGAGTCTTCAGCTGTCTTGAAGCATAAACCACAACCTTACCGTGCTGATGTAGAACACATCCTAATCCCTTACCGGATGCATCGCAATGCATTTCGAAACCTCCAGATTGGTCCGGTATAACGAGAATAGGCGCCGATGTCAACCTTGACTTGAGTTCTACGAAACCTTGTCCGCATGCTTCTGACCACACAAAGTCTTCATCTTTACGTGTGAGCTTGGTCAGGGGTGTTGCTATCCTTGAAAAGCCTTCAATGAACCTTCTGTAATATCCAGCTAAACCTAAGAAACTCCGAATGTCCTTTACTGACTTTGGTGTCGGCCATTCGCTTACTGCTGAAACTTTGCTGGATCCACAGAAATTCCTTCGTCTGATACGATATGTCCAAGAAAACCAACTTGATTTAGCCAAAACTCTCATTTGCTGTACTTGGCATATAATTGATGTTGTCATAGAGTTTCCAAGACAATTCGTAGATGCTCGGCATGTTCTTTCCGACTCTTGGAACACACCAGGATGTCGTCGATGAAGATGACAACGAACATGTCTAAGTACTCCCGGAAAACTTGATTCATCAGGTTCATGAATATTGCTAGTGTGTTGGTCACTCCAAATGGCATTGCTAGAAATTCGTAATGGCCATACCGAGTTCTGAAAACCGTTTTATGAATATCAGCTTCCTTGACCTTCACCTGGTGATAACCTAAACGAAGATCTAATTTAGAGAAAACACAAGATCCACTTAGCTGATCAAATAAATCGTCGATGTGCGAGAGTAGATACTTGTTCTTTATCGTGACTTCGTTCAAGGCTCTATAATCAATGCACATTCTGTATGAACCTTTCTTCTTCTTCACAAGTAGTACAGGTGATCCCCAACTTGCAATGCTGGGACGAATCCATTCTTTCGCCAATAATTCGTCCAACTGAGTTCAGACTTCCTTCAAACCTTCCGGACTTAAACGATAAGGTGTTTTGATCACCGGTTATGCTCCTGGTACTAAATCAATGCTGAATTCAAGAGCCCGATCGGGAGGCAAACCTGACATATCGTCAGGAAATACATCTTCGAATTCTCGAACCACTTCTGGCCTTGATTCTTCTTCTGCTTGAGTTGCTGCAATCACTGCTTCCCTTGGCTTCGCTTTGTATGTACTTGGCTCCAGGGTACGGTCTCCGCTTTTGAAATAGAAGACCGGATGGTCTGGAATCTCGAATACTACCCTCCTTTGACGACAGTCGATGGTAGCATAGAAAGTTCCGAGCCAATCCATACCTAGAACCACATCGAAGTTCGGTATGTCCAGCACTTTGAAGTCAGCGTAGAATTCTCTGCTGCAGACGACTACTGGACACAAGATGTATCCCATTGTTGCTTTCAGAACTCCATTCCCTGAACTGGCATTCCAACTGGATACAAGCGGTGTGACTGGAACCGCATGGGTTCGAACGAACCGTTGCGACATAAAGCAGTGAGATGCTCCAGTATCGAACAGTGCTAGTGCAGGTAGTGAGCCTACTAAGATTGTACCTAAGGTATGTGGAATATGTTTTAGGTATAGGAAAATTTGTGGGTAGGTATTAAGGCTGAAAGAAAAGTTTGAGAAGAAAAAGGTTACCAGTGATAACTTGGCCAGTGGCCTCAGCTTCTTCCACGGTCATCGTGAAAGCCTGGCGCCGTGGTACATTCCTCCTGGCCTGAGGAGCATTCCTCGGAACGTTCCTTTGAGCTTGATGGAACTGACGAGGAGGAGGTGCAGCTTGTGGTCCTCTAGGTGGTGGAGCAGGTAGTGCAAGTCTTGGAGCAGGTGCTTGGATGGCTGGGCGCTGTGGGTAAGTGTTTGCTGGCCTGGGTGCAGCATACGAGTTTTGTCTATAAGGAAAAGACACAATATCGTGAGCAGCCGAGCCGCAGAATAAGCGAAGGTTGTTCGCACGCCGGCAATCTTTCGCCAGATGCCCATTTCTCTTGCAGTAGTTACAAAAGGCTGGGCTGGGCCTGTTGTTTGGTACTCCCGGTCGTCTTGGCACAAAAAGTGGCCTGGACGAGGCACCTCCTGTCATCTGGTTGACTGGGCGCTTAACTCCTGCAGACTGAGGTCTGCCCCTCACCTTTACCACTACCTCATAACGGCGGGCAGCTTTCAGAGCCGATTCATGGGTCGGAAAATCTCCTGTGGCTAGTGCAACCTGGATCTCCGAATCCAAACCCTGTTGAAATCGACGGGCTCTGATCTCATCCGTCGATATCAGGTGTGCCGCAAATCTGTTAAAGGATTGTGTTAGCTGTGTAGTATGTGATATATTGAACAATTCAAATTATTGAGACATATCTTACCGACTAAGCATGGTGAACTCAGCGTCATATTCATCTACCGACTTGGTCCACATCGAACCTTGTTGCAGATGAATGAACTGCTGTTCCATGTCGAACCTGATAGTCTAAGGAAAGTACTTAGCATCGAACATGTC